>VZTI01002182.1:583570-933316 GCA_013397865.1 Struthidea cinerea | reverse complement strand
TTTTTTTTTTTTTCCTAGGAGGGGTGACATATTCTCCTCAAACTTGAGCTAATGGACAAACTTGAGCTAATGGCAAAGATGGCAACTAAATATAATAACTGTTGAGATAAGCCATTTTAGAGCTTTGGGTCATTGTGCCAAAAGCTATTTTGGCACCTTACTTATATTAAAATCTATGTAATCCAGATTACTAAACACTTCAACTTTAATTACTCCTTCTAGAACACTTTAATTATTCTTGAACTGCCAATATTAAACTCATTGAAGTTCTTATTTTTCATTTACATCACGTTTGTTGTAATAAATAGAGGCATTTAGCAGTGACTAAATCGAAGAGATACTCACAGGGCCACCAGGAGATCCACGGTCTCCTTTTATTCCTTGGGGACCAGGTGGACCCTACATGGAAGGAAGTAGATAAAGCAAATGATTTGATAAAGATTAAAATCATAGGAGCTGTCAATAAGTTTCAGGCAGTTCATCTCCTTGCACTTGGGCCCAGAACCCTGAGGCTGAGGGAGGGCTGAAGAAGCCTCTCTGCAGCAACAAGGAAGAGCAAACACTTACTGGGGCTCCAGGGCCACCCTGTGGGCCTGCTGCTCCGGGGGGTCCAGCCTCTCCTCTTAGACCAGGGGGGCCTCTTTCTCCTTTCCCACCAGGTTCCCCATTTTGGCCCTGTAGAAAAATTATATTGTTATGTTACCACTTAAAAAAGCAGATGATATAGGGATGAGAAATGCTATCCAGGTACTCTTCTGAAGGGAGTTTGAGTACTAAACTAAATGTGAATGCAGTTGAACTCTACTGGCCTTCCAATGCCCGAGGGGAAGGACAAAGCCATGTTGCCCTACGTGTGCCTGAGTACAGAAAGAGTAGTATAGACACTTACTGGGGCTCCAGGGAAGCCAGCAGGCCCAGGAAGACCTTGTTCTCCTCGTTCACCCTGTGGAAAACCACATGTCAGCAATGGAAGATGTTAGAAAGATAAACTTCACCTTAAAAGTTAGAGAATACTCCTATTGATGCTGCTGAAGTTTCTTTGTCTTACCAGCCTTTGGAGGAAAACACCCCAAACCTCTGACCCGAAACAACTGTTGCTCCCAAGTGCTAAACACAACTGTTCAGGAATTATCTGATAATTATCTGAAATGTGATAAACTTAACTCAGCTACACCTTATAAATCCTGAGCACAATCCATGGTGTTCCCTAGATCCAACTGAGATCCCAATGTGTTCAATATAAAAAAAATAAATACAAGAAAGGATATTTTTAAAAGTTTACTTACCTTTAAATCAAGATGGACATGACTGTTGCTCACACTCTTGCCCTGCCCCATCACCACATCCCTCTGACCCCTTTGCAGTGCTAACAGCCCTGATTTTCTGAAGATTTTAGTACTTATAAATCCCAAGAGTCAACAGGAGCTGAATGTGCTTAGTTTATTTACAACCCAAGCCACATTTTCCTGATAGGGTTGGTGGAGCACTGATGTCTATAGGCAAGAGGAGCCATGGTAAAGTTATACAGGAAAAAAAGTTCTGTCACTTACAGGACCTCCACGGGAACCCATCGGACCAGGGGCACCTGCTGGGCCAGTCTCTCCCTGCAAGGAACAAGGATGGTCACTGGGTGTTTGTCTGCTTCCCATGAGGCAGCCAGCCCTGCGACTCCTTGCAGTACAAACACCATTATGAGGATGCTTTACCTTATCTCCAGGTGGGCCGGCAGGACCAGGAGGACCGATGGGACCTACATTGCCCTAAACAATTGGAAAATTAGAAAATGGTGTATTTTGCATCAAAATACGACAACGTTAACTCCTCTGTTTTGATCAATAGTGTTTATGTTTCAGTGTAAACAGATTGCCAAAGATATTTAAATGAAGCGAGTCTACTGTGCCAAAGAGCATTTGCACACCATGTTTTGCAATGATGCTCTGAAATCACACCATTTTGCAGTGTGAGAGATCTCCAACTGAGTGATTCTTTTTTTTCCCCACCATCCAAACCTAATCAAAAACCACCTGAAATTAATAGGTCTCTTTCAATGATATACAATAAAAACGACCTGTTGCCCTAATTTTCAGATAGATAATTGATCCACATTTCTTCAGCATATATTCAGCATCTCCTGACTAGCTCCCTGACTTATTTCTTTCTTGAAAATTGAATGTGTACCTTATGGTCTGAAATAAATTTTTTATATTTCCTCCAACTCAACCAAGCTGCATTTGTCTATTTGTTGTCCCTCATTACTTTGATGTATATACTACCTGCAGGTACTGATTTGATAGCCGTATATATTTCAAGTGTCTATTTTATGTGCATTTGCTATATGGATGTATAAATATATCAGACGTAGTAACATGTCAGAGTATGCTATATGAGAATATTTACTATAAATGTCTTTTTGTGATTCATTATAACATTAGTCAGGTAGCTTTTCTCTACTTTCATATGATTGCTTTCCCTCTAAAACGTTGCCCCACTCAACTGCAGTCTTTCTGCAAAAAAATCCATTATGTCTACCCAAGGAGAAGTAATCACAAAAACTAGTATTAGGTCTGATTTAGTTTACAAAACCAGTTTTGCAATGCTGGAATGAAACACTATGAGATTACAACTTTACGTGTCCTAGATAGTATTTACCCACTGTGAGGTTACTCACGTTCTAAGTGCAGGCTGTGTAAAGCTGATGGATAAACTGTTGGATGTTTAAATACTCACTCTCTCTCCTCTTGCACCAGGAAGGCCATCAGCACCTTTGCCACCAGGTTCTCCCTAGGAAGTTTAAGACATAAAAAGCATGAGCAAAAGGGAAGCATGAGATGAGCCTAAATGGGGGGAAGGATCTCATACTGAGGGCCTCTCAATAACCAGATTTCCTTATTGAAACTGGGGATGATATTTTGCCCAATATTCAGCATCAGATACTACCTACTTTGATGGGAAAAAAACCCCATATTGATTCAAAATTAAGCCCAGGCCAAATTGTCTGCCCATTGTATGACCTATTCTTATTGTTCATTAGATTCATTAGAACTGTTTTGATGTACCCATCCCCCAAGAGATCCAGTGCAGCAAGATACCTAGCATGTATTAAACTGAGGGAAAAATCCCATATTTTTCAACATCTAGGACCCACGTCCCGTTGCCTACTCAACAGTACTGCTACAAAATCTGCACCTCTGAAATCAGGCCGAAGTGAAGACGTGGACAAGCCCACTGCCTTGTGGGAAGCTAATATTAAATTTGCATAAAATCAAAAGCGTGTATGTGTTACCCTCTCCCCTTTTGGTCCAGGGCTTCCAGAAGCTCCCCTTTCTCCTGGCATTCCCTGTAAGCCAGGCAGTCCTGTGCCTCCAGGGGGACCAGGTGGGCCAGGAGGACCCTAAGGAGTGACAAAAAATAATTACAAAAGCCAAATTTAACCCAAATGGTATGCAGAATAGCAGAAAAGGAAGAACGTCTGTGGGTACCTTGGCACCTTCTGTGCCAGCAGGACCTGGTCCACCTCTTGTTCCTGGAGGTCCTGGAGGACCTTGTGCACCACGTTCTCCTGGGATACCATTTTCACCCTGTGATAAAATATGTGTTATTCTTTGTTTTCAGGCTCATACTTCGTTAATTCATTTATGTCATTGCAAAAAAGTTGCTTTATTATTTACCTTAGGGCCTGGGAATCCGGGTCCTCCAATATCACCTTTTGGCCCCTGGTTATGAGAAAATAATTGTAAGTTATCCATGAACTTTACTTAGTAAATCTTCATTGTAGTTGGCATCCTGTTTCTCTCCCCTATTATTCCCAAAATCAGGCTTTGCTGCTCTGAAGAGAGCTGAGAGCTGTCTGAATTTGAAAATATAATTTAGGAAGATCTTCTCATTAATTTTTTGTTACTTAAAAAAAAAGGAATTACTACTTACTGGTTCTCCAGGCTTTCCATTCTCTCCAGCTGGTCCTGGTCCACCAGGCAATCCCTGTATTAAGCAACAGTATTATCCATGTTACACAGATAAATTACTCATTTTGCATCTTCAGATTTTTGGTTTTGACACAAAGATGTGTGGCCAACTCATTCTAATCCTTCAGAAAGAAGGAGATGCCAATTTGATAGCTAAAGGGTTTAGGTGACACAATCTCAGCTAACCGCCTGGTTTGCAATGATCTGTGATGCAGTAAATTCAGTGGTTGATCTGTTAGTTGCTACTATACTCAAAATATGATGACGTGCACTCCAATGTAAATGTTCAGATACTTTTAGTTTTTTTTTTTTAAAATTTGTGTGTTAGTCTGTTAAAAAGAATCAGAAAACAATAAACACACAGCACCTGGAGGCCGGGTGGGCCTGCTGGTCCTGGTTCTCCTCTCTCCCCAGAAGCACCCTAGAATCAAACAATTGAGGAAGAAAATCCATGAACTTGCCGGAAAACACTTCAACACATAAACACCTCCACGCCACCCCTAATCTATGCCTCCTTATCGTGACCTGATGACAACATTGCACAATCTCAAAACCTAATATGTTTTGGTGTTCTGGTATTTGCTCTTTTCACTCCAACTCTTAGATGTGATTAAACACACACATTTTAACTTGATAGGAAATTAAAATCACATAAACGTTAAAGGGAGCAACAATACACTTCTGTCTGCAAAGAACAAGAGCTCTAAATTGACTTTTCATGTCAATCTACACCGGGTATACCTGAGTCAAGTTTCTCCCATCAAAGTTTTGAATATTCATTCATTAAAATAATGGCAATAAAGAGCTCTTTTATTTTCTTCATAAAAGGAGACTTCTTCACATCATTAAAAATATTTTCCTCCCCTTAAATTCTCAGTGTCTATTCGTAGATGTCAGACCCCCTGATCATTGCCTCTGATGGGCCCACCACACTTACAGTAGGTCCTGGAGGACCTGGAAGGCCAACATCACCATTCTTCCCAGCAGGACCCTATTGAAAGACAAAATAAGGCTATGGTTACAGAGTAATACCATTTTTGTAAGACTCATCAAGTTATTATTATATTGTATATTAATTAATATTATTAAACAAAATATTAGCAAAACCTACAGGTGTTCCAGGTGGTCCACCGGGGCCTCTTTCTCCATTCTTGCCTGGTGCACCCTTACAAAAAACAAAGATTACATTTGAAATACTAGTTTCTGGTCAGTGGACAACAGTCTAAACCAGCAGCGTGAGATAGCCCCACTATGGAGCAATTTAGTTTAACATTTGACTCATCAAGGATCAGTGCAGAAGAGGAGAAATCCCACTCACCTCATTGCCCTTAGGACCAGGGAAACCCATCACACCTGGCTGGCCACGTGGGCCTGCAGGGCCAGGGGGGCCAGAGCGTCCAGTTTCACCCTGATTGCCCTGGGATAAGCAAATAAGAAAGGGAGATATGGCATCTGTGAGGTGAAATAAAGCAATACCCACGTCTCATTAAACAGTGAGTGAGGGTGAGACACTGTTCAAAACTCATTACGTATTTTGTATTGCAACTCGTGTCCCATTTACTCTGTATTTACACAGTATGAGATGACAGGGTCTGCAGGCTGCTGTTACAATGGTACAGCACAAAAAGTGCTCTGGTAGTTAAAGCAAACAGAGAGGAGATGATTGATCTGGCTGTGATAGCAACCTGTCATGCAGATACTGTGGGATGAGAGTAGGGTTGGGTCAGTAGGAGGACTAGGATAAAATATTTGCACAGTATACATACGGGAGGGCCAGGTTTCCCATCACTGCCAGGGCTTCCTGGAATTCCGGGCAAGCCCTGCAATTCAAGAAAAAAAAGAGAGTTATATTTCAGTTTAAAAAGTATATTATTAAATTTTAATTCACAAATATAAGTATAAATATATAAAAACTACTTGCTTGATTTCATCCTCTTTAAAAAAGATTAAAAGTCTTCCCATTTCCCTCATCCCATGAAGGGGGAAAATTGGAGAAAGCAAACAAATTCTGTCATAATGGGTTTATTGTTTTTCTGAGAATTGTATATAAACAAGACACCAGACATTAATCAACTAGCACAAAAATTTTGTTCTTTCATTATGTGGGAAGAAAACTAATTTTAGATGGGAAAAAAAAGGAATGAAACAATTCTGACTATGTACCTCTACCTGAAAGCAACACAATGTGTAGCACTTTTTCATTAACTTGTTTATATTTCTAAATATTATTTTTGTTGTATTTTAAATAATTCATTTTCATTGCCAATAAAATCTTGTTTAGTTCCCAGAAGCCTGCAGTTGGGCTTTTGAATGTCAATGTATTTGTTGTTAGGAGTTGCTAATTCCTAGTACAGCTCCCAGAATGTTGTTCCATGTACACTTAGACATTGTTACATTCTGTCAGTATTACACAATAGGCCATCTCTGAAATCTTACTGATACGTACTGTAAAAAACTGAACAACAGTTTATTTGCTTTAATTGCAAATAAGCAAAAAATATAATACTTAAGTGAATTGAAATACTTAAATTAATGTCTAATTTAATTATTTAAACATTTAAGACTATTTACATAATAATTGAAATATAAATATATTTAAATAAAACCCCTAAATAACTAATGTTAGAATTTGCTGACAAGTAGAGAGCTAGTGCAGAAAATCGTCCAATACTAATTCAGGTGAAAAGCATTTCTCATGGCAGGGCCAGGCGTGCTCTGGGAGCCTCCCCAAAGCCTCCCCACTCCACTGTGGCAGTGTCCTGAGTGGGAATGCCCTGTGTCTCTGCACCGTGACCTGCCCCACCATGAATGGATGCTACTACTACCTAAAGGAACTCATAGAAAGGATTTCCAGTTGGACTCCTCTATCATATCAACTCAGATGAGTCATCTCTAACAGAGTTTATCTCATTTTCTTGGAGATAGCCTGTCTTACTCTTATTCCAGGAAGACCTGGGCCTCCGTCTTGTCCACGCTCTCCTGCGGGTCCGCTGGGGCCAGGGGGACCTGGGCTGCCGCGCTCACCTGCAGGACCCTGGAAAGAGATGTGGAGATTCACAGCAAGGGAATCAGCGTCATACTGAATCTCAAATTGTCCACCCAAATTCTCACGGATTCTCCAAAAGTTTGGAGGACTTTTTTGGAGGAAGATTTATACCTTTTCACCTGGAAGTCCATTGCTACCGGGTAAGCCACGGAAACCGGGGGAGCCCTGCCAGATAAAAGAACAAACTATGGATCGTAGGCAATATAACACAGGTAATGGCAACTGTGTTTTTCTTCTCAACAATGTACCATTAGTCATATCAGTATGAAAATTAATGGGAAAAAAAAAGATGGAAGTGGCATTTCACTGTAGTAAGAAGGACTACAGACTATTTTCTCTTTGGTTAAAATGCTCCTGCTGAAATTATAGCCTGTCCTCCTTTAATTTTAACTGGTCCTGAGTCATTATTTATGAGTTTTCTAAATTAATATAAAAACATAAAACATCACATTCAGTATTAAACAATTATTTTCCTCCAATTCAATACTGAGAAGAGTTCTATTGTATTATTTTAATACTTATATTTACTACTATTTTAATTGCTTACAAGAAATTTGAATGATAAATTTCATTTTGCAACTCCATTTACATATTTAGTATGATTAATCAGTTCATTGTGCATCTTTGGTTTTCTCATAGCTTCAGCAAATACTGCAGTCAATTATTAAGTTAGGACTTACAAATAGGTCAGCACAATTTCCTTTGCTTCTCATGTGAACAGAAATCTAAAATTTGTAATGATGCTGCTATTTATTTTGTTGAATAAACAATTTGTGGATTTCTCTGTGAGAATTATTAAATTTTTGGAAAATTGTTTAACATGCTAGCCAAAAAACCTGTTTGCAGTATTGATATTGTAACATGGAAGACATCCTGACAATATTGCTGTTATTGATATTTAAGATGCATTAACAATAGAGACGTCGACATAAAGGCATATCTTGAATGGAGAAGTATTTGCATTAATTTCACTTTCCAGAGCGGAAATTTGATTTTTTTTGATTCTTTTTGATTACTGAGAAGTAAGTTTGAAGTTTTTATTATTTATTCCCCCTTGTAGTTCTCAGAGCTTATGACTGCTTCTCAGCAAGAAACTTTTGATAAAACTACCAGATACACAAGATCACTGCTTCTTCTATATCAAAAACTGAAAGATATTAATTTATTTCCCGCTGAGATAGATCCAAGAGCCGCAATTCAGACGAGAAACTAGATAAGAATTCTCCCCAGTTTTGCAACTCAGTTTTATATCTGGAATTTGCTGAGAAGAGATATGGAGCCAAATTTCTCCTGGAAGTGTTTTGAACTTCAGAACTTGCTGTCTCTGTCTTAGCTCAAAAGGTCGTGTACCACAGCTCACCCTTTCTCCGGGGGTACCAGGTACTCCATTCTGCCCGGGTTCACCATTTGCACCTCTTTTTCCTTCCTCACCAGGAGGTCCAGGAGCACCTGGGGTGCCATTTTCACCCTGGCAACAACAGAAACCAAGGCCATCAGTTAATCAGAGGTCTCCAAAGAGCTAAACAGGTTTTGTACAGGGAATGATTCAGGGTTCAGACTTCCTTGAAAGAAGTCTCTGGACACATTTTGAAATCACTTACACGCTCGCCTTTTGGGCCTGGGTCTCCTTTTGCACCATCCTTACCAGGGTCTCCCTAAAATTGGAGAAAATCCCATTAAAATTATGGGTTGTAACAGGATATCATTCTGGGGCTACTAGATGTACTGAAATACTAGGGAGTAGACATGATATTTCAAATTATTGACTCTTTTTTATTATCTAACATTCTGCAAAGAAATTTGTGTGCACTGGCTGAACCTGGAAGCGGAAGTCATGGGACTCCTTAAAAATCCAGTAAAGGAAAGAAGTGATACAATCTTAAACACCACTGAGTAAAATTTTATGTCTGTTCCTGAGCTATTTCAGACATCGTTGAATCTTTTGTTTAAAGTCCCTGAATATTTTGTCTGACAAAGAGCTACATGTGGTGTTAGGCTGTAAGAAACGGGCCTGCTGGGGTAAGTGTCAGTATGAGTAGGTACAACTCATGGGGTGTAGCGGTCTGTGGACTCAGCCCTTGGGAATTTAAACAGGTGAAACTAGGATTGTAAAACAACAGATTTTGTCCAATGTAGCCAATTTACACAAGCTGTATCTTTCTTGTGTTTGAATTGATGGATAATTAAGGAAAGAAAATAGGTATTACCATATTTATGTGTAGTCTTTATATGTAGCAAATGTGTCAAAGAAATGTTATATATTTATAAAAATAATTGCCTATTTTCATTATGAAATAAGTTATTAGGCCATTTCAAGTGAATAGGGGAAGATCAATGGGGTTTTTTTAATGGTATCAGGCTTACTTCCACCGTATTTGTTTGCACCACCAGTGTAAATACCATTAGTAACTCACCGGACTGCCTTTCGCCCCAGGGTTTCCACTTGCACCTGGAGGGCCAGGAAGACCACGGCCTCCTGGCAGACCAGGAGCACCGGGAATACCAGAAGGTCCCTACAGAGAGAGAACAACAGGCAGAGATGAAGAGAGAATGGCATTGATGGACTCTACCCAGTCCAAACAGTGACCCTCACCAACGCAGTGCAGCAATGGCAGTGATATGAAAAGTACCCACCATTTCACCCTTGTTGCCAGGGCTTCCAGCTCTTCCAGGAGGGCCCTGGAAAAATAAATAAATATACGAGTAACCAATGCTGCTAACCCAGGACCAGAACAAAGGACACCCAGGGCTCTGTGAAGAGCAGGTGACACAGCACCTCTCAGGCCCCATGTGTTATTGATGTACCTGGGGCCCAGGTGGGCCGGCATGACCCTGAGGACCAGGTTCTCCTCTCTCTCCAGGACTACCACTAGCACCAGCAGGACCAGGAGGACCAGCTTCACCCTACAAAAAAAAAACAGTAAAAGGAGAAAACGAAGGCATTTTAATCATCTCTAGGGCAATCAGCATTAAACTAACGGTTTCTTCCTCTACTGTGGCATCTCTGTGTGATTTGGGAAGAAGGCTTCCAGCATCATCACCTTGGTGCAAGAGCCAGATGAGCTGAGGCACACAGGATGCAGGTGCTCCAGGCAGTACATGGTGCACAGCTCCTGAAGCTGTGGGACATTCACTCCCGTCCCTCCCACAGCACAACACAGAGCACGGGGGATCCACCACTTCGTGGTGTTTTGTTGGGGGCACTCATGAAGATAATGAGGATTGGGTTTGTCTTGTGCTGCATGTGGAGCACATCTGTTCCAGGCTTGCAAACTGTAATAGCAGCCGGGAAAAGGAGGACTCATAAAATAATGATGCACAGTGACATAAGCTGTGTAGAGAAAGGACCAAATCCCGTGTAGTTATACATCTTTAGTTGAATACCTTAAAACCTGGAGAGCCTGGAAATCCTGAGGTTCCAGGAGGACCTGGGGGACCCTTAAAAGTGAAAGAAATACTATTAATGCAAAAGGTAAAAGCCATATGGAATTAAGTTAAAAAAGAGAGTCTGATTATGGGATTTTTCTTTAAGTAAGGAAACACCTGGCAAAATAGCAAATATAAATCATGCTATAAAAGATGAAATTTGGCTAGTCCTAAAATATCACACCTACATCTTACTTACCCTGACTTTTACATGTCCAGCTGAATTTCTGTGTTTTAAAACTAAAAACATGAACTCTATCATTAAGGAGATTAAGTTATAAAAAACGTTCAAAATTTGTTCTAATTATGCAAAAGGAATGAGAAAAGAAAGCCAATACAGCTGTTACACACACAAGTGGACATGCTCAGATTTCTAGGCAGATGAGAAAGAAAAATATTTGCCCACTCCAGACAGCTAAATAATATATTTGAAAAGATCATTCAAAATTTGATCTTCATGGAGTACAGCAATTCCATCCATCTATATGTTCTCTGAGAATAATCTGGGTTTGGATTTTTGCATGTCCTGATTTGGAGTGTTAAAGCTCTCCTATTGTACTGTGTCCTTTAAGTATCTTAACCAACACAATTCTGAAATACAATTAAATAAAATGCTCATCCTTGAACAAGTGCACCCCAATTTCAGGTTTGCTGGCACTGCAGATCATCAGCTAGAAGTAATTAGACTAAAGCAGCGCAAATACTTAAAGTAAAGTTGTCTTACAGGTGGGCCCGCTGCTCCTGGAGATCCATCTTTGCCGCTGGCACCCTACAGAAAGAAGAGAGATGTTGGGTACAGAACACTACCCCGGACACAGAACCCACATCCTTTCAAGTCCATGACTCAGAGACCATATTCTTGTGTCTGTACATCCCCACTTAGTTGACGAAGACCCAAGGATTCCTTATTGAGAAATTCTAAAGTAATAATTAACTAAATATTTTGTGAGGGAATATCCAACACTTTACATGACTTGCACGGAGACAGGAAGATGTGAAAATACATTCTTATTACATTTCTTAAGGAAATGACAACTAGAAATCATTGTCTGTGTGAATAAGTAAGATTGCAATAGATGTATATTTCAAAGTAACAGTTACTTCTGATTCACATAAAAGACTAAATTTCACTCCAAAAACCTGATGAACTCTGATGATTTAAACCCTGTTGCCTGTCTTGTAGTCATATTAGACCAGGTCCTCTGCTCAGGTTATGCAGTGTCTGCACAAACAAGGTGCTGGCTGTTAAACTGCTTTGTTGGTTGTGTTGAATGCTATGAACGAAGAATTCCTTCAGAGCAAGAGATGTACCACCTAATCTCAGTAAAAGAGGAATTTTATCTGTTTCCTGCAAGTTACTTCTGAGATTGCATTTTTTCCCTCTGTCTGCCTTCTCCTGACACTCTTTGCTTCCACTCCTCTTCCCTGCTTCTCTTAGCCAAACCTGAGCTTATGCCGAAATACTGAACTCTTCCTCAATGTGTGATCTATTCATTTTAAAAAGCGAAACAGGAAATAAGATGGTGAACATGTTGTGGGTTAGAAGTGTCTTTATTGGGGACTGAAAAGTTTTCATGGGATATTTTTACAGATGCTACATAGTTTTTTATTCTTTGCATTAAGACAGCTCTAAGAAAGTAGGGAAATCTCAGCATATTGAATCCAAAGATAGGCTGCCTCTGGATAAGAACAAAATCTGCAGTTACTTACAGGGCCACCGGGATTTCCAGGTCTTCCTCTTTCTCCAGCTGGACCTCTTGGTCCCTAGAAAACATATAAAAATGAATCTGTTAAATGGCTTCTAAAATAAGAAGGCTGAGCAAAGAGACATTGCTCTTATTTGCATAACTTACTGTTGTTCACTGCATATGGTGGAGTAATTAAAGTTAAAAGATGAGGAACAACTCAGTTAACATTCAAACACTACAGGATACACATATTTACCGGTTGGCCTGGTGCTCCATTCACTCCAGGAAGACCAGTTTCACCCTGTTATGGAAAGAAAACAAAATGCACTTTGGTGAGAACATTTTTTGGTTTATTCAAGGGGAAGAGACACAGAAAAAAGCCCAATTTGTTGTTCCTTTCTAGTGGTGCTGGGTGTCCCCAGCAAGAGCTGAGTTCTGGGAAGTCTAAACAAGTGTCAAATCAAAAATTAAACAGGAAATAAAAATCAGAAAGACTCAGCTTTTAAAATGCTATACAAGAAAGTCAGATGACCAAGACATGTCCTTTCATTTTGGTATCTCATGTTTATTACAGCTGGAAAATTGGGACACAAAATGGTTCAGAACGTCTAACTCCTTTGGAATGATTCTTATTTTTTCATGGGGATATTAAATGGGTTTATTGAATGCTTGTTGTATTTTTATAATTGTTTAAAGATGCAAAGCACAGCTATACATCAAATAATGGAGGTCATTCCTCTACCTACTAGAAAGATGACACTCTAGATTTTTACCTTTGGACCAGGAGCACCGCTGTCACCTTTGGCACCATCTTTTCCATCAAAACCCTGTGGGAAAGTAAAACCATATCTTTGAATTGTATTCCTCCTGCATTCTGGAAAACTTGATTCCTCTTGGCAAAATATTAAGCCCCTGAAAGGGGCATATTTTCAATAATGAGTACTATCAGCTGTTGGAACCCTTTTTGGCATTAGGATGGAGCTCTACAATTGAGGTAACCAGAAAAAAAGTAAGTCTTTGTTATGGAATTTGAGACGACATTGTGCAGAAATTAACTTTAATTCTATGATTCAGTCTCGGAAATGATGACTGAGAGATCACAACTGTGCAACACCATAATTCAAGGAGAGTAACAGACTCAGCTATACTCAATATACTCAATACTTACTCGTTGACCTTTCATCCCAGGCATCCCAGGCATTCCAGGGTGTCCTTTGTGACCCTAAGCACATAAATATAGAAAGATTAATAAATGATGCATTTATTGTATGAAGGGCACAAGCCAATATTCACTGTGTATCATGTTCACTTGACTAACTTGAAATAGGCAAACAAAACCTTTGATAAGAAGACCTTTGTTACTGGGGGCTTTTCCATACCGGTAATCCAGGGATTCCACGATCTCCATTCCTTCCTGGTCTTCCTGGTTCTCCCTATTGGAAGAAAATAATTTTTTTTTAGTGTTTTGCTATTGCTTCACCTACTGGCAAAGCACCAGTTGTGGTAGATCAAGGTGAGTTGGAGGAAGCAGGTGAAACTCCCACCAAAGACAGTGGGGAAATCCTATCAGGGTGACAGTTCCCTCTGTGACTGCCTTCTGGAAAACAACTGCCAGAATTTATAAACTCAGCTTTCGACAAGATTCTAGTTAATTTCTAAGTTACTTGAAGACAACCTTTAGCAAGAGTTGATCCTAGAAAACTTATTTTTCTTAGTAAAATGCTCAAAATGGACACAAGATGTAGATGTTTGTTTGCCTGGTACTACACCTGTTTGCTGTGACACGCACAACGGTGTTAATATTAGGCTGTAAGTCCCATAGTAAGATTTAAAGGGAACAGAAAACTACCACTACTGTCTAATTTTCTTTATAACTGCTAATTTATTTTGCACCAAGTAAATAGCATGTTTCATGCTTATGCTGGTTTTGGGGTTTTTTTGGTTTGGTTTTTTTTTGGTGTCAATCAAAGTGCCTGCTAAAATTGAACCTTTTATGGAATGGACAGTTAGACCTAATGTAAGACAAATTTACTTTCTTAAAGTCATGTTGTCAAATGGAGAAACAGGGAGATGTTAAAAACTCTCAAATGCATTAATATCAATGTTCTCTGTTGTCCTGAAATTTAATGAACTTTTTTTCTTCCTATTTATTAATAACTGGATGACTAATAGTGAACTTACATCTTTTCCCGGCGGACCTACTGGGCCTATCATTCCAACAGGGCCTGGAGGTCCCTGTAGAAAAATAACTAATATTAACTACAATAATAACAAATATTAAGTCTCTTTCAAATTAAAATCACATTAGGCATCATAAAATACTTGCACATTTGACATACATCATAGTAAACAACCAGGATGAACTGCAAAATTTCCATCCACTCCAGTGGTGACACAGATTCATGCTTTTAAGATCATGCCTTTAACGTACACAGTGATACTGAATGGGTACGTACAGGAGGGCCAGGTTGTCCTGGTTCTCCAGGGGATCCTTGGTATCCAGCAGAGCCCTAAAATGCAGCAAAAAGCTCAGTTGTGAACAACTACATGCATCATTTCATAGTGCTGTTCTATTTTATAATCTCATAATTGTAAGGAAAATTGTAGTCAGATCCGTCAACAAATGACCGAAGGTGAAATTACCAGAACCAAGCAGAGCATCCATGAAAACAGAAACTGCTCCTCTAAAAGGAGATGGACATTGAAAAATGCAGACCCTTTGTGTTGTTCACTGAATGTGTATCTTCCACTTTCCTTTACCTCCTGTTAAATTTTTGTATGGATAAATATTTGGGAATGTTAACAGGATGGCAGGCAGTGGCATGTCTTAATATAATGTTAGCTGACACCCCATGGACTTGCAGAGATCTCAAGGGGTACAGAAGGATTTAAGCCAGCACAATATATTGCCCTCAGCTGTTGAGTCTTGCTGATGGTACAGCCCAAGATGACATTTATGCATAAAATTCTTCAGAATAGTATCCAGATTTATCAGTTGAAAAGGTATTTAATATTTATGACAGAGAAAAGGAGGAGCTCATATAAAAGAATAACAAGATGGTTATGAGAAGATTAATGTTACTTACAGGGGGACCTGCATGACCAGGTGGGCCAGGGGGGCCACTGGGGCCAGGGGGTCCTGGAAAGCCACTCTGTAGCATAGATTAAAAAATAGTAGTTATATTAATGTAATATAGCTATAAAGCTTAATAGAGGTGCTATAGTCATCAATAACTGTGAAATAAACTTTTACATAATTAGTACAGAGAAAAATCCTTGGTGACCTGAACTTGCTGCAGTAAAAAGGAAGCAGCAGTGTATACACACAGTGCTGAAGAAGTACATTGCCTAGTTGTCCCTTCAGAAAAGGCTTCACTGGTTTGCTCCTTGCAGGCTTGGCTAACATACTGCCAAGGTATTTTCAGAGCAACTTTTCCTTTTTGAGTCTCTATTGCCCTTCTCTAGACCTGAGAGGGATGCTTATCTCAGCTCTTCTGCTGCCTGAAGGGGAAGAATAGAAACTGGATCTGAATTTGTTAACCAGAGTAAATGAGTGTCGGCATCTCTGCCATGTAACTTAATCAGCCCAACACTAGAGATTTCTCATAACCTAGAGATATACTGCATTAAGGCTATACTTTTGTTGTTGTCGGTAAGGCAGTCATTTTCACCAGTGAAATCTTTTCTGAACTTTAACAGTACTATGCCATAAGAAAGAAATGAGATCTGGACTAACCAAAACCTCAATATTTCGACTTCCTGTAGCAACAACCACAAAAGCATTTGATACTGCAAACCAGAAAACATTTAAAAGTTAGCACAGTGGTCTACTGCAGCTATAGAGGGTTCTTTAAAAAAAGCTTTTGTTAAATTAAACACTTCACATGTTTCATACAGCCAAAAGAATCACATGTATGAATGACATGAGGATCACTGTGTGCTGCAGTACTGGCAGAATATTCCATAGTTAATATTGCACATAGAGTGTTTCATGGGATATTGTGTCAGAATAGGTCACGTATTACAGGTGTTACATGAACCTAACTTTCATAATACAAGTTTAACAGTGTTGCTGTACTCTACTGGCATATGTAGGACAGTACAGTACTATACTACAAAAATAAATAATATTAGTTCACAGTTGTCTTTTGTCTAAAAAAAGTAAGCCATTTTAGTATTTGCTATTTTCTAGGACAAGAAGTACAGCAAGAAGCAGAGCTGTTAGGGTTTGGGAAATGTGGTTGCCATCAATGTGTAAATACAATGAGCAGCCCCCATTAAATGTTAGAACTCATTTGGTGTAAGGTAACTATAGATTCAACCAGGAGGAAGCCATCAACTCATCAATAGCAATCAATCAATCAGACATATGGCTATAAACAAATGAGACATAATTGTTTTCAAGTTACACACTGAGGAGATAAACTGATAGTTAGGGGTGTGCTTGCTGCCAGCATCTCCAGACTGTGAACAGATGAGCATCCTTCAGTTAGAGAATGCACACTGGTGGAAAGAGACAAAGACAATATGTGGAGGTTATGTGGGCAAATGAAGAGGAACTGTGATGTAAAGCACAAAATCAGTGTACAAGCGATATAAAGCCATGGGAAGAGAGCAATGGAGAGATGTGTGATTGAAGAAATACCAGGCATGGTAACCACACAAGGACAAATGTTGGTGCTGTATTTTTTTGTTTTGTTAATCTTGCAAATTATTTCAGTTTGGATATTTATTCATTAGGAGTATTTCAGTTGAAAATTGATAAATGTATAAAATAATAAAGAAATTAGTCTATGTAATGCTAATTATAAACATTATTTAGCCCTAGTGATTTCAGTCACATCTGCCGGTAACTGCTGGTACTTTGTGGTCATGTATGGCATGATGCAATATAAAAGACCTCATGACCTGAAAATATACAGATAACCCTGAAGATATTCTAGGGTGCCCAGTAAAGGAGTTTGCTGGGGTTGTTTAACCCAAGACCAGGAGTCAGAGCACAAGAAATTACTAACCACTTCCAGGGAAAAAGCCAAAATAGATAGGAGTAGCCATAGTTAACTGAAGGTCTTGGTTACCTGCCTGGTTCAACACATCTGCTATTAAGACACTATGTAGCAGAATGCAGATGGTATGATAGCTGTGGGTGAAAACTGTGAGGAGTGAATATGAATAAATGGATAAACGAAAAGAAAAATAGATGGTTGAAGAAGACCAATGCATGGATGATCATATTAGCAAATGAAGGAGGTAGAAATAAAACAGATTAAAATAAAGGGGAGAAAATAATGACTATATTTCAGGAAAAACAGCTGTTGTGATTAGTAAACCTTATTTCACAAGATGATCTGATGGAACCCTGAGAAATAACATATTTGCTTGGAACTGCCTTGTTATGCTATGTGTGATACCCAAACCGTGTTATGCAGAATCGGGCTGAAAATAATGATTATGCTTAATGAAGCAAAGCCAATTTCCAGTAACAGCAATTCACCACATCCTCTATGTAGCAGATTGCTTGAATCAAGAACACTTCATGTTGAATATTGCTAAATCCCAGTGCCTAAAAGGAAAATCATGAGGTGCAACATCCAGATTTATTTCATACGTGAGGCATGGCCCAGGTATAATTCTTTGAGGCTTTTTCTCACTTAAAAAGACCGAAAAGCTTGGACCAGGTCTAGCAGACAGATACATCATCCTTAGTACACAGTCTGAGCAGCTACGGGTAAAAAAAATGGTAACTGTAAAAAGAAAAAGTGAAAATACTTTGAGCTTTGGAATGAATAAAGTTTATAAAAAGGATTTACTCAATGTTATCAGGTAAGTTTGAATTGTGGAAAAGTTAGCAAGTATGGAGTATCATCCTGAGTAAAGACAAATGATACTGAGTGGGTAAAGGAAAATTAAAGGCTGTAGAAGAGGTAAGAATTGCTGGAAGGAAGGGAAGCAATTAGTGGAAGAATGTCAAGCAGATAAATAAGGAATGTACATGAGGCAGAAAGGGAAAAATGTTTAGGTAGTGTAAGAAGGTGACTCACAGACAGAGATTAGGAAAAGGAGGGTAAGAAACTGAAGAAAGAAAGTGAAAAAGTAAAAAATCCAGATGACCTATAGCTACTTTCTAGAATAGTATTGCTGAACAAACTGCTGCCTTACATCACATTCAACTTCCAGGCAATAATTAAATGAAAACTTATATTGTTAGATTAAAATCAGGATACATACACATCCAAGGTATAATCTACAAGCAGAAAATTTGTTCTTTAAAAAGAAGAAAGGACAGAAAAAAGGCTTTATCATCTTACAATGGGTTGTGGGTACCCGATACCAACTCCACCAGCCTTCACATCATACGAGTCATACTGTGGAGAAAAACTCTGTAAAAGAAATAGAGAAAAAAAAAGAAAAAAAAGAAAAAAAAAGTGATTGCTACAAATCAAATAAGACTTTTCTTGTATTGGTATGGCAGATGCATGGAAATGACTCATTTGTATCTGCTGAGTAGTACTAGCTAGACATATAGCTGCCATATATTTACGTAAGAGAGGCCCACCCAATGTCTTCCTTCTGAGGTCGTGGTGACATTAGCTCCCTAGGCTGGGCACATCCATTTTTCTTCTTGACAGCTGGGTCTCAGCTGAACCACAAAATTGCCCTTCTCTCTCCCTTTACTCTTGTTTGACTCCTTGGCTTCTTTCCCCATTTTCTCTGTCTGTCTCTTTTCTGTTGGACTTAGTTGTCACTCAAGGAAGTTGATGAAATATTTTCTGTTGCACTAAAGAAGAGAACTGTTTATTATTATTATTATTTTCCTGATTTCTTGTACCTGTGCCTAATGAATGACTCATTTCACATGAGCAGACTCAGTCAAATGGTGTGGCATTAGTGCAGTGATGCATTAGTGGCCCACAGGCAGTTGAGCAGGAAGGGTTGAACATATGCAGTGTTCTGCTTGCTCTCCCAAACCACTGTGGATCCAGCTCCTGCACTGACCAGGTGCTGGACTCCTGTGCTCCTGATACCAACCTTCCTGTCAGGATCCAACACCACATCTTTGATACAGCGTTGGAATGGGAGACTAATTCAGCCTGTTATCCTCTTCCCTGTTTGCATTTCCAAGCCCCAAACTAGTATCACTGTGATGCCCACTGGGACTGGTTAACTGATCCACAGCTCAGTCCTGCAGAGGCAATCCCTTTCAGAATGAAATAAAAACAAGACATCTTTCCTTGGTTCCTGGCTTACCTGGGAGTGGGAAGTGTATATGGAAGTTACAATCAGCAGCCTATATTCATTCAAAAGTAGCAATTGTTTTAACATACAATTTTTATCAGCTTTGTGCTAAAGAAGCCCCATCTTGTAAATCTCAGCTTGGTGGCCTGCATGGATGCTGACGTCACCTCTTAACAAAGCACTGCCTAGGGCTCAGTGCTGATAAACTTTAGTTACAATCGGCTCTCTTGCTGAGTGTGCCCAGCTCTTCAGAAATGAATTCAACATTCAGTGAGCCAGAAATAAAGAGGGATCATGACAAATAGTACTTGCATGGCACTTCCCTGCAAGCAGAGGACCAGTGTTTCAGTCTAGTCTCATTGGAATGCTCCGTTATTAAACATGAATTGATGAAATATAGGAAAGTAGGAGAGTCCCCTAACCATTAAGCTTATGGGGAAATCCTCCCTCACACTCTTTCTGATCAGATTGTTTCTGAGTTACATAAGCCCTTCAACAGAACTGGCCCCAAAAGTTTTAAAAAATAAGTTATGGCAGAGATTTAATTGCACGCCAGAGAAATTTTTGGACAAACCCCCAAAACAACAGCAAGACCCCACATACCACCCAGCTCTGTTTTCCAAAGGCACAAATGAGATGGATGCCACCAAATGCAAAGCACCTGGGAAGGTGCAAGGGACAGGTGCCTACAGCATTGCTTTTCAGGGTTATGAGCACCAAGGTAGAAGCTGAACATAACAATGACTTACACCTCCACTTATACTGGGACACGACTGGCAGATTCCAGGGGGCCCGGGAGCTCCAGGGCTCCCTGGCTGTCCTGGTGGGCCAGGGGGACCATTTCTGCCTGGAACTCCAGGAGAACCCTGCAAAGACACAAACAGAACAGACACAGATGTTGTCACTTGCCTCCAACTGCAAGGACATTGCAGGACAAACATTTCCATTCCTAACAAAGTCTGTGTGAGTGTGGTGGGAAATCTCTCCTAAATAAGGCCACAACCAAACATTCAGGGAAGACAGGCAAAATTCCCACATGGAAACACTTCGTTGCTGGAGCCTTATTACAACTAATATATAATCAAACACATTTGACATATTTAGCAGTTCAGTTCCTGAATCTAAAATTATTACTGCTAGTGGAGTCCAATAGATTTTTTTGCTCCTTCTGTAAAGAAATACGACAAAACCTAATAAATGTGATACAGTTTGGACTAAACTCTGTGTTCTTTAAGTTTAAATTTTTGAGAGTGTTTTTGAAGCTAAAGTTCTGCTTCAAAATAACTATATGGTACAGTCCTGCTGCAGACAGTGCAGACATCAATGAAAGCAGAATATCTTGGCAGCTTGAATGGCATATATAGCATTAGAAGAATGGGGTCTTGATTTTGTTCATTTCCTTGGGGGGGAAAAAAAAGTTACACTTACAGGGTCTCCTTTGGGGCCTCGGCTGACTACTCCGGGAGTCTAGAAAAAAAAAAAGCAAAGGTAATTAAATTAAAATAGAGACTCAAAATAAAACAAAAAAAATGCACACAGATACTGATGTCATGACGATTTTTTGCCTTTCCTTTTAAACCCCCATTATGCCTTTTTACAGCTTCTGTATTCTTAGTGCTTTTTGCCTACATTCTTGCACTTGTTTGTTAAGCTAGGAGACTAAACACGTCAGAGGTTCGTAGTTAGGGAGCAACATGCCTCAGACCCCAAGGTCCTCTCCAGAACACATTTTGTAAGCTAAGATAGAACCATCCAGGGGAAGGTTCCTTGGGGAGGGGGGCTCACTCAAGCCTTCAATTGGGGAATTTTTGATAGATGTGCTAATTAGTAAGACCCATAATGTTATCGCAGATCTATTGTGGGTGTGCATTGTGGTGTGCATGGAGGTGCATTTGACCTGGACATCGTGCACCTAAGGATCCTTAAAATAAATACCAAGGTAAAATCCCTTTTTCCCTTCTAACTGTGTTTGACTCTTGATTTTAAGACCAGGAAAAGGCATCAATACAAAGAGCAAAACACTTAAACATTTGAATGCAGTTTTATCACATGAATTCCATTAATTCTTATTCAGTATATTTAAAAGCTGTAGGGTTTTTGGTCAGTCTATTTCCATTTGCTTGGATCATCCATAGAATTACACCTCCCCTGCAGGCAAAAACATGGCACTAATGAAGTCAGTGC
Source organism: Struthidea cinerea (assembly GCA_013397865.1). Classification (NCBI taxonomy): domain Eukaryota; kingdom Metazoa; phylum Chordata; class Aves; order Passeriformes; family Corcoracidae; genus Struthidea; species Struthidea cinerea. The sequence continues at coordinate 911,774 of VZTI01002182.1, read as the reverse complement.
ACTAATTGAGTGCAATGGGGATGGAAGTCCACAGTGGAATGCTGTGGCAGTTTTCTTGTGTCCTTCTCAGTCCAGCATGTGAAGTGTGATTAGCTATTTTTAAAATCTTAGCTCTACTGCTCCAATTTATTTATTTTTCAGTTAATAATTCAGTTACATGTTACTACTGGGATTTTCAATTTTTGTGTTCAGCTGGTAGCAGTAGCAAAGAATATTCAGCAGAAACTATCTTGGATCTTTCAAGGTGGCATTTCCCTATACACCACCGAGGTCATCAGAACAGCTCCACTGGCTGACCACTGGCTGACCAAACTCCTATATCAAAGAGAGAGGCTGGGGGAAGTAGTCCACATGTTCTTCGTTATCAGGAACTCCAGAACTGATGAGTCTCTAAACACAAGAGAGGGAGGTGTACTACTTATATCTCCATCACACTTGTCTATACCACTCATTTCCACCTCTCAAAATGTTCCGTGAAGTAGCTCAGGTGATCCACGAAGCAGTGGAGTTGCACTAGTGTGGTGGAAATAAGACTAGGGGGCATATCTGTGTGTGACAAGTTTATGTGACATTCCATGTTTAAACAGATGTGCTTAGAGCTGCAGAAATGCATCTTCTCTCTCTTCCACACATCTCTTTCACTCTCCTACTTTCTAGATAAGGATCTTCAATGTGTCAAGTACATGGAAACCTATGCACTTTAACAGAGTCTCACGGATCTTAAACACTGTTGAAATGTTCAGATAAGTGGAAGCTCAGTACAGCTGGCTCACTCACTGAAGCACTTAGGCAGGGGACCTGGCATGTACTAAGAGTCTTGATTTTCCTGAGGTTAAGTTGCTGCAACTGGTTTATATAATGTTGGTGTCTATAAAAATCTGATGATAAATTAGGTATGTACAGTATAATCACCTTTCCTTTACAGGGAATTAAGTCAGCTATAAGCCTGCAAAAGGAAATTCATTCTGTGATGATGTAGAATTGAGTTGATAGGAAATGCAGACTCACAGTATGCTATGAAAGTTCTCTAATTTTCTTTCACTCTGTGTTGGTGTTATTTTCATGGATATAGATTGAGTATGCGGTCAAAAATAAGGTGTTTGCATAATTCCTATGCTTTTCCATAAAATGAAAAATATAATGGCTAATTGCTGCCCTCTCTCACTTTCTACTATTTTTGGTGCCTGTTGTCTGCATAAAACTGAGATGAAAGACTTAATATTTTTCAGCTGCGTTGTCCATACTAAATATTTGCCTAAATTCAGAAAGTGGCATTGAAAAGAAAAGAGTTTAAGAGCATCTAAGCCAAAATGAATTGAGGTTGACATGCATCAAGAAGGCAGCAACACCAAAGAAACAACACTGAGAATAAACTTACTCTTGGAGGTGGTGTTGTTGTTTGTGGACAAACTGGACAGCACTCTCCAAAAGGAATCTCTGGGTTGGGGCAGTCCAGCTCCTGATCATCACAGACGATGTCATCGCAGAGAGTAGATCCCGAGTCGCACACGCAGATTTGGCATGGATCTGGTTTCCAAACATCCCTGTCAGCATAAACCTTCCCAAGATATGTACATTCTGTGACTGGAAAGAGAGACAAAATAGTGTTGGATATTATTTCAAATGTGTTTTCCAAATTACAAATGAGTAACATGAAAACTGTTGGATAGTTTGTTTAGTTTTCTGGTTCATGCATGTGAAGTAAAAGGCTAAATGCTCCCCTTCAGGCACTGAGAGGATCTGTTACATTAATTGCAGAGTTTGCTCTGAGTCTGTAAACAGACATCAATGGAAGCCTCCTGGAGCTGAGCCAAAGCCCAATTAAATCCCTGATAATCTTCTGTCTTGAGTAATTGTAGTGTCAGACTGAGTTACTGTCTAATTAGCAATCGAATTCTCTGCTGCAGCTAAAGAGGAAATGTGCCAAAGGTTTCCAAAAAGAGTATCACTGGCCCCATGTGCCAACACAAGCACTTGTATGTGGATGTGGAATAAGCCATCTGTCCAGCACCAATTCCTGTCGCCAGCATCTTGCAGTAATAGCTGCCACCAAGGGGTTTCAAAGAGTTTTTTTGAAAGCCAACGTATGTGATAGATCTGAAAGAATGCTCACATTAATTGCCCAAATTGTTTGCAATTATTGTATCAGCTGGCCTGCTCAAATGTTACAAGTGTCTTATTTTCAGGAAAAAAACATTGTTCATCTGTAATAGTCATGGCTTTGTGAATTCTTTCCAACAGCTGTTTTACTGATCAAACATGTTATAGACAAAAATTGCCTTCAAACATTAAGTTTTGGGTTGGTATTTTCTTAGAAAACCATAATCCAGAAAGCCAGGTCATTTAGGAAACCAATATGAAAGAACACTGAGAGCATCTAATTTGAGTTATACAAGCTCATTTTAAGTTTTGTAGACATTATTAGAAGTCTTTGATTGCAAACATAAATATCAGTGAATGTCATGAATAACATAATAATTTTTTTTCATGCATAATTAAAAATAATTCAGTTTATAAAAACAACATTCTGGAGAAAGAGCTATTTTTGTGCCCACATCATTCTTGAAACTTTAATACCAGAATAATTTACCTACTATACACCACCCTTCAAAAAGAAAAAAAAATGACAAAATATGTAATGCAAATCTCTGACATTAAAATTGCCTCTGGCTCCAGGTAGATATTTCTGAATACCATCAAATTGTAATGGCTACAATCATCTAGTATGAGACTGAGCCCAAATTTATAGTGCAGTTCCTTCCTATGGGTTATGCAGACCCCTTTTTTTTTTTCTCCCTGCATCTTTTATCTCTGTTTTTTCTCTTTTCCACCACTGCATTAGCACCCTGGTCTCCTTTTTTTCCTTTTTCTTCCTCTCTGTATTTGGGGGTGTGTGTTCCCATTCCACACCAATGTTATTTGGCAATGTGCACACTTAGATGTGTCTCCTCTCTTCTCATGCTTCCTCTGCATTTCACCTTTCCCACAGCATGTAACTTCTCTTTTCATCTTCCATAAATCCTCTTTTATTTTGTACCTGAGCAGTTCCCATTCTTTATTGCCAAGTACTCAACTGAGCTTAGTTTCCCCCTGCTCCCTTCCCACTTTCTCGCTCAGCTGCTTTTCCTTGGTCCTGTTAACCTGACACTTTCCTCTATTTCACCCATGAAGTTCACTACCTCCTACGAGCTCTGGAAGGGCAATGGGGAGCACAATCATGGCTTCCCGAGGGGACAGCCGGAGTGCAGATCTTGGGCCAGAGCACTCCATGGGACAGGAGGGTTTCTTTTCCCAGTTTCAATCCTACCACGGGCTGACCATGTCTCTGCACACCCTCTTAAGTTATTTTTGCACTTTAATTATAAAAGAAGCAAACAGGAAAATGTTGACTTGTTAAGGGGGGCACTCCTTATGTCTAAGAGTTGATTTCGACCACTATCTTGATTAGAACAACCAGAACAACAAAGCTTCAAAAACCTTTTACAGACATTTTCAAGCCAATATTTTTTTTTCTTTGCCTGATATCAAGCTGGGATCCAGTATTTTACCTTCCTTGACAACACAAAAACTTAAAATCAAAAACCTTCCAATGGCATATGAAAACTCACTCCCCTCAGATGTTCTCTATCACTTAGAAACTCAGTTTTCCCTTTTCCACTAATTTTGGGCCTCACTAGAAACTTCATATTCTGCACAAGAGAAATGGAGAAGAACTGCTCATTTCCAGGACAGCCTCTTCCCCGCACCCACACGTCACAGGGTTACGGCATCAGAGGATGCTGCTTCAAAGGACACTGCCTAACAATGAGTACTTTTGAAGAGGATCTAGACATCCTTCCTTAGTCTGCCAAGCTAGAGCTAGTTTCTAAAAATGTTGCTTGGCCTCCCAGTTCTCGCCCCACAGAACCATGTCAGTGGATCCCAGGTAAATAAGCTGATTCTCTGCTTAGTTAGGTGCTGACTGTTTCTGCAAAAACCACTTTCCTCCTTTTCACAAACCAGGATCTTGCTGTGGGCACTTAGCAAAAAAACAAACTGCCCAGTCTTGACAAGGCTAATGACAAATGTTTCCTGACAAACAAGAAGGCTGAAACGTAGAAGTGAAAGATTATGAATGAAATCTTTATAGCCTCTGTAGTGACACAAGAGAAAAACCAAATCTTAGAGTGGCTCGTTGCACACATGAAGACCTTGAAAGCTGTGTGTTGTTGGAGGCAGAACGTCAGCAAAGCTGCTGGGGAGGTTAGAGTTTGCAGTCCATCTCAAAGGAGTGGTTGGATGCACCCTGGAGAGCATGGATGGGTACAGATCCACGTCACCCATAGCAACGTCCTGCTCAGCTGTCACTCCGCTTAAGCACCTCCCAGCTCCACAGGTCAAAATGCTCTTTTCGTTTACAAACATAATAAGGAAGGGGAGAAACTGTTTTTCTCTAGGGCAAGTCATAATTGTTAAATAAAAATACCATTATATGGACCTAAAAGAACTTAATATTGTTACTATTTGCACTTGTAATGTACAGTTATATGAATTGCATACACATATAAGAGATGCATCACAGATACACCTTTTCTGCACCCAAAACATGTATTTGGTTAATTGTAATATTCTGATTTTCAGCTGCCAGTATCACTTTCTTAGTCTTTCAAAACCATGTATTTTTTTAAACTATGTGCTTAAGACAACAAGGTTCTTATTCACTAGGAAATTCATATCCAAGGATCTGAACTTTCATATGTCAATTTTTTCACCATTCTTATTTCTTTTTTATTGATTTGTTTTGTTATTTTCAGAGATGTGATCCTGCTGCCTTACAGTGAAGAGGACAGATCCAATGGGGAGCAGAAAAAGGCCATCTTTCCCCTATTTTTGCACTGCTGGTTGGAAAAGATTATGTTTCCAAGAAAGAAGAGTCTTTTCTCATTGCCCAGTTTGTCACACTGAGAATACTCACCTGCCATATATTATTCAACAGTATCAATAAAAACCATGGAAATTTAAAATATGTCAAAACAACTGATAATTTTACATTAATAAGGAAATAAAGAGATTTCTCTGCATTTTTACAAGTTTGTCATTCAGTTATGCTACAGTAGATGGCATCATTTAACAGGAAGACGACAAAAATTTTAAGACATATGGATATAATGACATTCATATTTGCTTCTAACTTTCTGGACATTGTTAAATGAATTAAGAAATAAGCTAGGAGAGCTGCAATGAGAAGTGCTGTGGCCTTTGGCAGAATGAAAGTATTAAATAGATTTCCAAAGGAAACTTACATCTGGGAAAACTTAGTGTGTTAAAGACACCCTGTCTGTGCTCAGATGTAGATCTGTGTGTCAGCATGCTATGACATAATGCATTTTGCATTGCTCATAAAGATTAACCGTTAGCTCCAAAATCCTTTGGAAAGCTGATTTGTGCTAAAGCACTGGCGAGTAACGTATAGGAATAATGAGGTTATAAAAAAGCTGACTTTTCTACTTTTAGACTTGTGGGATATCAGTCACAGACTTGCCTTAGCCAGCTTTTCTTATTGATTCCTAAACATACACATTAGCATAAGATTTAAAAAATATTAGAACTCAATGGCTATAGCAATGCAAAATCTTACGCTTCCTCCCAAAGTCCTAAATATCATGGCTATACAGCACTTCACTTCTGTGGCACTCACTGCAATGCTTTGATGGAAGCCCCATCAATCTCTAGTGCACTGTAAAAAGTTTGATATTTGAAAGCCTGAATTAATTTGAAATTATGCTGTTTACTGAGCACTCAAGTTTTTAAAGGTTTTGCTGTGAGTAGCACTTCCCCGGGCCTGCCTAAACAGTGAATAAAATAAAAAAAGGCGACACAATAATTGTCATATGCTGGTTTTGACTTATTTCTCATTCTAAGAAGACTGGCAGCTGTCCATAAGCAGACCAATAATGAAAGCTGAAAGAAAAATCACAATTTAGTTCCAAAGGATCTATAAGTGTGGTACAAAGAAGAGCCCAAATGTGTACAAGGGAAAACAAATATGACTGTTGTCATATAGCCTGAAAGATGACAGAGGTCATATGGGACATAATCCCAATCCCAGGGAGGCGAAAGGGAATTTGTTATCACATGCTATGACCTGAGAATCTGACCTGTTTTGGAGTTGGTTTTGGCTTTGCATTTGTGCAAGCACCATGATCGTGACTTTACCACAATTATATGGCAAAAGGAAAAAATTTCCTAACAGTACCCTCAAAAACCACAGGCTTTTCCACTTCGGACAAAGCTAATGTCCAGCTATTGCATTAGTAGCAGACTCACATACCCCATTTGCAGAAATGTGACTAAAGGGTTAGAAATTAAAAAACATCTTGAACATGTCTGGTTCTGCCTCAGAGAGGGCAATAGTCCACACAGGGGTGACTCACGATCCTCCAGCAGCTGCCTGATGATGGCCTGGGAAGCAAAACCAAGGAGCTTTGGTCTGTGAGAATCTGATCACTAACACGATGAGTCAAACAAATAATTTCTGCTTGTATTTAGAGTGAATCTGGTAAAGGCTAAAGCACCAAGATGAAGAAGGCCTTGCCTCTGACTTTGACAGAATCCAAAGCCTGATGAGGCTAAGAAGGACATTTCTGTTACTTTTTAACTGCACAAAGCCTGTGTTTCCTCACCCTGACCTAGTTTTGGTCATTTGCTTTACAGGATGAGTACTTCAAAAATTGTTTTACATTTCTTCTGTAGTAAATACATCTGTTAATTGCATTCCCCAGCACTGTTTGATACATTGTTTGACCAAAGGACAAAGTAGAAAGGAGATATGCTTTGATGCTTTTGTCTATTTTAAAGGAAACGCTATCATTCTCCCCTACTGGAGTAGGTGGAGGAATCCACCCCAGCATGCGCAGCAATGCCGCTTTCCATTTCCTGAGCAGAAAAGAATGCCACAACGTCTACCTCAAGGCAAATGGTTTGGGCTCCCTGTCTGGTATTATGATGATGTTTATAAGAAACCTAAACACACTCGTTCCATCCCATCATTAGTAATGGAAACAAGAGGACTCTCATAATGAATGAATTGGCTGGAGGAGCCAGGATGGCCTGGTTTGTTGGCATGTTAGGTCACTGCCGAGTACTCGAAAGGGTTCAAATACTGTCTGGGTCACGGGAGCCAGGAAAAGAGGTGGAAATAAAGGAAAAGAAATGGATTAACAAGTTGGGATTTCTTCAACTGCAAGGCCTTCAGACACTCTCTCAGCTGGAATTGTCTTAAACAGCTAATTAATTGAATCCATTTCACATAGTGCATGAGGACACGAGGGCCAATTTGGCTATCTGTACCTATTAGGATATTTCCAGGTATAATAGTACTGATGTAATATTTTGTAAGGCTTGTCCACGTGATTGGAGGTAATGAAACCTCCATTTATAAAACACTTAAATGCAGACTGTGAAAAACCAGAGTGGGTCAATCTTAAAAATCTTTTCGTGCTCTGCGAGCTACAGAAGGAAGAACTGCTATCCAGGTGGAATTGGAAAGGTGCATGAATGAATATTTCACAGATTTCCCAAGTTTCACACCAAAAAGGACAGCTACATCCTGTGCTTTCAGAATGAAGCTGAAGCTTTCTTGCTTCTAGGGATGCTTGTCTGTCAAGAAAGCTGGCGTTCGAACAGTTCTGCCACTGTGCCAGTCCCAGTTTTCCCCTTTTCTCAGATGCAGAATAAGAAAGAGAAAGGTGCTTAAAAGAATGCTGGCTAAGCATAGTACTGTACTTGTCTGTCAGAGGTGTTGCAGGATGGAGTCACGCGCTGTTTCGCTGGCAATGTACAGAAGAGTCTGGATCCTCAGGCAAAGGATCCTTGTGTCACATTGCCAAACTGTCCTTGCTTCGAGACCCACCCAGTCTGTATGTCAGATTACAAAATAAATAAGAAAAAACACACCTGCACTGGCACAAACAAGTGCTTTCATTTTAAATGACTCATTCCTTGTTCCCTTCATTCATCTTTACGTGCTACCAATGCCACAACCTTTTTGCAGCCTTTAAAAAGTTTTACAAATATCAGGATTAGAACATATCCTAAGCACATTTGTTACCAAGTAAAACACAAAATTCTTCTGTTTTCCCTGCAGATTATTGGCTTTTTTCCTAATCTTTCAACGTGTGATTTAAAAACTCTAATTTTTCTGCTTTATCTTCAGAGGGCTGTTCTTCTCAAAAGGTCATGTGGTCTAAAGTAGCTGATTCTGTCACACCGTTCCATCTCAATATTTATGTTTCACAAATTGCTCTATTTGGGCACACATGCTGACACTGGAATGATGGTCTTCATACAACTTCCAAAGGTCACGCTGCCACAGCGGTGCTGCAAGGAAGTAGTGACCAGAGATAGCCCATCAGAGATGTTGTTACACAACAGCCTCACTGCTTCAGCTGGCATGAGAAACCATGGCAAAAGAACTCCTTTGTTTCAAAACTGGTAAAAAGCAAACAAAGTGCAAGGCAGTTTCTTTGCTGTTTTAGTCGCAAGGGGGAAGTTGTTTTTTGGCAGAACAGTCATCTCAAGCTGAGTCATACAAGGGGCAGGACAGCACATTGCTGTATGTCTATCACCTTGCTCCTTTTTTGGGGCTGCCCAGAGAATTGTTGTCTGTTCCTGAACTCATAAAAGTAATTTTGAGGAAAAACTTCTGATAGGTTCAAGAGACAGTTATACCCCTTTTGTTCTCAGCTACTCCTTGACAACGTCGTGGGCCAAATCGCTTCTTGCATGGGAGGAAGATATTCCTGAATGACCATCTGTATGGAGATGTTGTTCTGGGATTTCCTCTCCAGTGTCCCCTCTCAACAGGCTGACTCTGTGACCCAATTATTTTCATGCTTCTTTCTTTTAAGTAGAGATCAACCTCTTTTTGCCATAACATGCAGAGTTCAGACAATTCCTCCCCGATTAAGTGGAGATCACTGCCTGGTCAGAATCTTCCTTGATTTTACTGGGCTTTGAATCAGACCCAAAAATGTCAACTTCTAATTATTCTGGTGGTAACTGCAGCTCTTCAGTGACTGACAGATCAAATCTTTTACTAAGGGTAACATTTGCTTTAGAGCAGGACACAAAGTAAGAAGACATTTCATCATAATTCAGTGCACTCAATGCCTTTTAGAAGGACCACTGCACCATACTTCAGCTACTCTTCAATTATTGGTAGAATGCCTATGAGATTTTTCCATCCCCTCTCTTCTTATATTACAATTTTTTTGGCACATCACCTTTTGTGCCATTTGGCGTCATGCTAAAAATAAGCAACAGGCTGCAAGAATTTCATTTGCGGCTATTTAGTTGTAGCGATGGCATAAATTCTAATACTACTCTGCAGTAATATGATTTTAATATGTTTCTTGTCTTTAGAGTGAATGATATCAAAATCTTGGCACAAAGACTTGTGTCTTAAACTAAGCAAAAATGGACATAAATTCAAGTTCTAATATTATTTCTGATGATTTAATGGATTTATGAGTTTCTTTAAACATGCATCCTGCTCATTCCTTGGGCAGTCAATGAAGACTTTTACAGTCAGAATCCAAGTGTCAAGGTAATGTTAGTTTTGAACACTTGACCACTTCCAATTATATTCCATAAGAAGCTGGCCTAACATATTTCTAAAGCAAAGCAATAGTTCAAGCTCAACATTATTAGGATCAATTAAGGGGAAAAATTTACTAAAATATAGCACAAGATTTTGCCAAACTTTAAAAAAAAAAAAAATCACCCTCAATGTGTGGCTCAAAGACATTCTTAGCTAAAATCAGGAGTCAGGCATTCCTGATTTTAGCTAGGACCAGGAAGAGTTTATAACATTGGAGGGTTCTTTGAAACATTTTTTGCAGTAGGTCTGTCCTGGGAAGAATAAAGAAAAACTGGAAAAGTCATTGTACACAGGTTTCCCAGACTTCACAACCACTCTGACAGATCCAAAGCATCAGGAAAGAAAGATGCAGCTTTTGATCTGATAAGAGAAAGGGAACAAATGGAAATTGATAATTGTTAAAGCTTGGTCTACATAACACCTAATGTAAAATACTGAAGTACAACTACTTGATTAATGATGCTTTAAGCTTCTGGCATGATAAAACCTACATACTGTGTGAGGAAAAATGTATGACTTTTGTTTTGCATCGTCTAAATTTGTAACTAAAACAATTTTTGGCAGGTAATTAAAATTTCAAGAGGCGCACAATCCTCTGTTTCCCCTCAGCTCTGTGAGAGGGCTAACAGATTTATGCAATGCTGTTTCTGTGGTTTGCCTTGGAAGAGATCAGCCTGATTCAATGCTTCTCTCCTGAGGCTGAAGCAGATGGGAAATGTTACAATGGCAGTATAGTACATGTGGTAATATCATTTGTATTTTCAGATACCTTGGACAAAGTCAACCCCAATACAACTCCACAGCCATAGTGAATTTACATCTGAGATGAGTAAAGCAGCAGGGGGGCAAATTCTACCCTAGCCTAAGTCCCTGCACAATTTTATTGGTTTCCCTGTAATTTCAGAAGTTGGAAGTAAAAGAAGGGTTTGGTTCTTGCATTTCATATTCCAATGAAGGATTAAAGTGCTCTGGCATACTGTCTAAGGAAAAGAATCATATCTTTGGCTGCCAATAAATTGAGGGTATTTGTAATTCAGAAGGTTGTGGTGGGATTCTGAATGCATAGAGCATCATTAACCTAGTTTCATCTGCAAAACCATTTATATTCAGTCAGTCCTTATTCCAGTTTGTACTAATTCACCACACATCTATTTTGGACAGTTTGTTGGATATGGATGGCAGTATTTGAAATTCTTCTTAATCTGCCTCATAGAGGATATTAAATGGCTATTTGTACACTGGACACAATGCTCTTATTGTCAACCTCCTAGGGCTACTAAAGTAAGTATTGTGAGGGTTTTCTCAGGGTACCAAAGAGAACTTAATTTTGAAGCCACTTTTAAATATCAAGTTCTATGCCTGGCCATTTTTCAAGCTCAAAGACCTATGGATCTTCCTAACCAGTGCTCTTGTGAGGTGAAAAATCACACTTTTGATGCAATGAAGAGCCTGTAAGCAGAGAGCTGGCTTTTTATTAATATCAGAGGTCAGAAGCCTTGCTACTGAAGTGACTGCCTGAGGCCTGGCACACATTTAGCTCTCCCTGCTCTATGCAGCAACAGCCCCAGCTGGCACAGGGTGAGAATAAACAGCACCACATAGCCTAGGAGGGCTGGAACATCTGCAGCAGACACAATCCGATCCAGCACAGTTTATCTGCTGCAGCCCTTAAAAGGTATGAGTGGAAGAGCCGGAGCCAGAGAGCACCTGATAAATGAAAAGGCCCTGTACAAGTCACTTTTTTTTTGATTCTTCACTGAAAGACATTTACAGCAATCTTTCTCTCTTCAGCTGCTCTGAAAGAATCAGTTGGACTTGCAAACCTCTCTTCTTTCTTCCCCCCACCCCTCCATATTAATGCTATTCTGTTCATACAAAAAAGAGGGATCTACAAAGAGGACCACCCTGCCAACAGCTAAGCCACCAACAGCCTTAGAATATTGTGCAAAGAATCTTCAAAATGTCTGAGCAGATTTCAATTACCCCTTTCAAAGATTTGCAATTCCCACTACACAGCCCATTGTTTGCTTTCACTAGGACATTCTTCTCTTAAACAGCTGGCACAGAATGACTACTGCTCTGTAGGGAAACAAGCAAACACCATACAGTAGATTTAAAGACAAAACCAGAGAAGATGTAATTTTTTTTTTTTAAATAGGCTCTCATGAACATAAAAGTGTTTTCCAAGAAAATATGAATCCTATTTTTGCTGCTTGTAGCTGAAGGAAAGCATGGGGGATGTAGTTTATTCTTCTTTGATGCTGAGCATGGCTATTACAGTGAACATCAAAGGAACAATGAGAGATGCTTCCCATATTTCCCATTAACTCTGTTCAGATGAGCAATTGTTTCTGTCGGGTCTGTTTGAAAAAAAAGATGCAATTTTGTTCTTGCTTATTTTCCTAAAAGAAAATGGAAAGAAGGAAAAGAGAAGTAGCACAGAGGGAAAGAAGAGAGAAAAAAAGTTGTTTGCCACAGACAGCCTTCTAATGCACTGACTGGTCACTGGGCGAGAACGGCAGGGAGTTTCAGTGGGAACTAATTATGTCCAGAAGTTTTCCAAGAACTGCCAGAGCTGAATTGCTGTGGGAAGTAGTTTCCAGACACAGATCATGCTTTCATATCTACTGCTGCAAAACGTGCCCGGGATGTTCCTGTGATTCTGCTGCCCTTTGCTGTGCTAGAGTTGGGAATGAAGCGGTACCTGAAGCTGCCCTAGCAGCCCACGGAAGGGCTGCACATGGGAGGAAAGATTTCACCTGGCAGGAGAGTAGAGGTGCCTCTGCCGCCCTCCAGGGTGGGATGCACAGTGACCTGAAAGAGAAATCCAGCAGCAGAAAGGGATGTGTCTCCCATGGCTGTGGATAACTTTGCATTTTGCTGAAGAACAAACTCTGCTAAAGTCTTAAATCTACAAGTCACGTCCCTCATTTCTTGGCAGTCATTGGGGTGTTCCTTTAGCTGTAGGAAAAGGCCTAGGCTTTCAAGACAAAAAACCACATTCAACCTTGAATATATACATTTTCATTATCCTCACATTCTTTCTGTTCAAAGTCCTGTGCATGCTCTCTCCTCCCTGGCAGGCATCTCTTCATGGAGTACTTGTGTGAATCAAAGCAGGACAAAAATGTGCAGAGATTGTTAAAGGAGGTACCATTTTCATTCTCATTCTGGTAGCTCATGTTTAAATGAAGGGTTTGATGTAAGTGGGGGAAAATGGAAGTAGTGTCTGAGCTAATCTGAAAGGAATCTCCTCCGCTAAACTAAACAAAGCCAGAAGTCCCAGAGCTGAAGTTTATCCAAACTAAAGCCAACAAATGGTTGTTGTTGGAGGAGGTTATATCATGTTTTCCATTGTCATGTTGACATGAAACAGGCAGAGGCTTCCACTTTGCAAACTCAGAGACAAGACTGGCTCTGAAGTGAAAATAAATAAATAAAAGCAGTGGTTAGAAGTAGGTTAGGTTTTCTTAAAGCAAAATTCAAAGAACCTTTCCTATGTAAAAGAAGATGAGAAAAAATATTGACTGCTTGAAAATATAAATGAAAATTATGAATTACTATACCTCTGAGTGAAAGATGTGCTACTCTACAGCCAGTGGTGGATCTCATTCCTCTTTGCACCCTTGCAGCATTTAAGATAGGCTTAGCAGACTTCTCCCTCTCTCTGTTGTAGTTACCAAAGAGACTTTCTGATTCCTGTAATTTGTAATTTTTTAATGCCTATGGAGGGTATCTCTTGATTAGCCACAGTAAGAAGCAATGCAAGGGTTAACTGAATTATTTTTTATACAGTCTCAAAGCCATGTGAGAAATATTAATAGCATGGTCACCACATAGAAATATGTAAATCTTATTTCCCTGAAAAAAAGTGTCTGACTTTGTTGAATGGAGAAAAATCAGAAAATTCTGAGGGAATTCCTTACAGATTTTTCCAGTGACATAACGCCTCTTGTCAGGGAAGCCACAGAGAAGAAAGAAAGCAAATTTTCACAAACCCTGTGCATCAAAAGATTCAATGGAAGAAAGAAAATCCCTAGCGAAGTGGCTGTCCTGCAGCAGTAACCAAGGTGGAGCACCGGCTCTCATATCTAGAAGCAGCACGGCTGTGGGAAGCCGACAGCAGCGAGTCACCACACAGCACCTCTGCCACAGGGACACCACCGCTGTGACAAACACGGCCCTACACAGCCGTCCCTCCAGGAGGAATCCACTGCATCCACTGGGCTGGAGATGGACGGCACGCTGAGAGCCAGGGGCTGCAGCATTCTCCGCACCCAGCCACGCTGCCCTCAACAGCCTGACTTGAAATTACTGAAGTAAAATAACATTTCTGGCACCTCTCCTGGAGCAGGAATCACATCTGTGCCCAGTTCTCCTTCTGTACAAGGTGTATTATCATGGATACATAGACGGAGGGATAGGCTGGTAAAGTATTGCATTTTTGTTCCATTTAGGGCTGAAGGTTATTTATCATCTGCCAAAAAATGAAGTCAGAATGTCTCAAAATTATAGACAATTGGTGGTAGATACTGAACTCTAAACCATGTTAAAGTCATGTAATCTGCAATTTACCAAGCTATTACATGGAGAATCAGCTAACAGTAGCAATGTTGAATCAGAACAGATTTTATTATACCTTTTGCAAGTATTATACCTTTTTTGGGTGCTGCCAATAATAAACTGAACTGTGCTCCATCATATTGAACTGCAATACTGTAGGACTCTAATGCAGTTACTTTAAAACCATATAAACCCTTATTTGTTAACAACATCTTTGCCATTGCCAACAACTGCCCTTTTGTTAATGGAGATCTTTTGCCCAGTTTCTTAAACAAGCACGACTAAAGGACAGCATAATCTGGAGCATTAATGGTATGACCATTGCACTAATTTCTAATTCTGTGACTTTTGATGAGTTATTGCTTCAAACCAACAAATTAAATCTTGCAACTCTTACAGCAGCTGTGGCTTGTGCTCTTCTGCAGACTAGGAACCTACCACAGAAACATCCAGAGCGATACAGTGCTCCAGGTGCCCACTAGCCTGGGAAAGTGCACTTTGTTATTGTTTGCCCCTCCTGGTAGGCTGAACCTTTCAACTCTGAAGAGGTTGCTTTTAACCCCAAATGCTAAATGCCACTCTACATCATTTCCATTACCGATCCTCAGCATGCTGTCCCAATTATGAGGGCAGGTATGGCCCATTTTCTGCAGATTTCTGATTAAAACAAGGTGTGAACAACATTAGCACATAACCGGGACAACAACTAACGGAACGGTGTCAGTCTGGTTTCTCAGCCAGCCCGTGGAAAAAAAAAGTGATAGTAATTCCCTCCTTTCTTTTTGTTGAGTATGACTCTCCCCCAGCTGTTGTGTAAGGCTGGCATCATCAGAGTTTGCAAGTGACACCTGGCTGCCTATTTCAAACCTCAACACTGGCAGAAGCTGAAAGAGGAAATAGGATCTGCTTGTAATCTGCAGCACTAAGAGGAGAGCAAACATAATGACTCTGACTGAGACATCAACAGTGAGGTTTGTGCCAGTGTCAACACCCTTCTACCTCTGCCTCTTCCCCCTGCAATAAAGCAATGGATGTTTCCAACTCCACCTCCTCTATTAGAAAAATCAGTCTGTGTAGATTTGGTGATTTGGTCTCAAGTCAAAAAAAAATCTGGAAAATAATGAAAGGGTTATATAATAGTCTCTTTTTCCTAAGGCTAATGTGTTCCAGGGATGTGTGATAGAAAATGTGTTTATGAAATTTGTCATATTTCCAAGAACATATATATAATGTTTAGAGGGGTTGGATTCCCCAGGCTTTCATTTAGCATGATTTTTCCAGACCAGAAAGGAATGTTTCAATTTTCCTAAGCATAACTCTGTCTGCCATGTGCTTGGTAAAAACTAGTTAGGAAAAATGGAAGAGGAGGAGTAGACCCCTGATATTTCATTACTTCACATAGTCCAGGTTACTTACAATGGTTAATTATCCCTTGGCACACAGATGTGCCTCATCTGGTTTTTCTGTCAAAACTCTGGAGGGGAACCTTACTGTGTTACCAAAACCTTTGACTACAGATAGCTCTGACTGTTGTTAGCATTACCTTTAAACTGGAAATTTATCAACAGAGAGCACATGTGTGCAGCGTTCCATACAGCTAAGTGCTAAACATGACAGTCTGGCAGGCTCACAAATAAACTACATCTGTACAGTGCCCATCTACTTCACATGCTGTCTAGTCCTTCCCAGTTAATAAAAAAAAAAGAGCAAAATGGCCAAATCAGCTGTTTAAAAGCTTTCCTGAAATATCATTCTTTTCTCGAGGATCAGGAGTGGGTGCTCAGCAGGAAAAGTCATTTGCATGCTGTCTCCTGAAACCTACATGCAATGGTTATATATAAATTTTAAAACTGCAATTTGCAACTGCAAGTAATATGAAAGGTCAAAAAGTCTTGTCAGAGAGATTTTAGCATTCAGCCACTACCTCAGAAATGAGTTTCCTGACCAAACATCCAAGATAATACTTGCATTACAAGGAAAACAATAAATTACATTAGAGCAAAAAATTATTAGGAATAATAAGAAAGGGTTTCTTGCATTGCTCTCACACTGCTTTCAGAGCAGTAGAGTTTTCCTAATGACCTCGGAGAAGCTCCTCAAGGACTGTGGGTGTACCTATAGTCCAGCTCTGGCTGCCTGAGGTGTCCTTTAAGCATCGCAGATGCAGCTGACAGGCCCAAATCCATCTGACTTCCCTTTTGGCACTGGTGTGAGGGCGCTGTGGATGTGCCTCCTTTGCAGGCAGTGGAAACTGCCAAATACCTCCAGTCTGTCTAGCTAAAATTTATGCTGTCTTCTGGAAGTAGCTGTCATGATTGCCTCTACAAACTCAAGATAAATCGGATGAATGCAGGCTGCAAGGCTTAGCAAATGTTTTCACAAGTTGTGCTCACTGGGCGGAGAATGGATTTCTTTCCTAAAGAAGCATTCTAAGATCTTACACTTTTGAGTAGTTTAATATGCAGGATGTAACAGTGCCTTCAAAAGGACGGAACCGAATACACATTGCTGGACTCTGAATCATCTGTCCTGTCCAAAGGGCTGGCTTTGTGTCCTGTCAGCCATCAGAAGGCATCTTATCTAGAACAAGGGCAGGGCTTGAAAGCTGTGACACACATCAGAAAACCTGGGTTGTGTCAAGGTGTTTTCACCTCCAGGCTAAAAACGTCCTCATGGGTTACAAGGATATACAGCTTTTGGTCATGGAAGTCACAGAATATTCCTTGTTGCACATATCCGGATCCCAAGCTCTTGAAGAGGTTTAGCCTGAGGCTGTACTCAAATCTCCATTCCAAGCTATTACAGCAAGACAAAGAAACACATAGCCCGGGGATACTTCTGACTACCCTAAACTCAGTGTATGCTGAGCAGTTTCCTTAATATCTTGCCAAGTCTTCTCTCCTGGCAGGCTTTCCCAAGGAAAATTTTATATTGACTTACATTTGATACTAACCATATAAACATTTTTCTTGACAAGAGAGAGCATTTTAGCATGTCTGGAAATTCTCTTTTCAGTTGTGCAAAATTTGGTTTCCCAGTCCATTCCCTGCCCTGCACGTGAATTAGTGATGCTAATAATCAACTCCTTCAATTATTATTTTCTGTGAGAAAAGCATATTCAAATGTATGGAAAGAAACAGTCTAAAGTGAGGAGACAATCCAATCTTTAAGGGATAACTAGTGATTTATCAGTCTCTCTGTGTAATGTCATCCCTGTAAATAGTATGGAAGTTAGCCCAGTAAGGAAATGTTACAACACCGTGAAACAGGAATGTGGCAGAGAAATGAGAATACTCATTCACACTTCATTTGTGCATTGTTCTTCTACCCAAAATCTGACATTTATTGAGTCAAATATATGTTGCACCTCAGCAATGTCCAGGGATATGACCAGAGTGAGGGAGGGAGACCTGGCATTCAGGAGGAATTCATTTACAGGGAGAAATAAACTTGATGTTCCTTCTCTTTATATTGGATGGTCTCCTAGTCCTCTGATGATAGACATAGGTATACAAAAGTACACTTACTGCATGTTGAATATAAACAATATATATATTATTTGCTGCTGTAAGCAGCGAAAATTTACAGCATATATTTGCTCAAATATAATAATCACTGAATTTTATATTTATAATCTTTACTGAAGATTATTGGAGAGAGTTTGTATATGGCAAAGCAGAAACAGAAAAGGATCAGCTCACAGTAAATTCTGTTTACTCTCTACAGAATATCTTTGTATGCATTGGGTATTTTTTTTTTTTTACAGACACTTAGACTTAGCCTGTGTCTGTGCTGGGTGAGGGAGGCGGCTGTTTGGGCTTGCTGCTGCTGCAGACTGATTTGCTCATGCACAGATCTTCCTGAGCTCCAAGCGCTCCACTGCCAACAGGCTGCTCCCTGTGGACTCACGCTCACCCCTCAGCAGAGGTGCCTGTTCAGGTATGGCGAGACAGAGGGATTTGCCATGAAATGGCTCAAGTAGTTGTTCTCATGATGTGTGTCGTACAGAGTAGTGTAGGGTGTGGTATTAAAGGCATTTGGCTTTCCTTTACAGTTTCTTTGGCTGCTGCTTATCAAGTTAATTCTAAGGCTATTCCTTTCCTCTGTGTAGGAATAAATAAATTGCCAATCTTTCACATTTACAGCAAAGAAAAGTGTTTTATCTTAAGGAAGGTCTGGTTTACAATATCTGGCAAGCAGGAACTGAGCACATCCAAAAAAGGTCAGCTAGACTTGTGGAATGTCATCTGTTTAACTTAAATACTCATACCACACTTATCTTCACTCTAGGTTGAGCTATTGTATACAAAGTACTTCTCTCCCCTCTGAATTCCGTGTTCACTTGGTTTTTGCTGTTCTTGCTCTCTGTAAACATGCACACTCATACTCACATGGACTTCCACATACCATCAACTGCTAATCAGTCTTGTGAGGGGCTGAAACAGCCTGCAGATACCTGATTCAAACTATAGCAGCTGAGGGAATTAATTTACCTTCCTGTTCTATGCCAAAGTAAAAATTCTGTAAGCTGACATATTTTCATATATCACTCTTAAAAACTCCTTCAACAAAACTGGTTAGAATTTTAAGGCTTTTTTTCTGCACACAAATTCTTTAAAGAAACCCCCATGCTGCCAATGTAAGACAAACAAGTACAAAGGAGAACTCCAAATAAAATAGCTGGAAGCCAAGACTTATTGCTTGTGACAAAGAGCTCCCAGCAGCACGGAGCTAACAGTTAAAATGTTATTCCAAGAGTTAAAAGAAATAGCTTAGAATCTCTCTGGTGTCTGTAGCAGGAAAACAAGTAAGAACAAGAACAAAGCAGCCAAGGCAGACAGCACTGTACAGTCCTTCTAACTGTAAAGAAAGCAAAGCAAAGAGAAACCTTTGGGATGGTACTGCAAGCCCCTGGAGCTTTCAGCTTTACCAGTAAATATCTGACTGCTGAATTAGTGAAGGAAAAGTGTTCTGGTGAGATTTGTGCATACGCATTTCTTACAAGCTACTAAAATTATTGGTAAAAATAAAAATAAAATAAAAACATGAAATCATAAGAAGCTTGAATTACTCACCGACTTGTTGTGCCAAAATAACTGAGGGTTGAAACACGGCAAGAATGAGCAAAGTTACTTTTTGCACAGAGCTCATCATGTCTAAATATTAGACATGAGACTCTCTGTGCAAAAATAAAAATGGGGGGGGAAGAAAAAATCTATTCAAAATAGCAACATCGGTTGTTCCCTGCCCTTCCAGCACCGGGCCATGTACAGAACTCAGCCACAAGCATTCCCCAGCTTTGGCCTTAAATAGGAAAAAAATTGGCTTACATTTCTTTTCCACCCCCTTTACTGAAACATGAGAAGAAGACCCATCCCCTAACAGTAAATGAATGATTAATATTTCTCTTGGCTTTACAGAAGACTAAAGTCAACTAAACAAGATACACAGCACATCTGGAACTTTTGTGTGAGTACGAAATGCACACTGACACTGTATATGAACAGTTAGTGTGCACTCTATGTGACATATATGCATGTGAAAAAAGAGCCCTGTGCCAAAGCCCCAGGGGTAAAGCATTTTTTCACATTAATTAGGAGTCAATGGGTACAACTCAAAGAGGATTTTTAATTCTTAGTGCTCCCTAACAAAGATAAAAGGTAAATACCGATGTAGCTGCACAGACTGAAAGAGTCCCAGAAGTGAAGGAGCAAACCTGGGTATTTCTGCTGATGAGCAATCAGAGTTAATGAAAGGAAGGACCGAGAAATCACAATCCTGTTCCAGTATTGTTCTCACCATTTCCACCTCACAACACGATTTTGTGTTACCTGGGGAGAAAGCAAACATTAAAAAAAATTATGAAGAGAACAAGATTGCAAATCACAAGCATCAATCTCTCAAACTAAATCTTTTCAAATAATTCAGTTTGACGCTGTCATTACAACATTTGAAAGGAATGCAGAACATTTTTTTTGTCTGTTTGGTCCTCAAACAAGAAGGTAGAGAGGACAAAAAAAAAATCTTGAGATTACTAATCCCTTTTAAACATAGTTATTTCTTTATTCCGCACAAAACTTTACTGACAATAAGATCAGAACACACAAACTTGTTTCCCAAATCAGATGGTGTGAGCCGGTTTTGTTATGAATGCAGTTTTGCTGGTGATGTAGCCTTAAGCCCAAGTTTGGGAGACCCCAAAGTGAATGTAGAAAGCTGTCACAGTGGGTATCTCTGCTAAAACAATGACCAATTATTGCTCTCAGTTGATCAATCTGATCCAGGTCATGTCCTGCAGAAGTGCTCATTTGTTCTCAAGTGTTGCTGAGATTACAGTGACCCAGGGAACCATCCCTCCTATCAAAAATTTGTGGGCGCCATGAACAAAAAAAGGACCGCGTATCTCTGTATGCACCACAAAATAAGAGCAGCCTGAGGTTTAATCTGGTAGGTGTTGGATCTCATTTCAAAACCTATTTATCTGAAATACATTTGCACTTAAACTGAAACACCCTCTTCTGCTGGGGTCGCCTGAGGTGGAGGAGGTTGGAGTAAGTATGAAGAGGTCTTAAATAATTTGATGTCACTTTTAACATATCATGAGTGTCTCTCCTGCATCTTAAATGTTTATAAGGTATGAATGGCTTGATACATTCCAAATGAATTACACACCACTTTTTTCCTGAATTTCCCAATATTTCATGCTGTCTCTGTTGCATTGGCAGAACTATTTCCTGCTGGTCTGGGTTTTCATATCCAGTATCATATCACTTAACAGGTCAGGTAATTTGGTTTATAGCATTCAAGTAGCTACAATCAACAAACAGATAACCAGCTCCTGTTGAGCCATCCTAGAACGTAAGACAACAGGCTTCACATTTTTATGCAAGGGCCTATAAGGTTTTCTCCTCTTCTGGAGTTATGCTCAGAACATAAGATAGAACAAGAAATAAATCCAAGAACCTGGATTTACTTGCTTGTCTCTCTTCAGTAAAAATGTATGAACAGATCAAACCCTGGATACAAACAGTTCTCAGCTGTGGAAAGAGAATTAAACTGAATTAACTGTTTAGCAAAATCACATGCAAGTAAATTTTCTGTAACAATGTCTCCATGTCTGTCACAGTAATTGTTTAATTTTCATGAAGGCTAATGATTGTTACTTGGTAAGTGAAGTGTTCACATTTGAGGGAAAAAAAAAAAAAATCATTCATGGTCTTTGACTTAAAAACACTTTCACGTTGAGTTCTGCAAAATATTTAGCCTGTTTGACCGCAATAAATATTTCTCTAAAATTCTTAAATCTACCCTTTCAAAAAAACAACACTCTTGGTGACTCCCTTATTTTCACTAATGCTTGCCTTCGGTTTTTACACTACAACACCTTTCTGAGTAAAATTTAAATTCTAACTCTTCTGGATTTCCCACCTTAGATATTATGCTACTCTATAGCTAGATTATGAACCTAAATTTATCCATGACACCTCCTATTTCTCATAGGTATTGGAGTATCAACATGTGTGCTTGAATTTGTACAGAAATGAAACCTGAGGTTTCTGTATAGAAGCATAAACCATATCTCTTGATGATTACATCCCATAAAAACAATAAATCTTCCTTGCATTCTGCAGTGTATTTGCTGTGGTTCAAGTTCAGCAATGCTCAGCTACATTAAAATTCCTCATCAGTGCTACCTTCACATAATAGTGGTCATAGAATTGAGTTTATAATTCTAGTGTAAAATTCTCTGGCAATTGCCATTTACTGTCACAAACCAATTCCTTTTGAGTGGCATTCACCATTTTACTTACATGGCCTGAGGAGGCTGTGGCACAGCAACTTTCCTGAACATCCTCTGCACACTTTGTGTTCCAAGTCTTCCTTTTCACAACCTCTGTGCAGAAACAGCCTCCCTAAAGAACAGGTCTTTGACTCTGGCAGGCAATTTTGGATTATTTAGTAAGTAGCTCTTGGTCAATACTCAGCTTCCTAGGCATGCAATGTCTTGGCATTTCGACTAGACTGGAAAAGGTACTTCTATCAAAATTGGTGCAATTTTTATGGAGGAACCTGAAACAATTGCTTGTAAAAGTTATTGAATGTACCTGTGCTCTAGTGTAGATACCATAAAAGATGTGTAGATCAAAACTGTTGACTACCTCTACATCAGATGCTGGAATATTCATGCAATCTGGGATTCCTTATGCCTGTTTGAGTCTTGTGGTTAGTGACATTCTGCTTCAGAAAGACAAATGAGAGACTTGCTCTTACATATTTATCAGGTGACCTCTAGTCCACCACCCCAAAAGGTCAGTCCTGAAGTAAATTATGTAAGTGTTGCTTTAAAATTTCCCGAAGTTCTGGCCTGTAGAATCAGCTGGCAACTATTCCTTGTTTTCAAGAGCTTAATCGGAACTAAGAATCTTCAAATTTTGCCATTGAAGTTACTCCTATGCCAGCAAGAAGATAGTTATTTTTTTGGTTTTTGTGGATTTTAATGATAGTAAACAATCTCCAGATTTTAAAAGGACTGTACAGTTTCACAGAAATAAAGCACTGTGAATAGTGCAAATAGCGGCAGGAAGCACAGTGGGGTAAAGAACCTACAAGAAAAGCTGAATCTAGAGCCACTAAACAAAAAAAACCCCAAAACACAGCCACGTACTTCTTAGCCATTCTTGTTTGGGAGCTAGAAGCAATGAGAACTATGACCGATGCCCTAACGGACGATTACAGGAATGAAGGCAGCCAAGGCAATGAAATGGTTTCATTCTTCTCCCATCTTTCCATTTTCACTGAAATTTTATCCTAAGACAATGGGAAATCAGGTTTTGAGACCCAGCCTCTTGTTAACATGTGCTCTTTTTTCCGCTTTGCACTTTCTCAAGGTTTCCACAAACAAAAATTCTCTTTTTTTTCCAAAGTCCTGTGTGGATTAAATAAAATCCTTCATCTGAATCATGCTGGGAACAGTGTTACAGCACAGCTGTGAAGGCTCTTAAGGCAGAGCCAACATTATGATTGCATACGGGTGAAGCAGAGACAGCACCCACAGCATTTTCTCTTCACAGCAGGAGGGACAGAAGCCAAACCAGTTTAATGACCTCTGGGTGTACTGAATGCTGGGGAATTTGACATCTATGGCCAGGGCGGGGTTTCTCTGTACCGACCATGCACCGACTCCTGTCGCCAGGGACAGAATCTGTTAATTCAGAGCATTGGCTCCATGCCTTTGAGAGGATGCTCCTCCTTTCCACCGAGGTGTCAAAATTATTTTGAAAGGAATCCTTTCTTCTTGTCTCCAACCCAGATTTCCACTGTACAACTGAAAATAACCCCAGATCTTCACTTTTTAAAGAAATAGCACAGTCCTATCCACCTAAGGAAGTACTTAATGAAACAGCTACAAGTCTTTCTGGCAGGAAATTGTCTCATAAAGCCTTTTGTGCTCTACAGCTTGTGGTTGTTGAACATCAAAATAATATAAGATGGTAGAAAATATTTATAAATTTAAAAAACCCCTCGGTTCTGAATTTGTGTCTATGCTCAATTTTATACAATCACAAAATAAATTGTATTTTGATATATCTCTAAGTAACAAAACTGTGTACAATTCATCAGAAGAACAGTCTGAGAATGAATTATCATAAAAAGCAGGGTATCCTTTCAACCTCGGGGCTGGTGTAGAAAGTGGAGTTACATCATGCAAATCACTCCCTCTTATTGGCTCTGCTCAAATCACTGTTGCTCTAGACAGTACACGTGGCTCCCAGAAGAGTCCAAGTTTATTGTACTTCAGCTGTTGGTTCCTATGGGACCCCACTATCAAAAGGCTCCAGGTTTTAGGCTTCAGCAATAGCAATCCAGTAGATTTTAGGAGCACTTTTTTTTTTTTTGGTCATCTCTTTTAAACTAAAAAAAAGAACAATAACACTAAGATATGGTCAATATCTTTTAAAAATCATTGTTTCACATTTTTCTGTTTGCTGATTTATTGTTTTTCTAATGAGGGAATAAATATTTTTGTTTGAGTTTACTAAAGAATAACAAAAGGCCATCCATACTCATGACTCATCCATTAGAAAAAACAGAAAACAGAAGAACACAGGATTAAAAGTTTTAACTCTTGATCTGTTCAATATTAACAGGCTGGGAAGCAAAAGAAATTACCAAGGCAAAAAAAATTGAAATTTTTAAAAAAACCCCAACCGATTCTAAATGAAGGCCACTGGAGATGTGCAAGAAGGTCAAAAAACATTGAAGTACAAGAGTCTTCCATTAACAATGAAATCCCAGTTTGGAAGGAAAAAAAAAAAGCAGTCTTGAGGAACAGAGTCAGCCCAGTCTTGATGGTATGAGGCAGGTATGACGTTCTCTTCTGGACTGTAAGAGCTCCACATGTCCCAAAGAGACCACAGATTTCCTAGAAAGGAGAAACAGCATCCAGCTGCTTCTCTGGAAAGAGGGGAAGTGTACCACACTGGGGCCAGCCCTCATGCTGCTCACAGTGGTGGGTGGACAGCCTGGAGGGCTGTCTGCAAGGATTCTCTCAGCATCTATGTTATGGGATTTTTTCTGATCTGTGACCTCGTCACGTTCTTTTCTCTGCTGTTAACTGCAGTATCCTGTCATAGAGTGCATTATACTTCTGCTATTGGAAAGTGGTGCCACTTATGAATTCATGTCATGCGTGGAAAAACAACCTGGGACCCTAATTTGGATATATGGATTGATCTGTTCTGCTTTTCAAAGGCAGCTTTAAAGGAGTCTTTCCTTTCAAGATGAATCCTGTCCTAAGAACATTACATCACCACCTGGTATTCAGGAATCTCGAGCTCTATACCAACAACATCAAGTATAATGGCATATAAAGAAGATATTAAAAAAATATAAATAGGTATGCAGCCATGATACTGATCTGAACCGATTTTATGGCTAAGGTCTATATGGGCTTGCAGGTTTTATTTTAATATTACAGAACAGAAAACCCTACTTCAAACAGGTCAACTGTATGTCAGTAAGAACTGTCTGAGCTATGAGAGGAAAGTGTGGGAAAGTTTTCTTAGATACACTGAGTAAAATATACCACAACCCCACACCCATCACCCACGCACCCGCTCTCCCAAAGTAGTAACAAGCAAGATGTGGTAGGCTCTGGTGACCAAGTTAAATAGTTAGGAAGAATCATCTGGAAAACCGAATGAAAATACCACACATTCATTCATTTTCATCCCTGCAGACTCTGTGGTGTGAAGAGTGGTAATAACATAACTATTTTAAAATTATTACTTGAAACCCTTATGCAAATTGGATTCAAACTATTCTGTGAATCAGAAAATTGTTATGCCTCATTCAAGACCCACTTGCTCTCTGTTTCCTAAAGACAAGAGATACTTTCTATCTCCTTTCCTACCAACTCTGTCTCATGGAAAATAGAAATAAAAATAATAGGAGAAATCTGCTTTTTAATTGGAACAATATATCTTTATTCCAATAAACAGCTTTGAGGTGTGAAATCTTCTTACTCCTTAATATAAGAATGTATTCTTCTCAGCACATCATTTTCTACACACATGGAAAATTCAGAACAGTTGCTCCTCCAATTATTTAAATCCTTATTTGAATGGTATTAAACATCCTTTTTTTCAAATGGCAGAACAGTGAATAGGCTGGTATGATCACACTGAAAAACAATACTCTTAGGCCAGCATTGTGATTACAGAAGAACACCATAGTCATGATTTTGAGAGCAAAGAATTGAGAGTATGCCTTAAAGGAAGATATATGGTATCCCACCTTCCCAGCCCAGCTGAACTCCCTGTCCCAAAAGGGACATTCCACCAAACTCTTGCTAGAGATCAGTCAAGCTGCACGACCCACACCACTGAAAAAATCTTGCATGCAGAAAATTAAGAGAAGGAGCAGTGGAAAGAATCTCTTGGTGAGTGCCATTATGCCTGATTGGTATTTATTCCAAGATTAGAGATCTAGTGTGGGTAACTCTTTCCTGATGTTTACAGCAGTGGCAACGTTCAGCCAGTTCAGTTGGCATTATAGGAGAGAAGCAGAGTCTTGATTGCGAAGAGATCCCCTGGTGGGAAGAAAGGACTATACAAATACCCCCTCTCCAGGGCAATCTGCATCCCACTGGCATGGAAAGAGTACCAGTCCCCTGCCACCCACTCTACATCTCCCCAATGGCTTCTGCTTGCTCCCCAGGCCAGCAGAACACACAGCTCTTGGGAGTGCATGAAACTAGTGGACAAGTACACAGGACTGAAAGTCTGACCTACTGTGAAGTTTTGGGTTCTTTGCACTACAGAGAATTAAGCTTGTTTCCATTCCCAGAACTTCTGGTGCTGGTTTTGATTTAGAAATTGCACTTCCTAATTTCTAGAGGCCAGGAGGTCGGGGTTGTTATTGTACTATGTTTCCCATAAGCTGCCTTCCTGTGCCTCTTTATATTTTGCCATTTTGAACTAAACCACTGCATACCGTGAATTTTCCAGCTCCCAAGATATCACCCATGACCATTTTAACTACTCAGAAAGTAAAGGAAATATTTTCCTTTAGAAGAGCAATGAAATTTCAAAATAACTAATTACTTCACACATTTACCGTCTAGAGCTCTGAGAAGTTTATCAAGTGCCATCCTTATGTTAATCAAATGGGAAACTACAACTTAAAGATGGTAGAATATTTTGTAAAAATATAAAATAAATATATGAGTAGAATAATGGTCCCGTTCCAGTGCCATATTTAGTGAATTACAGTTTATGGAGATTGTCAGGTACTTCAGACTTGATCCTCACCAGCCAGATGACACTCACCATTATTCTTCAGAAATATAACTGTCATTCCCATCAAACTCTTGGTACATTTGGAAATAGAATGATGCCACCAGGGAATGAAACAGTAAAACATTTTGGAGTATTACACTGTGAATTGGTTAGTCCTCTGCCAACGTTCAGATAGTGCAGATCCCCAGATTCAGATCTTCTATACTTTTGGCTGAACTTCTGAAGGAAAAAAAAGGCATTTCTTAACTAAAGGCACAGCATAGAACAAATTTCTGAGGATGTATTTAATTAATATTCTTATAATGGTTAATATTTCTAAAATTTTGCCTGTGCACAAGCTACAGAGAGCTGCATTGCTGTTGAGGTGCATGTTCCAAGCTAAATTGGGCACTGCAGTGCAAAATATATCAATGAACTTATCAATTCTACTAACTGATACAAAAAATTTCAATGCAAATGATAAATGATATTCCGCCCCATGCTTGTTTTTCTCAGTAAGTGCAATTCCTTCCATTCTCGTGATTTGAGATGATTGTTGTAGGGAAACAACAAAAAAAGAGAGAACTTGCAGGATGCTTTCCATCAGTGTCTGTTCTAATGCTTTATAGCCTGGGGCTACCTCAGGATAAAGCCTCACAGTAGCGTTCTGCAGGTACGTGCATGCACGTTTGCCTGGATGTGATACAAACCAGGAGCCCTGTAGGTTGTTAAGTATGAAAAACATACTGACAAGAGTATTTACTGGGTTCCACGTTGCAAAAGAGAATGAAAAGATCCTTTCCTTTTGAAGAGCTCTGCAGCTCTCTCTTACACACCCTTTGCACGCAGAGCCAAGCGGTGCCCAGCACTGGGGGCTGCTGTGTTGGTGCAGGAACACACAGCAGCACCTTGAAACTTCAGTGGGAAAAGAAGCAGCAAATGTGCCACGTGTTGCAACAGGTTGTCACATGATATAGTCGCTAATATTTTGTAGCCACCTCCTGTTGTAAAGTGGTGAAAAGCCTGTGTGTGGTACGCCACCAGTGCGTGCCACTGTTAAAATTAAGGACAAGGGAAGATCATGGAAAGGTTTATGAACTTCTAGGGGGATAGATCTTCACTATCCTCAAAATCAGTGCTGCTTTCCATGTGAGCAGCTGCTGTTGAAGCAGATACCCCCTCCTGCCACACCTGGCTGCCACAGGCATCATGCTCTTCAACAGAACCAAGGGCAAGGGCACACGTCCTCAAAAAACATCAAGAGAATGAAAGCTGCACATTATATTTGGTAAAAATTTGTGACACTTATGCTGCGTGGACTAAAAACTGTTACTGTGTGCTGTTATGACCAAAAAAGTTTTGAGTGTCAGGACCTCCATTTAAAATAAAAACTCACAAATTATGCCATAGGAAAGCCTGAGTTTCCCTACCTCTCAGTGCAGATGATACTATGATACAAAGAAGACACTAGTACAAGGTGTGTGTGTGTGTTCAGGGCAAATTTATGGCACCATCATTTGAGTGTATTTGCAAATTCTACCTTAAAGAAGATTTCTAATAAAGATGAACATACAGCATGCAAAATTTCAACAATGGATTTTGGTCATATTATTTTTTCATTAACCTGAGAATAAAATGTCATATAGGCGGAAAAACAACATATATTTAAATGAAACATTTCCGATATGCAAATATGTGAGGAGGGGGAGAATGGAGTCTTTTCTATTACTTTTTTAAAAAACCTTTTCAAAGATGTAATGAGGTGTCTTTTCAGAGCTCATCTTTAAACTGTGATTGAAACACTGCTTTCAAACTAATGACCATTAGGAAAATTCATCTCATCAGTGTCTTTGAAAAGCTACAAAGCTGTTAGCATCAATACTTAAATATTCATAAGATGCTTTTAATGTGATACTCGTGAAAGTACACAAGTAGGGTGGACTGCAATTTCTGCTAAGCAAAGAGTAAAAAATAATTCAAACCATAAGAATTCAAAGAATTTGACCTTGAATAACTTATAATGTTATCAATCTAACAATGTGAACTACTTTTTCTTTGGACCCAGTGCTTTGCTATTTTGGAATACAATGAGCAAGGAATCTTTAATCTATTCATGCAGAGCTAATGACCCCTTCAAAGAGAAAAACGCTATTAATCCTTCCCAGAAGTTTCTGCATCTGGCTCCTTCTGGAACTGATGCTGAAGTATGACATTCTGATATGTTTCAAGCTGAAAGGAAACTTTGAAGATTCTGTTTAAAATAAATCAGAATTCCAAACGGCACAGATACTCATTATGCAAGTGTTAAAATAGATAGGAAACATATTTGTAGACAAACCAAGGTCTTTCTAATGAACTCAGTAGTGGAAAGAAAGCATAAACAAACAAGAATTTTTCTCTATTTTCTGTTTCTGTCGGAGTGTCAGGCAAAAACAGCACATGAAAGAAATACTTGCACTGTAAAGTTACTTCTACCACTTCAGCAATGGGTGTGGGAAGAAACGTTGGTTGATTAACATATAAGTCAGACACTTGAATATGTCAAACACCATATAAACATGACAACTTTATCATGCCAATATGAAGACACTTCCCACACTCCTTATCATTGAAGCACTTTTGATTTCTCAAGAGTTACGCTAACCATATCTAGGCTGGCTTGATCTCCTTGGGAATCCAGGCTCAAATGCATCTGAACTGTGCCTTGATGAGCACAAAAAAAAAAAGATTTTTTAAAAATTACTATCAATTTGTCTGGAGAGAGCATCTACTACGACGTAGAAATAGGACCCCAATAGATATTTTCTTATTTCCAAGAGGAGGGATCTGTGGACACCTGCAGAACTCAAGGCTCCCGGATGGTGTATATACCTGCCATTTTTACTTGTTCCATTTTCTTGTTTTAGAGCTTCTGATCTAGTTCTCATACCAATTACACATCATTTTGTAACTTTGGAACATCTGGAGTCAAGTTGGACAAAAGGAAAAACCCCAACAACGAGGCTTGAGAGAAGCTATTCAGACCTGTGGCAGCTGAAGAGCCTGCTCTCCAAAGCCCTCACCCCCGTCCCCAGAGAGCTATAAAGCAGCCCCACAGCCAGCCAGCAAGGCACGAGCAGGACACTCTGCTTCCATAAGTCACTACTTGGCTGACCCTGCAGGCTCTCAGCTATCTTCAGGGAATCAAGAGCTAGAAGCTGCTTGCTCTTTTAACATTTTGGAGTTTCACAGTCATCACATTAATGATTTTTTTTTTAAACTACTTAGCACAGTAAAAATTTAAGGACAGCTAAATCGGTGCTTCTTTGTGTGCTGCTATTTCACTGCAAGTACATTTGTAGCATGAACAGAAAAGTTTGCCCCAAAGCGTTTACAGTATTTTTTCTTTGTGTTTTGCTTTGACAATTACAACAAATTCAAATTAACTACTCAAGTTTCATGCTTTTAGCATTAATTTTGGAAGTAAGAACTGTTTGATGTTTTTACAGACCCTTCAATTTTTAAGCCAGATGTGCTGTAAAATGGTCTTCACACATGTGAGATTGTAAAATAAGTATTGTAAATTATTCCTTTGCACATTAATACAAATATTTTGAATATTTTCACTAGTGATCTTTATCTTTAGCCAGCTCTATTTCCATGACAGCATGCTTGTCTGCTGTGGGTTACCATCTAAGCTCATTTGAGTTAACTGGGCAGTTCTGCCTTTTTGCTCTGCCTTCAAAGAGGACTAATGTCAAACCACCAAAACAATAACCTGTTTCAACAGGTAACTGTAAAAACTTACAGAGTGTCAGCTGTTCAAGGAGGGAACTGTCAAGGTGTGTAGGATAGGCATTGCTGGAGTGACCAGGAAAAGGGATGCTGGGATTCTGAGAGACTTGGGTTTTGGTAGGAATCAGACCAAGCAGTTTTGCAGGCAAGAGGTTGACATTTGAGCCATGGACTCAGTGAATGGAGAAAACTGGAACATCAGATCACACGAGGACAGAAATTCAGAAAGGCTGACACCTCAGCCCTGCCAGCCCTCCTGGAGCTTTCTGCTCCATCAGTGCCTCTGTGGGAGTGTGCTGGAGGAACTCTTCTCCTGTCTGCTGCCTCCAAACTCATGAGGCAAAGCCAGCAACAACAGAACAGCATATTTTCTTTACACATGACAACCTCCACCCATTGAACTGAACTGGAGTCAAGACATTTGGCAAGTTAATAAATAAAATGTATTCTGTCTGAAATAAGTCAATATAAGGACTGATCCATCTGTGCTCCAGAATGCACTCTGGAAGGAGATAACCCTACAACAAAAACACTTCATTCACTTCACCTTTACCCTTTGCCACTTGGTGCATACAGAAGCTTTGGGATTAGAGAATTTTGAGCTTTAAAAAATTAACTTAATAAAAGGACTTTGCAAATCATGACTAGTTTTTAATTACATTGATTTTTAGAATGAAAAAATGACATATTTGAGTTTCAGACAACTTATTTTCTTAATTCACAGGACAATAACAGTTACACTTTTCTGCAGGTCATGTGAGACTATTCATATAACTTTATGGTTTTAGCACGTTCTCTTGGACTAGATTTCTTTTCTTTTAAACTTTAATCTGCATCTACCTGAACCTATAATTCCTTATCTGAAAACATAAAATCTCACTCTGTTTATCCTAACACAAATCATCCTTTTTTTCGAAGTGCAACTTCTTTAAGGTTCTTTCAACTCTCCTTTCTGCCTTTAAAAGTCTTTTTATACTTAACACACTTAAAATAAATATGGTTTTATTTAATATATTTTATAATAAACTGTCCTTGCTTTCCCAAGATTTGGCCCGTTTCATGAGATGACTGCCTTGGAAAGCATATTTGGGTGTCCAAGTTATTTTCACAGTTGCTAGTTATCCTTTCCCCAATCTCTGTGTACTTTGGGAAGGACAGGGCCTGGACAGAGTCACAGCTATCCAGCTGAGAATTTGAAAAGCAAAAGAACCACCCACAAAATGAGCAGCCACTTCCTTTAGATGTTGCTGCAGCAGAAGCAGAGAGGTATCGATCTGTCTGCCAACCTTTCACCAATCCAGCCTTGTAAGCAAATTTCTGGCATGTCTGCCATATGATCTTCCTGAAGGACACACGTTTATTTAAAAGCTGCTTTGATGTTTTTTTTTAAATTTATGGCCAATAAATTGACTAAAATACTGCCCAGAGATTTCTTTTTTAGGGTGCAGGTTTTTTCAACATTTACTCATAAATTTACCAACAGCAGAAATAATGTGTGTAAACTCAGGGATTATTCTAACTCACCTTGATAAAGTGGTATTTTTGGTGCTGTAGCCATAGGCATATGCAGTAACATGAGAAAACCTTTATGTTATACAATAAATGGACACCAGCTTCTTTGAAAACCTGAAATTAATAAATTGATTGATTAGTCACAGCACCTTACTAAAATCAAGGTGAAAGCAGGTTGGGAATTTACATCAGGTTGAAATATTTTTGACTCCTCAACTTTGAAAATCCTTTGATGATCAGAACACACAAAACTAAACACTAATTATTTCGGAGAGTGTTTGCAAAAGATATTACACATTTCTCTGGAATGTTTGGATTGCAGTTCCTTTGTCTTGGCCACATCTGCCTTTTCCATTTTGTACTGAGTTTTATGCCTCTGCCCTGTTCATTGTCCTGCACTTTTATTTCCATCTCCGTCAGTCTTATTTTGTATTTTTTATTCAGATAACTCAAGGAGAAATGTAACTGATTGTAAAAAAATATTATTAATGCACCATTTCCTGCAGCCTTTTCAATAAAACTATCCCTGGTATTTTCTAATTAGAAAATTTCAGACAATTGCTGGCTGAACTTTCTGAGCAAACTAAAAAAGGCAGGTGACTAGATCCACAGATTGCATCTGCAAAATTAGCTTCTGCCTATGCTGGCATATATGAAATTAATCTTTTGTTTACTATGCTTAAAAAATTATTTTTTTTCCTAAAACACCCATAGTAGTACCTGGACATAAAGTTAGTCATAACTTCTCAGTTTTTGGTTTCACACTTCATCACTTCAGTCTTCGTTAATACTATAATCCTCAACTGGCCAAGCATCTCTTTTCTTACAAAACATTTCACTGTCTTCCTCTACAGTGTCTTTTTCTCAAATGCCCTTTTAGTACCTTCACCTAGCTCATTAAAAACCTCTTTACAGGCTTTTTTGTCCCCTAGCTTCTGTAAAATGAAGTGAAGGAGCAATGTTGAGACACAACTTTTTCTGCATGTCTACAGAAGCTCCTGCTAACACTCCTCTCTTCTGTGGAAGTCTTAATGTCAGAGAAGCATGAAAATTTTACAAAAATCATAAAAAAGCTCTCACAAAAGTTAAGACATTGGTGTTAAGGCATTTTTATTCTTTTTTTCTGGGAAAAGTGAAAAATATTTTCTTCCTGACCTCTGTACTAAATAATCCATGTTTTCTAATTGTACACAGCATCTCCTTTACTCTCCAGATTCCTATCTACTGAAAGTCGGATCAAAGTCTCTGTACGGTCAGGAAAACCATAGACTTCATCAAAGAAAACAATGCAAAGTTTATAAAGTCCCATGAAAATTGATACATACGGAAAGTTTGCTGTAAATTAGGTTGGGAAGACTTATGTAGAGAAAAATTTGAATCTTCAGTGTTCTGTTTATCTGATACTGAGGCTTCAGTGTTTACTTTCCATCAGTCTGTGTTTATGGTGGGTTTGTGGACATTAGATTAGATAGCAATGAGATGTGTAAAAGCCTGGGAAAAAATGAAGAGTTGAGTTCTTAGTTCCAGAAAGCATATAAACTGTCAGTAACTTTTGATATCATAATAACCAATAAATACATGCTATAAAGTAAGCTTCATATGTTTCAGCTTCAGAGTGAATCACTTTGGGTTTTTTGTGGTTGGGTTTGGGTTTTTTCAGTTATAGGGTATTCTTTTTAAGGCAATCATATCCAGAAGAGCTCTTGGCCCTTTCCCTGGAGCCAATAAAAAAAACGACTAGAATTTGCAATTTGATGTTCTAAATTTATGTCCTTTCTCAAATAAAAAATTAAGACATTTTAATCATTATAACCAATAAATTGGCAGGAAAAAGTTCAAAGTTACTTCCTTGATTCAGTGTAATGATTGGAACTAAGTCTCCTGATTTCTGGGTAAACATCTTTCAAGGTAAACAAGGTATTTTGAAATAAATACCTCTTGGTTCCTGTTGTCAAATCCATTTCACTTGCTCTCATGAAGACCCAACAATCAAGGCAAGCTGGAACTTAATGTTAGGAGAGGTTATAAGCAAAAGGTTTGTGGAAATGCTGTGTTTATGTATGATATAAGCAATTACTTCCTTGTACAAGGTATAATTCAGCATAAATATCTTAAGACTTTTAAGTGCTTTCTAACCATGTGTAGAAACTGTGTTCACTTTAGTAACTGTACTTCATACAATTTTTCATTCTTGCTGGCTTTTTTTTTTTTTTAATTCAAGGCTTTTTCAATAGTTAAAGGCACCTGAAATAAAAGATACAATGTTATTAGGACACAATAAGTGGCCATGTGTTAGGAAACAGATTTGGCGGATAAACAGCAAAACTTAGAGAAGCGCAGTTACCGAGGTCTTACATCCTCAGTCTTAAAACAAGAGGAAGTTGCTCAGAATCCCCAAAGAGGGACTGAACAGTTATTTGGAGAACCAAGAGCATTTTCTACATTTTGGAACAGAACAGTGGCAGTTTCTTTGCAAGTGCCTTAAAAGAAGGAAAAATGAATGAACAGGCCCTGGAGATCAATGCAGATGTTGATATACCAAAGCATTTGTGTTTCCTCTACAATTTTGTGAGCACAGCAACAGAAGCTTTGGACCTGCTATGCACATCCAACCATGAAGAGACATTTGTCTTTGGTTATCCAGAAACCTTATGTCCAAAAGGATCTTAAGTAGCAAACTATCACCTTTATGGTAGCTCTGATAGATGTTCTGAGGATCCTTAACTACCTTGTACCTTGCTACATTGATGAAAGGTTTTTTGGAACCTACTTTTGAGGACTGAATCTCATGAAGTTTCCACTGACAGGAACAAAGTAATTGTAAATCAGTCAAAATCCGAGAAGCATCAGGTTTGCAGGGCAAGAGCTGAATCAGCAGTGAGATAGTGTGGGAGATGGCCCATAGAGCCTCATCTTAGCAATGTTTGACTTCTGGAAGACAAGAAAAGTTTTAGTCTGGGGACTATGTCAATAAAGGCAGAGCTCTGCTTTAAAAAAAAAATTAAAAAAAAAAAAAAAGAAGGAAAAAGAGACCAAAAATTGTGTTTCTGAACAGTTTAAATTGTCGATTTTACCCTTTACTTTGTTTCTGCACCCAGAACTATGCAAGTTCTGATGCAAATGAATCTGATAAACAATTGAAGAATAAGCTTCAAAAGTTGCTTTTTTCAGTTCCAATGTAATTTTAAGCCAAAATTACTGGTTGCGGTCTCAGTCTGAAAGGAGAATATGCAAAATCTTCCAGTCTTTGTGTTTGCTAAGGTGAACAAGACATGCAGAACCTGCAAATGAGAGCCTTTTTCCACAGAATTTTTTGACTGAACTGATAAATCCTGCTTCACTTTGTACATGACACAAAATGGCAATAGACAAGGAATTAAATATTCATTTTAGTGCAAAATCATGCACTGGCAGACGGGTAAACAGGATGACCTAAAAAACCCTTTCTACTTCTAGTCTCCAAGACTTTGTGAGCATCCTCGGGAGAGTAGTTTTTTATTAAGATGTCAA
Source organism: Struthidea cinerea (assembly GCA_013397865.1). Lineage (NCBI taxonomy): Eukaryota > Metazoa > Chordata > Aves > Passeriformes > Corcoracidae > Struthidea > Struthidea cinerea. The sequence continues at coordinate 875,996 of VZTI01002182.1, read as the reverse complement.
CTGAAGATGATCTTGTTTGGAAAATGAACAGTTTTTCTAAAAGAGAGGAATAATTCTCCATGCAGGCTTCTGAGCTGTTGACATAGCATTTGACAGCGTCCAGGGCAGTAGGCAGCTTCTCTACAGGCAGGCCAGACCAGAGGGCTGCTTTGACTACAGCTTTTAGCAAACCTAATAAATATTTCCCCCCATATGCTAAAATGGGATCCTTAAAATCTGCTTGTGTCCCATCTGTTCCACTGATAATATTTCCACTTTCTACTGCTTATGTAGTACTTGAAATATGACCTGAATGTAATGGTACTCCAAGGTACAACACTCAGAAGTCTGATCAGTCCTCAGAGACTGGGCAAGAAAAGAGCTACCACTACTAGGATATGCTAGAGTTCATTCGGTACATAATTTCACTAAAAGGGAGTGAATACATTGCTAGGCATTACCATTTGCAGTTCCTAGTCACTACTTTTTCCCCCCCTACACTGTAAAGCAGAAGTCTAGTAGCATGTCTTTATGACAGTCAATCACAACACCATATGCTGCTGGCAAGGACAGCAATCTTCACCAGAGACAATGAATGGCTTCATTTTTTTTTTTTTTTTTCAGATTCTAACACACAGCTGCCTGTGTTTTGCTTTTGGTTTTAATTTTTAACTTCTTTGTCATCACTAGGCCATGTGGAACAGATTCTGGATTGGAAGATGCCTATGTAAAGCCAGTCTTGTCAGATGGGGCTGTTGTGCAGCTGTGAGCAGCTACAGAGGATGTCAGTGCACAGTGTGCAGGTGCTGTCTATACAGACTGAGGGTGGGGCTGCCACACCGAATACTGTGAAGGAAGCAGCTGGTGCTGCTTGGTTTGGCAAGAAGCAAAATAACTTAAAAGATTTGTAAAAGATATTAATTGAGAAATCAAGATTCAAAGTTTCAAAATAGTAGGACTACATTGCAAACTCATGTAGCTTATAAATATAAATAGTTAAATTAAGGCTGCTCTTGATGAATTTAAGGCAACATGGTGTGGTCTTAAAGGATTGTAGGTCCTAGACCACATGTTTTCTTAGGGGATGTGGGATGCTACCTAAGGGAAAACTTATTTCCTGACAGCGTGGGTAGCATTAGATTTTATATTGAACCTTTTGTAAAGCTCTGTGTTGTAGAAGCCAGGAAAAAAACCCACAACTCAACTTAGCTAGATAACTCCTTGAATTATGTTGATTTCTTTGAATAATTCTTCACAAGGATTTTAGTAGGCCTTTGGAAATTTATATTTTAGTAAATATATGTTTTACACCAGAAACAATCTCAGCATTTATTTATGATCACTTAGTATATAAGAGTTGTTTATAAAACCACACAGATAGTCACACTTCATAGTCCAGGAATCAGGAATTAAAAGTAAATACACATTGTTACAAATTTTTACACGCACACTTGTTTTTTCAAGTCTCCATGATGGGGTAAGAAGACATGAACTATTCCAATGGGTGATATTGTAAAGCGTTAAACAGTGTATCAGAAGTAACAGAAAAGGAAAGAAGATACCTCAGCTCACCGCTGATGCTTGACTGCACGCATGATTACAGTACACGTGGGTATGAAGCCACACTAAACCAGAGGTGAAGTTCAAAAGGCAACTTGACAACGGGAGAAAAGAATATATAACCCAAGGGGAACATCAAACTTTGCAAAACCCATTCTCTTTAAAAACAGCTGTTGTCCCAACTTAGTATTAAATAGTCATAAGGTTTATCTAAAGATCAAAAGAAATGGACCTGATATTAAAATGCAGACATGATTTAAACAACAAAAAATAGCCACTACAGTGTCTTCTCCTCAGGCAGATTAGAAAAAAGTCTTAAAACAAAGTGTAGTTAATTACAAAATCAGTTCATCAGTATAAAAACAGACCAGGATTCTTAACTAACTCAGAAAACAAAGGATAAAAGATCTATGAGCAGCTGATTACCAGCTCAACTACTTTTTGGGCAGGGTTACTCTACTGTGAAAATTGCAGGCTTTCATATTCTCAACTGCACACCGTTTAACCAAAGACTTGGTTAGAAACAAAGAAAGCAAATAAGGTAAACCATCATTAGCTCTTTAGTCTTGTATAAAAAGAAAAAGGGTATGAAATGGGTCTATTTGTTAAATTAAAAGAACAGGATGAAAATATTTTCTGAATTACAGACTTTGGAATGAATAAAAATAACATACTGTGCATATTTATGCGGTCTGTGTCCCGCTCTCTCCCTGTTTCCATTACAGCTTTCATCTGCTTTTGGCTTCTCTGCAGACAAACTACTTTGTGTTCTGCATTGAAGACAAATTCATCATTAAAAATTACTTTCCTCTAGTCTCTAAGAGAAAGTAGTTAGATTTTAGTCTGTTTTTTACATATTCTGGTTTCTGCAAACTCCTATAATTGCGAAAAACCATATTGTGTGCTATTCCTATCTGAGTGCACGGGTAACAGCAACATTTTAAATACTCTGGCCTTGTCCTTGCCACCATTAACATGATGGACATAAATCCCTATGAAACCTATGAACTCAGTGCATGTTTTATTTCTGCAGTCATAGATAAATGCTGACTACATTATATACTTACATATGCTATATAGCATATAAATAATTTCCTTTATTCCCTCCATATTTCCCTCCCAGTATTCCCTGAAATAATCTGCTGTCATGAGACTTCGATTTGAGCTGTAAGAACTCAATAATGAGAAGGACTCTTTCACTGTGCTTCAGACAGATATCCAGAATCTTGACTGCTTTATAATAGTTATTCATTATTTATTTATATTTTTATGTAGTCCTATTGTTGCCCAGTGAGATTATTAACACTTGTAAATTTAAATGAGCCATCAATACTAGATGCCTGGATATTTACAAGAGAAAACACCTGATTCATAAATATTTCTAGCTGTTTAGGACTAACACATGGACCAGCATTCTCAGTGTGGCCTTATTCCATGAAGAAACAAACACAACAAGGAATCTATCCCACAGATAAGGAAACTGACATTCTCCTATGCAAAACATCTTTGTAAATATGTGGTGTGCTATGTCCCGCTCATACGAACATAATTGTATTATGTTAAAGATGGTTCTACAGAAGCATCCAGCAATTGCAATTTAGCACTGCACTAATTAGTCTGTCTGCTGGGCCACTACTCCTTACCCCATGTTCTTTCCTTCATTGAAGGTGTTGCAGTCAGAAACATATTTACTTCACTTCACACTGTCCTTTTACTGATGAAACACTGTGCATCAGGGAGTTTGCTGCAAAATGCAGTATGCATCACTTACTTAGAACAGGAACATTATTTTCCCTATACTGGGTCAGACTAAAGGCCCTTCTAGACTCAAATTCCAGTTTGACCAGTGACCAACAGCAGATTCCTCAGGAGGAGTGTTAGAGCAGGGCAAATTACAAACTGATACTCTCCCAGAGTAAAACTGCTTCTAGGAATTTACAGCTAAGGGATTTCCTAAGCAACAAGCAGAGTATCTGTTTTAATATCTTCCAAATGTGATTTTGCTTTTTTTTGGTTTATTTTCCATGTGAGTTCTCTGGGAAAATTCTGAACATATACAAACAGCATTCAGAGCATCCCATGGCAAGGCCCATGGCCTTGGCAATTTGAATTTCATTGTGTTGTGTGAAGAAATAATCCTTTTGTGTAGTTTGCTATTGGCACTTGCTAGTTTCATTCAATGTCCTCTAGCTCAAGGCAGCACAGAACCATTCCTTATTTATCTCTTTCATTCTTCTCATTATTTCATAAACCACTCAAACTCTTTCTCCAGCATTTGCCTTTCAGGCTGGGGAGCATTGGTTAGAGAGCAACAATTTGACCAAACTGGGATCTCAAAACCTCCTTTGCCAGCTCAGAGACACAGGTATGGAATTGCTCTGAGCTCAGACTCGTGGACCTGGAGACAAACACAGTGTGTCCCTTCCCATCTTTCCCCCAAAAGAGTTCAGCTTATCACATGTATGGTCACTGTTTTGTGGACAGAAGATTGATCATTGTGCCAGGAACATGAATTACCCACTGACTTTTAAGATAAACTTAGAACTTACTGAAAGTAACAGCGAGGGCTGGGCAAGAAATAGGCAGAGAAGTACCAGAATATTTCATGCAAAGGGTACCTGAACTTGTTCTTTTCAGAATCATGGAATTTTTTTTTCAGTTGTTCTTTGTGGCTTGTTTTTTTCTGTTTATTATTTTTTTGATCTTGAAAAATTATAATACAAGATTGTATGACTCTAAAGATCACATGACTGCTTGAAACCTTTATGTTGCATGAACAAAATGAGTTTGGACAATATCACTAGAATGTCCAGAATATTTTATTTTGCAAAACTTACTGGTTTGGTTTTCGTTTTTGGGAATGATTGGGCTGAAAAGGAATCAGCAGACATATTCAGAAGAGGATACCAAAACACAAACAATAATTTTCTGAGAAGAAAACCTAACAAGAAACAAAGCTGTTTCAGGCTGTGTATTTCAACATCATATAACCAATTCTTTCACTCTGTCAAAATACTTCCTCACTTTTCATTTCTTGATCAACATCTAATCTTCAGTGTAGTCATGAGCTAAAGCTTCAGCAAACTTCTTTCATACTGGACAAAGCTGGCGTATCATCCCTTTTGTCTTGCACTGTCTCAGCTGTACTACATCCTTTAAAAAACTATGTTCATAAATGGATATGGACATTTCAGACCCAAACCTTATCTGTTTCAACTCAGTTCTCCATTTCAGGCTCTGTTGCATAAGGTGGCTGTTTTCTGAGAGGTTTCAACACCAAAATGATACTTAATACCAAAAAATTCGTCACTATTAAGTAAGCAGAGAATCATCCCAGGCTGTAAAAGATGATTTATCACAAGTCAGCCATCACCATCTTACCTGCATTTTTCTACAATTCCACATCTTGTATATATATAAAATATATATAATCGTATATAATATATTATATACCAATAGAAATTAGTATATACGGAAAGAAAAAGAATTTCAAAATGTTGAATGAATAATGAGGCTCAGATATCTGTCAGTACATGGATTTGCTTAATTGCAACTTAAACACTAAGAGATATGTAGCTTTCGAAGTGCTTGTTCTTCCAAGGTTGTCAAAAGTGCTAATTTTTTTACATGAGCCAATGTTTCTGCATTTTTTATTGAGATTGACTACAGTGAATGCTTATTTTCCTCAAAACTGGAAAACTAGATAAGATTTTTTTTATGGCTGAAATTAGGAAAAGATGTTACTGGAATCTAATGGATTACAGAAGACATGACCCTTGCCTTCTGAAATTGTAACTAAACGATTAAATTACTACAAAAATGTTGCAGGAAAGAAAATATACAGAAGTCCCAGGCAGGAAAGGCATCATAACAGCAACCTTCTAGTGTCATGTGTCTTAAACAGGGAGTTTGTTTGCAAAAGGACAACTTCAAAATTACCATCTATTATATGATAATTAAGAGCCCATTTCCACAGGATAAAGTGGCAGCCTAATTGTAATGCTAAAATCAATTAAAAAAATTAAACTGTATCTTTATTCTATATGAGCTATTAGGATGCAATTTTAAAAAGAAAAAAAAAGTCTCTCAATTTTATTCAAAAATTTTCCATGTAATCTTTTAAGAGAATAATTTTTACTCATGTTGACCTCAAATTCAATTTCTCAGATCTTGCATCTGATTTTTTTTCTCTTCTCTGTCTGCAGATTAACATACCAGGGAAGCTGCACGTATCTCGTTTGAATTTGTCTTGTTTAGTTTTCCCATATTTCCCCCTAATTCTGTAAAAGCAAGAAAGATATTATGTTTACACAACATTCTAGCTGAACAAACCTTTGCACTTAATATTAAATACCTGAATAATCCCAGTTAAGTCAGGACAATATTTCATAGAAATGATACGTATGGTCCAAAACTGTACCTTCTGGATTTTCATGTAATGTGTTTAGGCTAAATTTAACTTAACCTACTAGGTTAAAAGTAATATTCTAAATTAAATACTCTAAATTGAATGTTTATTAGGATATGAACATCTCCATGCAAACAAAAAAGAGTGCACTGAAGGAATGTGACTCAAATATTCATATCATGATGTGGTTTCACTAAACATTTTGTTAGATGTATCAATGACAAAACCTACAAGAAGAATTACATCAGTCTACAGGAATACTCTGCTTTTTGTGAGCAGAGAAAACTTAATAGGCAGCAATTCTGGACTACAACACAGACAATTATTCCTTTGAGTTCCTGCAGACATTGCTCTCTGTGTATGACACAATCAGCAGCAAAATACAAACACAATCTAACCAGTAAAAGATGTCCTTTCCTAATATCATTATTCATTGTGTATCCCAATGAGACTTAGAAGGAGGCTAAGGTGAAGGACTGCAATAACTATCATAGAATCATGGAATATCCTGAGTTGGAAGAGATCCACAACTATTGCCGATGTCTAACTCCTGTCCCTGCACAGGACACTCCCAAGAATCTATCCATATTGTAATTCATAAATTCACACCTGTCCATATTGTAATTCATAAACATGCACAACGAACAACATGGTCTAAGAGTCTTGAGGATTTCTCCTGGTGTTTCAGTCTGGTAAGTACCTGGAAGAGAAAAAAAAATTGTGGCAAGAAAGAAGTTAAACCTTATGGATTTCTGAATGGTAAATGAACACCTGAAGGGAAAAGCTTGCATACAGTAGACAAAATGTTTTTCCTCTCCATCTAGTCCAAGGTTTTTGGGAAATATATTTTGTGAAGGCCAAAATGCTATTAGCAGAGCCCAGAAGGAATGAACAGAAAGGTCAGTCTTGTGCAGCAGCAAGAGTTTCTTCCGAGAGCCTCCTGTTTTGGAGGACTCATTACTTTGCTCTCTCCCACTAAAGTCTTTTACATCAAACTATGTCAGCTGCATGGCTGCCTTCCATACATTCTGGCTTCATAGGGACATGGGTTGCTGACTTGCCAGAGACGTGAGCTGAAGTGTGGGAAGGTTTGTGTCTTATAAAATAATTCAGCTGTGCCAGAGAAAAGTAATAGCCAAAAATCTGAGGAGTCAGTATTTCTTAAAATGAATAAAGCAGGGAAATACCTACTGGAGAGACTAAGAGCCCTGACAGCCTCATTCATGCAGAACTGCAAGCATGGGCAGCATTGGGCAGCTCTAGCCACAACCCTGGTGCTCCAAGAAATACTGAGATACTATCCTCATTTTCTGTGGGATGCTTCTTACCTGACTATTATGCAATCCAGATAACAGCTAAAATTAATGAACTCAAAAGTATACTTTAATACTGAATTGGAAACTTGGCAGCATCACTAACCTTCTATGTTTTCTTACAGGCCAAAGTGGAAAGGCTGGAACTGCCATTGTGATCTTACATGGACTTTCAATGTGACTTCGCTGTAGTATCTCAAAGCATATACCTTGAAAGTTCCTCCAAACATCTGTGTTAGAAGTGGAAGAATGGAAGAACCAGGTTTAAAATGGGATATCTGTGCTAACCAAAATGTCAGGCAGAACAACAGGCATAGATGTTACAACTTCCTCTGAGTCACATGCTTTGTTCTTAGCAAACTACATTAAAAACCATAAAACTAATTAGGATGTTGTCCATGGAACTCAATAAATACAAATGAAACTAACCAAATTTAAGGCAATCTTTTGTTTCACTTGGTCCATCAAAAGTTAGTCCAAACTATCTTAGATTATGGAGAAAAAGCTTTCAAAACAGTATTCTGAACATAGGGAGAAAAAGATGACTTTAAGGAAAAAAGGGATCTAAAGACAGAAAATAGAAGCAAAGATAGAATGAAGGAAAAGATGCCAGGAAGTCTGAACTATTCTGAAAAGAGAAGAGAGGACTTCTCTTTTTTCCTCTGAAGACTTCAGCAAGTAAAGTCAGTCTTCTACATTTGTAATAGACGGGACATCTGTTACTTTTTGGCTAAGCATATGCAGTGTCAGGACAGGAGAAAGCAAGTAGAGACAATAAGAGGAAACAGAACTAAAAATACCTAAAAATATGTATCTAAGTTTGGAATAGCAACATTTCTTCTGTATTTCATAAGTGATGACTGGATAATAGACAAGTATGCATAGAAGATGCCTTTAACATTTATAAACTGGCATGAAGAAATTAGTTGTAAATGGAATTTTGTCATGAGAGTACAAAAATTACAGCGTTATTGTTTTGATTTAGTTACATAATAGACAACTGTCCCATGAAACTCTGCTGGAAGTCCAATTTCACCTTTTCTTAATCTACATCTGCTCACACATGACCATACCCAGCGCAAAACTGAATAAGCTTTGTTGTGTGGCAAGAAAAAGAAGAAAATAACAGGATGAAAAAAGTCTTATTTCCATTCATGCCCTTATCCAAGATATGGAGCTAACTTCCCAGTGGTGAAGGCTGAATGCAGCATCCAGCTCAGCCTGACAGCCAGCAATTCTTAGTGCCTTGAACTGAATCATGGTCTACTGTAAAAGTGTGGAACGGCAGCAAGAATCTGTCCCACTTTACAAAGAAATGGAATACCTGAACAGCTTCCATAACCTGATCAGAACCTAACGTCTGCCCACAAATCCTTACCTCTGCATGGATTTCCACTGACATCACTGGACTGTCTAGATAATTGTCTGTGCAACCAGATTTATCTGCAGGTTATGGGCCAGAGTGTGTGTCTACTGGGCTGTCTGGTTTGCTGTATTCATCTGGGAGACCCTTCAGTTTTGGAATTAAACTTCACTGCTCAGCCCCCAGAAATTTTCCCTTCTCATTCTTCTCCAACTGAATTTTTGGGATGGAAAATGCCAAAGAAAACAAGATTTTCTCAAGGTCATACTTCATGAAGCAAGACTTCAATCTTATCTGATGCCTGCTGAAATGTTGATATGTATATAAAAAGACAGATACATGAACAAAAAGAACTAAATTCAAATTTAAACTTAAAAAAAAATTAAAATATTGAAGAGAGATGATAAATGCTACAAATACTCTTTCAATACCTAGGCTTCACCACTTTTGTTAAAAGGCACCCCTGAAAGAACTTCTAGTCCTATTGTTCCTGCCTGTGCTTCCAGCAAAGCAGTAAATCAGAATGTGCTACTTGAAAAGTTTGTTAGAGAAGGCCAAGATATTTGATGGCATTTGCAGCGATTTGGCTCATACTTAAATTATATAAAGTATTTAAGTATTTAAGAGAGATCCACGCCATGATACACAATAAGTTTAAGTAGTATAAAGAGAAAAAAGGTATTTTAAGAAAATAATTATGATTGTCATAAATTTGGAAAAAAGTTTCCTAAACGATAAAATAATGCTTCAAGAAACCTCGTCTTTCGTTTATGCTTAAAAATGCCACAACCAAAAAAACCTATTAAAAGCCACTCTTCAGGGTTGCTTACTTCTATTACTTACTGACAGAGTGTCCTAACGAGAGAAAAGAGAATAGAAACGTTTGCCTTTGAAGATCTGACCGGTTTTACGTTCTTGAGCATCTTGCCTATGGTTTTAGAGGGTAGAATGCTTCCAAAGGATTTTCTTTGCATTCGTTTCTCCTGTAGTGGAATATCACCAAAGAGTGATTTTGTTTTCTCATTATGAGTCTGATAATTTTAAGTAAGAAATAAGTGAGCAATAAAAATTATGGCTGTACTTTTAGAGAGACAAAGAAAAAATGCCAAGAGATTATCAGAATCTCGTATTGTGCATGACCTCTGTAGCACAGATCCCTTTCACAAATCCCTGGATCAATCCAAATACTTGTGTGAATGCTACAAAAATCCTAGCATTCATAGATACCCTGACTGACTCTTCACTCTCTCTCAGGAATCATGCTGTGCAGACCACTTGGAAGCGGGAAGAGCTACTGTGCAGGACGTGAAGTTTGCCTCTTGTTGATTGAGCAAACAGTATTTACATTTCTTCTGGCTCTGGACCATATCCAGATCATTCCGGGTGTGTAACTTTGAAAGTTCATGCCCTAGTAGCTCTCTCCTTCTGGCACAGACCTGGGTCACTGCTGTTCTGCAAGTACTGCTCTTCCTGTCTCACTCCCATTTGGCCAACAAGTTACAGAGACTCAGATTGCCAGATTACAACTGTGTGCTGTAAAAGTGTGGTTTTTACATTTAGGTTGCCTAGCCAGATGTGTCTGTCATTTTCCAGTCACAATAACTGTGAAAGGTTGAAAAAAACAGAGAATAGAGGTGATGGTTATACTTGGCTGATGTAAGACATTTCCAATACTTCTGCAATGGTCACTTTTAATAGAAAAAAGGCAATAAAAGTTGCAGTGACTGGGAAATCACATGTAGAGGTAGACACAAGCCCCAGGATTCACACTTCCGTTATATTTCGGTTCCATACCATACAAATTTGCCAACGTTTAGCTCTGTGACTCAGCTCATGGTGAAGCAGAGGAGAACCAAGACTTTCAGTACCCAACACAGCAGTCCATATGGAGGTGAAAACCAGGGGCTGATCTCTTCTCCTTTGCGGTAAAGAGACTTAATGAAAATTACAGTGGTGCTGAGCAGGAATGCATTGTGAAGGCTGAAATCTGTCTCTTCCACTCTGTTCTCACTCACATGGAAGAATAAAACTGCCTCATGACATCAGATCTGACATAACTATGTTATCATGAGGCAGCACATCAAAGCAGCAGCTGTAGCTTCAGCCTGGTTTCCCATCATGTTTGCTTCTGATGTACACTAGGGGGTGGTGGGGGTGACTGAAGGCAGAAAAATATGACATGCTAAGAGAAATGTGTGATATTTATTTAGGATATTCTAGGTGATGGAACATCAGCCTATTCTTTTTTCTTCACAGATATGTATTTTCACTCAAGTATTTTAAAATTAATTGCTTTGCCTTTGTCATCGTCCGTCTTGCTTCAAAGGAATGTCATAGGGCCTGCCTAGAGCCAACATAAATCAACAAGCCTCATTTCAAAGTGTGACTGTAATGTCAAGCAAGACTGACTACTGTAAGAAAGTAGAGTGGTTAGTGTGTATTATAAAAAACCCCAACCAAACATGATAGATTTTCTTAAAAATTTTAAATTGGATTTGAAAGGATATAAGCTCAGAATACTTAGGATATTATTCAATCAAATTTGGCCACCCAAGTAAGAGTGAAATACTGAAAGGATGTGAACCAAAGTCCTTTTATCCCTTTCTCAACTAATTATCAAGAAAAGATAGACTAATACAGAACAAATGCATGCATCTGTTCAAGTGCTAAAAGCAATGGCTTTTATGGCACATTTGAGAAGCCAAATAAGAGAGAAGTTTGATCACAGCATCCAAATACATTACTATATACGCCAAAAATCCAAAATATTGAACAAAATTACTGAGACAAACAATTTAATTGTAAACATCGTATTGTGTAAACAGATGAGAAAGAGAAGAAATAAAGAAAAATGTAGAGGAGGGAAGGAAACCAGGATACTTAGAAACTCAGAAACACCAAGAAATGTAGACAATGGCCTAAATTAAATGATAGTTTTGCCTGTTTTGCATCTGACATTATAAGCTCTTATGTAATATTGAATCATGCTTAAATCTAATAAAATTAACTTTTGTTCCAAGCAGAAAGCTATGGAATATTAAATGTAAACAAATTAGAAATCATTCTGGTTGATTAAAAGAGTGACTCTTTGTGTCCCACATGGCAGGTTTGAAACATGTACTTAACCACAGAGAGACCTCATTTCAGGGGGAATAAATAATGGAACAACCTAAACAGACTTAAAGCAGTATTAGCTCCAGGAACAGAGACAAGAATTTTCTTTTGTGACCCTGAAGAGATCTTCTGTAAGCTAATGCATAAAAATAAGTGTTTAGTTTTGGGGGGTTTTTTTCTCATGACTTATCTAACAGACTTTAGAACAAAAAAAAGTTCATGCAAAAACCAAAAAAAACCAGCAACAAAACAACCCCAAACCCACGAAAACCCCCTAGAAGTAGAACATACATTGCTTGAGGGAAATAAATTGATACTGGAACTCAGATCATGTGACAAACTACAAAGGAACCATGCAGTCACTTCTCTCACTCTGGGCAAGGAAAACTCTCAGCGAAATTGTTTGTATCTTGCAGTAGAAACCCAAGTCCTAGAAATTTCAAATCTTGTTTTAACATAAATTTTACTTTAAACACTCATAAAAGATTTCATTGGACTTCATTAGTGTCCATTGAAAGTATGAGGCCAGTATTGGACTAACACCACAGTGTGAAAACAAAATCCATCTAAGAGCTTGAGAGCCGCAGCAAATGAAGTATAATTGAGCTTGGATGGCAGTATCACTTCAAAAAGGATTGTTTGCCCATATATATGGGTTACATCAATATTTCTTTTAAAGCAAACAAATTTTCTGAAAACCTAATTTAGCCACAAAGCTCCATCTTTTCATTAAGACTGATTTGGGCTATTGCCATTTTAAAAGCCAGACAGGTGGATCTTAACAATTTTAGTGCTTTTGTCTTAAATAATGATTTCTATAACTTAAGATACCATTGCAGTGACTTAATGCTTTCTATAAATATTTGATATACGCATTACTTTTTCATATCTTCTATGCAGAGAGGACTACAAATAGAAAAACCATTTTATTCAAGTGAACATTAGTCTCTCAGCAAAGGTGTCTTCCTACCTGCACAAATGGCAAAGTTGTGGAGACTCCAGCAGGACTAAACCACGAGCCTTTGGTATATAGACCAAAGTGCTGAAGAGGCCCAAGGAAACCAACAGTGAAAGTGTCTCCCTGGGAAACCATGCTCAAAGGAATGAGTCCTTTCAGGCTGGTAAGGAAATGGAAAGCCCAACTGCAACACTACCTAACAGGGCAGAGCCTTCCCTAGAGCTTTCAAAAATAAATCTGTATAAACAAAAGTCAAAAGTGCTCTCCCACAGAATGTACATATAGTCCTGCATGCATGTTCCATATAGTGGCAGGCAACTCTTTTGGCCTTGTTTAAACTACCACAACTATTACAACTTCAAAGTTCTCAGCTTCCCTAGAACATGGTATATGTGCTCCTAGAGCACGCGCTGCACTGGGGCTGCCTTGTGTTTAGTTGTTCAGCTGTCTGGTTCTTGGAGCAAAATCAAGTCTGTGTAGAAAACAGGCTCTGAGCTATCCAGATAAAGGCAGTTCTGGACATGCAAGGAAGCAATGCATAAGGTACATAAGGAAATGCAACATCAAACAAGAAGATTCCTAGGTGACAACTGGCAGCACCTTCCACTCTGTCTTTTTTTCTTTTTTTTTTAGTAGAGTTTTTGCCTCAGAAGGCTCCTTTACCCAGGTCTTTCTTGGGGTGCTAAGCTAGTTAACATGATACTTAAATTTTGAGGGATACGACCCTGAGCCATCAGCAGAGTCATTCTAGCAACACTTGAGGAAAATATAGCACCAAGAGAAGAAGCAGCAGTTTGAATCTCTGGAACTGTCTCAGTTTTGCTGATATGGTGAAAGTTTGGTCTCTGGTGGTCCTGCCATCCAGCAGAATTCAGTACCCCAAAGTCTTCCAGCCTCCTCCAGGCAGTAGCAGGCTAGGTACTGAGCAACTCTTCCTAATTAATAAGTATTTCCTTTCTATTTCAAACAAAACTCTCATTTTTTAACCCGAGCACTGGAAAATTAATTGAATCACCATGTGTTATAGGGTCATACAGGTTTACAACATTTTTGCATGCTTTTTACAAATGTCTTCTAAATCGTGCTTGCAGTTTTAAAACTAGTATTTGATATATGGGCATATGTAATACACAGACAAAAAAGGTAAAACAACTTACATTTATGAGACGACATTTTAGAAATTTTGGTGCGCTATCATATTATTCTGAAAGAAATCTTGTGCATACTCAAATAGCTTTATGCAACTGCACCACATGAACAGATGAAAGTCCATTGTCATGCTTTAAGTTTGTTCATAGTCAGAGCTGGCCTCACAGTGAAACACAAAATCAGAAAGATTTAAAGAGCTTAGAACAGCCCTCATATAAATCACACAAGCCTCTTAAACTCTGTAACCAGCGTTGCTCATTCAGGAAGCTGAAGTGTTTACTTAAAGCTGCATGCACATACATGAAAAATTCAGACCATATTAAATACCCTATTTCATATTCTGCTTCACTAATCAGTTATCTATCTTGGATGAAAAGAACTATTGATTTACGTGTTGAACTTTGCTTAAGACATTGCAGACTGAAGCTAATACCACAAGTAATAAAAAATATGAAAGGCAAAATAAGCAGACTTGAACAAAAAAAAAAGTACTCAAGACTGCATTTGCTTCTCAAAATTAGTCACGCAGAAAGTGGTCTGATTCTCAAACCATGTTTTTCCTACTCCTAGCCAAATCAACAATTTGCATTATTCCTAGTGTTCAGCATGCGAAGCAGAGCACACAGATGTATGCCTGTCAGCTTTTCCAGTGTAACACACAAATATTTTCCTTCCACAGAACTAGGTCCTTGACTCAGTGTCTTAGCAAGCAGACATTATTCATTATAACACAACACAGATGTAATTCAGATTTCATTTACATTACTTTCATTCAATGAGTCAAGCTGCACATTTAAATGAACAGAATTCCATGTACATAATACGTTTCATGGAAAAGAATGGAAAATTACTGAGGTTTTTAGGTGGTTACAGAGATGGCTTTCTCCGCATGCCTAACCTCTCTGCACCTCATTTAAAGACCTTAATAATGCTGTTTACATGTATTTCTAATGGTACTATGACATTAATTATAATGTTGGAGATATAAGTGTGTTACCCTACGCAGCCTTTGCTATCATTGTACAAACAACAAGGTTATTTCCTTTCCCTTGCCTCAAGACCATGGAATAGTCTGAGTGGGAAACTATTTTGGTTTTGCTTCTTTTGCCAAAGGCTTATAACAATGATGGATAAAATAAAAACAAGAGGAGAATTAGTAGTGAAATAAGTATAAAAGCTAAATCAATCTTTGTTAGGTAAAATTCCTTATATCCAGCAGAAGGCTGGGTTTACTAATGCTTGTATTACCCCTTGTAACTTCTACAGCATAACTATCATATAGTGGGTTTAAGGTATTTTCAGCAATGCCTTTGAGTAAAACTGGGACTTCAGTTCTATTAAAGTCAAAGCAAACACCATCCCAACCCTCTGCTATTATTTGGGTTTGATTCAATTTGCATTTAATCAAAGTCTCCTTGAACTAAAAGACCTTAAGTAAAGTTGGAAAATCTGAATCAATTTATGAGGATTTGTGCGTAACATAACATCAGTATGTAACACCAAATAATTCACTTTCAGTGAATTTTATAACATTTCTGTGCTTCCACTTGGAAGTATGAGGATCAACATTCCTATAATGAAAGACAAAATGAATAGGGTTTGAAAATTACACCCCAAAACAGTTCTGAGAAGGTAGACTACAGAACCCAGCATCAACATTAAGATGTGCGAAAGCGGGAGCAATGTGAGGCACAGCTGTTCCAGAAGGCACAGAAAGACTTCTTTGGACATTAGCTAAAGCTCCCTGAGCCTTGAGGCTCAAGGTGCTGCATATCACCTGCAAAACAGCAACCACCACAGATGGTTAAGGCTATCTGAAAGTCTTTGTGGTACAAAAGACTCTTACTACTTCTACCATGGAATTTGGAGGTGAGGACGAGGCAGCTTCAGCTCTGCTGCATCTCCCAAAAGCAGCTGCTTGCTCTCCATGTCCTGCCTCTACTGTAGGTGACAGGTCTGACTCTAAGCTGCCCCCATAGCATATTCCCACCATCCAGCACAGTCAGGGTTCCCACTGTGCACAGAGCTTCCCTATGATTTAAGACAAACTGCAATTTTCATTCTGTTTCATGCAATACAGATTCATGGAACTTCAGGAGGGGATGGAGGCCCAGAACAGTTCCATAGACACCATAGCACTATATATTACTGGCCTGAAGCACAAAAAAGGGATTTTTTCTGGGTGAGGACCAGGCAATGTCAAGAGTTCTAAAGTACACCAGGCAACTCTCAGATTCAGTAACTATTGCGTAGCTGCTATATGCAGGCTACAGGAAATACAACCCTGAGGTCAAGCCTATACTCAGGCTACAGGAAATACAACCCTGAGGTCAAGCATTTCCACCTAAGTATCAAAGATACATTTAAACACAGGGGAATGATTTTCAATCTCCTTATGCCAAGGACAATAGCTACAAGCTAAAAGATCTGAGTGATTGCTCAAAATTTTGTTCTGAAGAGTGAAAACCTGCCGCAGGTTATCACCTTCAGCCACGTACAAATGCGAGCAATGTATACAATGCACCAGATGTTCCTTCAGGTGTTCCAGGTGAGGGAAAGACAGGATTTAACCAAGTGTTCTTTACACCTAGAGGCTGAAGATGCTGTGGATCATCTCAAGCATAGCATGTGCCACAAATGGGAACAATCAATATTATTCCCAGGAGGGACTTGGGCGGCTCATCCTATCAGCAGGGATGTGGAAAGTGTGTGAGAAAATGGTAATACCACATTATTTAGGAGAGATGGTAACTCAGATGTGGGGAAGCACCTGAGTTACAAATCCATATTACATCATAACTATAGACCAGTGAACAATATGCTGAACTTCCAACTGAAACCCAGTTCATAAATGTAAGTGAATGGATGAAATAAGCAAACCCACAACTAAAATTCCCCAAGGTTCACAATAAAATAGGTGAATTAAGGCCAGTTAGTGAATTTATTACTACTAGAAAAAATCTTTAAAGAAGTCTTATACCACTTTTCACTTAGAGGCATTCTATCCTACCTTCTTTGCCTGTTTTAACAGGGTTAATACTAAAGTTCTGGTTATCCAAACAGAGACAGCCATCCATAAGCTGCTAAAACTGACTGCATGAAGTCCTTATTTTGTCTTAAGCACGCAAAAGAAAATTAAGTCTTAAAGACATAGGATTTTTACATTAAATTTCTGTATTTGAATAATGCTCAACACCGTGGCTGTCCAAGCTGCAGACAGTGTAATCCGTGCAATTTGGTCATATATGGCTAACTTAATGTATGAGAAACAAATCCTGCACAGCAAAACCCTGTGTTAATGTCCCTCAGGATCTCAAATAGACTATCAATCCCATCTCCACTTGTATCTTAATATTCATTTAAACACTCAAAGCTTGAGAAGTTAACAAAGTAGGTCCATAACTGGTAAGACCTGCCTAAATCAGGCCTCAGTCTTTGCATAAAATGTGCTATCTTTGAAATCATTAGAAAAGAAAACTTAAGAGTTACATTTTCACAGACTAAGGTGTACCCTCTCAACACTCAAGATTATTTTCAGAGGAAAGATTTGATGTAACATTACTCCTCAGTCTTCCCTGGCAGATATTTTATAATGTAAGCCTATAATCCAGCTTTATGGATTGGCAAGCAAATGTTAGGTATGCTGTTACCTTTTGAGGTTTAACTTGTAAGGCCTAATAGAAAGAATTTTTTCTTCCTTCAGAACTGTTTATCTTTCCTCATACAGCTTCTGCAAACATGAAAAAGTGATGGCACAAGTTCTAAAACCCGATTGTGTTTACTTCACCTCCTGCAACTAATCAGTCTATGGATTAGACATAAACTGTAGGGGATCCTCTGTCACTCCAGACATCTGCATGTCCAGGAATGTCTTTGGAGTTTTTTAATTATAAGAATTAAACAAGCTTAAGATTTCTTAATTTTCACTCTCTGAACTAATGGGGGTTTAAGTGGTAGCCATCTGCCTTTTTGTGTGAGGTTGCTTTTACATTTCATTCATGAAGATATATTGCCCTCCTGTTGTACTCTTGCAGAAACTGTACATTTGGCCAGTGGGTCACAGCTAAACACTACATTCAAGATACAAAAATCCCAGGGAAGAATAGATTTCCATCATACAATAAAACTTCTCTATCAGATCAGAACTCCAGCTATTCTGACTTCCATCTCCCATACTAGCTGGTGTCACTTGCTTCCAAGAAAAGCATAAAACATCCTTGCAGAGCTACAGAATAACAAACCATCAAATTAATCTCTCCTCTTGATTTGACATTGCCAAAGCTTTGTTTATATACAACTGTATATAATTCCTTCCAAACCTTGTTTCTTGTTGTGCTGTGTTGTAAATGTTTTGATAGCTGTAATTTACTCCCAAGACTATCAATTAAAGTCTGTGAAAAGTTTATCATCCTTCAGTATGTTTTTTACTGAAATTTTAAGTAGAATATTGTGGGAAGCAAATACAAAATTTAAATTCAGCATATTGAAAACTGTCCATGGCAAAAGTTCATTAGTAGCCCTTCCTACATGCTATGCATATATAGCTGAACAGAATGGAAGTGGATATTCAAATTCCAATTCAAACACTGCCTGTTGCTACATTCAGCAGAGTAATTAATTCCCTAAGAGCCTACTTTTAGTATTTTACCTGTAAGTGTTCTTTACATGTGTTTCTAGAATGTTTAGAGCATTAACATTTTAACAGTAGAAAGGGGGAAAATATAAAGATTTTTATTTTAGTGAATATATCAGATGATTCTCTGTAGTAACATAACATTAAACAAACCACTAAAAGTCCCAGGTATCCTTCTTTCAACTCTCTCCCATTACAATAAAGAGAGCAAACGTTGGTTTTAACTCACTATAGCTATCCATCAGAGCTACAGTTCCACTGCCTTCAGTGGGCACTCTAAAGAGGCTCTGTCCTGCCACTTGTGCTAAAGATGCTGGGCTCCATTACATCCTTTTTTAACCCAGTTCTATGTAAAAAGTCTAATTTTTTCAGTTGCAATACTCTTTTACATTGACTTTGTGGAGAAGAGTGAGAAAGTTTGGTATACCGGCATGACAAACACCATGAAATTTAATGAAAGAAAGTTAAATTATTTCAAATTCCCCTGCATTAAATACAGAATGAAATTTACGTTCCAAACTAAGGGATGAAAAAAAAAAATCAACTAGTTGCAGAGTACAATAGTGTATATCTACATTTATCTCTAAAAGTGCAGCACACACTGACTGAGCTAATGTGCCTTTTGGAGTATCATTGAAAGGAATTTATTATAGCTATCAGAATTACATACTTGCATCTTTCAAACAGACTCCTTACCTAAAAGTAGTACCATCCATTTTGTCAGAGAAACATTTGGGCCAAGGACTCACACAGCAGGCAGATGATTTGATACCTGAGAGAAAGGAAAGGGTAAAGTAATATTCACAGCAGAATATCCTCTCCCAGAACTTCAGACCTCAAAGGGAAACTGCCTTGAGCTCCTGATACTCATCTTGGGTCTGATCTGAATGAGCTTCACCGCTTAAAATCGTTAGAAGATGTAAAAACATGTGGACAGGCATGCTAAAGAGACACTGTACACTGAGAACTTGACATTTTTGCACACTGTATTGCAAACTTTTACTGTTTCAAGGTATAAACTAATTAAATTTCTGATGGGTTTTCCTTGATTCAGAAAGAAATCTGAATAATCTGTAGTAGTTAGAGATAGGTATGAAGAGGGTGACTCACTGCAATGGCATAATGGTTAGCAACTGTCATTTTGGAGGTCAGAAGATCCTAGTGATAGAAATCTGAGCGCTACTTAGTTTTTTGCTCAATATAAACAGATGGGATAAAATACAGCGTGCTTGGATTTACTCTTGTGAAATCAGTTTCTCTCTTTAGAAACCTTTTCCCATTGGATGACATTCTTCTCTCCATTCACATGCTGTGGCCTTTCTTTTCTTAGGTCAGACAATTTAATTTTTTTCTTTTATTAATGTATTTTCCATCAAATTCCACCTTTTTCCCTCATTAATACTAAAATGCTTTAAACAATCTCGTGATCTTCGAACCGGGTCTCTATTTATTCCAACACTTCTTTTTGTGCCATGCTATTTAGGTTAAAATGAGGTTTTAAGGAAAACGTTTGGAAAAGCAAGGAATACACAAAAGATCCCACCAGAAACAAAGAGTCACGCTTTAATCATGGTACCCACAGAAACCAAGAGTATGCAACAGTAGAGACTGGAGAGAAGCAAGTTCCATACCTTTTTGTCCCCTAGTGATTCTTATGGGTACTACATTTGAGATGTCCCTTCTCTTATTTCCTAAGGTTTAACATTCATACCCTCTTCTCAATCTCTCAAAACACTCTTATTTTATATAAAACTACTGTGCACTCCTCGTTTAAAATTTATGCCAAAGCTTTCATCTGCACATTGTGTTTTTGACCTTGTTGCCCGGTACTTCAGAGTAAAACATCTCCACAAGCGTGAACAGAATTTAGGTGGCCTGCCAGAATAGTTCTAAGTGAAGAAGGTGTGGGTCCACCAGTGAAAAGGAAAAAACCACTCATAATAGTTTGGTGATTCTTTCCTTTTTTCTTTAGTGAACCTGTTCTCTTTAGAATACAAAGAATACCTATTTATCTACATAATTTGCTGTAAACTATGATTGCTGCCACAGTAGATCATGAGAACTTTCATCTCTAAAAAGAGAGCAGATGAATTCTGAACAGTGTCTCTGCTTTGCCATGTGACACAGAAATTGCTTTTCTCAATAATTCTATGATATTATTTTAATGATGAAACAAAAAACCTGCATTTTTATTTCTTTTTATTAATTTTATTAAGTATTCTTGATAATCTCCAAATTTACCTAACAAAAAACTGGAGACCCTGATAGAATTTTTGAAACAAATTTTATCCTATGTTTACATAAAATGTCCGAAAGTTAAACTGAAGCATGTAAGTGGAGTCAATCACCCACACTGACCAATGGGTCAATTCCATTGACCTTAGGGGAGTATGATATGCTCTAAAAATTGGCTTTTTAGGAAAAAAGAATTTAGCCTATGAGAAGATTAATTAGATTTCAGAATAAAATGAATGGATAGAAGCAATAACTTCCTCTTCTGAAAAGGCAGATATTCTCCCTTACATGTAAATGCTTCTTGGTGAAAATGTTTAAATACATTTCTGTCAATAAATTATGGCCCCACTGAAGCAGTAGATTAGATGTAAAAGAAAAACAGAGTCCCTATGGACAGATAAATGTTTATATTGTGGAAGAGCTGCATGTCTGGTAGAGTAGTATTTCCTTATCAAGTTGAGATATTGCTAAATTGATGGTTCATTTTGTTTGTACTTTTTTCCCCTCCCAATACCCCTCCTGCTTGGCTTTGTCTATTAGAAATTGTACGTACATTTCCCATTTTAAGATCATGTTAAGTCATCCAAAATTGACAGGATTTAAGCATAACTATTCTATATAACTACACCCTCAAAATAATTCCAAATATTTCTAATTTTACATTTGCAAAATAGTGCCATTGCTCATAGCATTAATGTTTTACAGAAGAGTCTTTCAAGCGAAGTAGATTTTTACAATTAACACGAATTAATAGGAACAATTGTGCCCCCTGAACTCATTTGTGGAACAGCCCCTAGTGGAAAAAAAGAATTAGAGTGCATGACTGTATTAAACAAGAATTCCCATTTAGCCTTGTTTTGCTCTGCCTATTTTAGGACTTATCTATTTTTATAGCTGTTTAAAAATAAACACCGCTTGTTTACTATAATAGAGAGAAATAGAGCAACCCAGAATAAAACAAGAATAATAAAAAAGGCTGGATAGTTTGTATTTAAAAGTGTAACTCTGGCATGCCAACATCTGTACAGTTGGTTTTCCTTTTCCAAGTTCCAACTGGCTGTGCTGGAGAAGCATATCAATATACCGTCTTACAGAGGATTATGCAGAGCCCTGGAAATCATACCAGGTAGGACAGAATCAACCAACAATCCATTAGATATTTTCACTCTGGATATCTACTCATGTATATCATATTGTCTACTTATACATCAACTTATAGTTGCTTCTCATATTTGTAGACATTTAAGTGATTCAGGCTGCCCAGTGGACAGCTGGGATTTAATTTTTCTTTTCCTTCACTTAATTTCTAAGCATCGCTGGCTGCATTCTTATAAGCTTTTGTGATTAGAGAGACCAGGATTGCTCTCTGGTTTTGCCAAAGTACTCAGATTTCTTTCTTTGCACACATAGGGCTGTTTTGCGCCCCCCTTTCCATTCGAGGCTCTTATAGACCACTTAGACTCTAAAATGTTATATTGTAGTTTCCTGATGAAAAATTTAATGCTCTGTGATTATTACTGTAATTTTATTTTACTAGTTATGCAATTTTTTTTTTTGGTAGCAATTTGTAACTAGGAGTACGAAAAGATTTCTGCATATCCAAATGTCTGCAGAAAATAAGATAGGACTATCTGAAGGCAGGCAGCCCTGAATTCCAAAGACAAGTGCCACAACAAATAGAACAGGAACAGAGGTTTTAGATGTCTCATTTTCCCTTGGTTCCTGCCTGCACAGCACTTATGTACAATGCTAATATGAACCATGCTAATGTGTATGTAAGACCAGCCCTTTGGAAAAATGCAAGGTACCTAATGGTCCGTTATCTGAAATGAGCTCGCCACAAAAATATTTCAGCTGCTTTTAGCTTAGGGAGAAATGGCCAGAGCATGGCTTCGTTAAGATAGTTCTGAAAAGGTGACTAATCATCACCAGCACCAATCTTTATTCTCAGTTGGATTAAATAAGTTGCTACCTGCATCCAGCCCCTCCTCAGTTCAAGAAGAACTCTTTTAAGATGTTTTCACTTAAGGTCTGGGACTTTCCATAGATATCACAAACCCATCACATTTGCATTAGTTTTCCTTTCTTGCATGCCAAATAAATGGGAATTTGGACTCGTTTTTATACAATACCTTCCCCAGCTGTCATTTATGAATCTTTTTTAGAAGACCTGTGTGTGTTTGCTTTGAATTCATTATTTTTTCCTAAGCTTCCATTAGACTTTCTCTCAGATCAACATATCATAATTTTCATTTTTGTCGAAGCTATGCCAGTTTGATCATCCTTTAGAAAATTCATGTTGTTGTAACTTCTTTGACTTTTTACAAATTTAGATAGTGGTAAATTTTGAAAACGTGACCCATTCCACCACTTTTGTATCCTAGCATTTGATGAACTTGCATAAGATGTTTCTGCAGATTTTATTTACCAATTTTCACATTTACTGTAAAGATTGTCATCCTAGTAATATTTACTTATTTTTACATCTGCTTTCCTTTCACTCTGTGTCTCTCCCCTCAGCACTGTCTGTATTCTACACTCGCAGAAAGGTTGTGAGGCCTGCCAAAGTCTAAAAGAGAAGGCAATGACGTTAGCTCATTTTAAGGCTCTTTGGGAAAATTTAAAATTTCTGTTTATTTTAATCACAACTGATGAATTCTGATATAGGATCAAAGAACTACACTGAGTGACACAGATCCATAGAGAAGACAAATCTGCAGGCACCTGTGTCCATCTGACTGGCTGTCCTGATCATGGTTGCACGGTCCTGCTGCCTCTCAACTCTTCAGATACTTGCTGACAAGGTGTGAGTCTTTCTTGACTCGGTTCAACATGCAACTAGCTCATGAGAAATCTCAGAGGAGGGATTTCTTGGAAATCGGGATGAGAGTAGAAGCACAGCAGCCAAGAGTTAGACTGACCTGGCTTTAAAAAACTTGCATTTTGCATGTGAAGAGGCTGTGTGAGGTCAGCCCTGCGCCGACTGTCAGCTGGAAGTAAAGCACTATCAATCCACAATGCTAAGAGATCTCATGGGTGCTCCATGTCTAGCTCTATATAAAATCAAAATTACTCAGTTTAGGTCACTCCAAGTTTTTAATTTTTCATTTTTAACCTAATACGTTTTGCATCTGATAAATAGTGCTCCTACCATTTGTAATGTGTTGTAACAGAACTCTGCAGAAAGAATTTTAAGCAAGAGAAGATTTTGCTGCTTGTGGTATTTTGCAATCACCACTGACTTTAATGACATTGTGTTGTTTCTTAGCAGCGCTTGAGTTATGTAAAGAATGCATTTCTGCATCTTATGCTTCCTTGTTGGAAGCTATTACAAGCAGCCAGTGGATGCAAAAGGCTCTCTTTCATGACCAGGCAACTAATTGTTATTGATGGACTACTGTAGGAAGCCAAATTCAGGGCTGGATTATTCTCAGTAGTACTTGAACCAGCTTTTTTTTCTTTCATTCTTTGAATATCTTGAATGATGATCCTTCCATCACTTTCTGATGATTATTCCACCATCACAAAAAGAACCCAAACCAGTGAATTAAAAGGCCACAAAAATCAGAAGTTTTTGATTTCATCCTGAGATCATATCATTGATTATGGATGCTCACAACACTTCTGTAGCACCCATTTTATCCATTGAGCCACCAGGAAAGAATTTACAATTTCTGGGGTTTGGCTGACCATGTGGAGTTTAAAAGTTGAGCCTATTTCTTCTCTTGTCTTCCTTTTGACAAACTGGCCTCCAAGAAGCATAGTAATGCTGTGATAACTCCAAGGAAGCAATCAGGAAAGCACAGTAGAATTTTTCCAAACAAGCAAAAACCCAACCAATCCAATCTGGAAATGAAGCCAATTTAAATTAAAGAAATTTTTCTTCCATGCAGCCGTGTTACAGCAGAGGGTCACTTTTGTTGTAAAAAACCCTTTGTGCATAAATACCAGCTTTGTCGAGCATCTCTATGAACATCAACACCATAAACATGCAAAATGAACTCGATGAACATCAGACATGTATATTTCATTTTCTTGACAGTCTTTTGAATTCTTTTTCCCTCCAAATCTTCTCAGAACAAGCAAGCTTTTTGAAAACAAAAGCCTTTTTTGAATCTAAGATTTTATCTTTTATCAAATTAAAACAAAACAACAAAAAAACTCCCCATGTCCTCAGCTAAAGTCAGGTTTAAAGGCCAATTCAAAACACATTTCCCTCTGTGGTTCTCCTCACACTGGTGCTTTAGTTTCTAAGGGCTGTCTGGAGCTATTTTTCTCCTGTTTCAGACTATGACTGTGTGGCATTTGCTTTGCATTTTGAAAAAGACCTGACTAAAGCCAAAGAAAGATCTATCAGAACTGTTCCAGCAATGCACAGCATTACTGTGCTGCCCTTTGCCAAAATGAAGCCAGCTGTGCTGACCACTGGAGAACATTTGCAGGCTAATCTCTGCTCTGGGGAAGTAACTGAACTCCCACCTGTGCCAGGACAAAATGCAGGAGTTAACAAGGGGCTCGCTGCAAACCCTCCCTCCAGTGTCACCCAGGTCACAGCTCTGCCTGCTTCCCTTGCAGAGCTGAAGAGGGGGCAGCTCCCACGGGGAGTGGTGAGGAGAAAGTGGTGGCCAAAGGTTAGTGCCTGCAATTCTCCACAATGTGATGTGAATGCACAGAAATTTTATGGAGCTTTCTTGGCGAAGGTTAGGCAGCTGTGCTCACATCCCACTTCCCTTAGTTAGAAGGGCTTGTTTATATTTTTTTCAGATGAGCTATAAGACTGACTTACAATATCAATTTTCTGCTTGCAGTCAAAATAGGATAATTCAAAGAGCAGCTGCCAGCAGTTTTACTTCATACTGGCCCACACCTAATCACTTTTTCATACCAATCTGCAAGAAATATTTTAGCCAAGAACTTCAGGCCCAAACCTGTTGGCTTAAGCTACTTCAGAGGTGATTTAGATTTGTTTTTACACAATGGCTTCTGCAAAAAAGCTGTGCTTCCTAACATGATTGTTCTTTGAAAAGATATTCTAGCCTGCATTGCCTTTGCACTGAATTTCAATGGATTGATTAATAGGTGGCGAATGATGCCTGACTACAGCAGCAGCCAATGGCTGTGCAGAGCTATAAATTAAACTTGAAGGGTCTTGTTTGACAGAGTTTTAATCATTAGCCAACAGTCTCAGAAGCTCTAATCTATATAGTGTAGAATTATACATATAGCACTGCATAGTTTCTTGAACAATCTTAACTCCTTATTTCAAGGATGTTTTCCTGATGATGTAGCAGTGGAAAGCATAACGCATTTACGATGCTGATGCAGAAGTACATGTGCTGCCCTGAACACAGGCTCACACACATACGCACACCTCAGACCATACTGGTAACATCATCTTGATCACATTTGCACCAAGGGTGTCACCACACAGTTCAGCTTTTGGAAGTTTGTACAGTTCTAGCTCCTTAAGCTGAAATCATCCAAGACCAAACTCTCTCACACTAGTATGGAAGAATAATAAGGAACAATCTTAGGACAAAAGACTTCTGTCCCTTCTGAAAACAAAGCAAAAGAGAGGAATAATGCTTATTCTTTGAAAGCCTTTCACGTCTCCAAACTAAGGAACAAAGTGTGGAAATTTGACAGGACATGGCCTAACATATTGAACTTTTCATGCGAAAACCCACCAAAGCCTGCTGAACACAGAAATATTTCAAACACTAAGCCTACATATGCTTATTAGGATTTGCCTCATTGTCATTACTCCAGAGACTCCATCTGTCCTGCAATCTGGCCAAGGATTCAATAGGCATCCTCTGCAACTGGAGCTGTGGGCTGCACTGGTTTCTGCAAAGTTGTGTCACTGAAATGAAGTTCTTTCACTCCCGTATTTTCAGTTACTCATATTAGTCACTGAACCGCTACTCCAAATAATTTCTGTCATAATCCTTACTAAACTGTTACCAACACCTCTGCAAGCAACCTGGTGCTCAGCATGGCCTGATGGATCTTAATCTGTGCAAAGCCTGATGAAGAGGGTTCCCATGAGCTTGAAAGTCCCTGTTGCACCAAGAAAACGTGAACTACTGGAAACATAAGCATGGCCCGTGATGTTTCTATGCTCTCTTCTTCAGGACAGCATAGGAAGATTTACAGAGACCATCTGGACCTAGTTTTGTTCTTATCAAGCAGCAGAGGCTTGTGGGGTTTTTTCTTTCTTTCCAGTTCTCTCTGACTCATCCACTAATGTTTAGCCACAGCTTTTTGTCTTTGCCAGAATGTGTTTCCATTGAGCAGTACATGAATGGGGGGGAGAGTGGGAGGAAGAAGAGCTTAATTGCATCTCCAGCTTTGCATGTTTTCTGCAGCAAACCTCACTGTTTCAATAATAGTTATTAAAAATGCCTTCATTTAGCTCTTCTAAATAATATTTGCCCAGGTTTCAAAAGCCATGGAGACCATTAATGAAATACAGAAATGGGTCAAGACAGAAATGGGTCAAACAAAGTTACTTAAGTAAAAGGGACTCCACCTCACTGAGAAATTTTTGGGGGAGGCTGGGGGAGAATCCATTAGGAAGAAGGAATGGATAAATTTTGAAATTCCAATGCCTTGATGAGGTCACACTTGATGAGAGTCACAGGAAGAAAGGTTTTGGATGAAAACACACAGGAGGGGAAAAGGAATTAAAAATTAACTATAAAGTGACCAAGTAAAAGTTAGAAGACATTTACTCAGTAGAAAATACTAAATACTGCATTAATGGAAAAAAATTTCCTACCCTTGCACATAAGAAGTCAGAATGGCTCGTCATCTGTGGATCATCAGATTCCAGTCACTTCTCAAAGCAGAAGCATTTCCATAGTTAGTAAAATATCTTTTGCAAAAATCACAATAAACAGGTAGAAAATGGAAAAAAAATATTAGGGCAATTTATACTGTATAGCATAGTTCACTTACATAAAAGGCTAGAAACATACCCTAACATGCTACGTTTTCATAACAAATGTTTACTAAAAATTATACATAACAGTTACTGATGTCAACTACCATGATGCAGAACATTGCAAGGGAAGGAAAGTTTGAAGCACTTAAGAATTTTCTTAGTGAGAGATAAAGAAATCACTCATTCCTACAGTATATTGGTTTGGTTTGTCCTGAAAATGTGGTCATTCATGGGCAGAGATGGGATGTGCAGTCCTCAGCAGAAGTTTGTGCAAGGTAAATCCCCACAACTACCTTCCCAGTATACAGTGAGAGGCACAGATGGGTATGGATGCAATGTTTGACTATTTTGATAGAGCAGCAAACTACTGAGGGAGCACTGTGAGTAATTCCATACAGCTGAACAGTTGATCCAAGACCTGTATTATTTGCATTTAAAAAATAATTACTAAAAAGCCCATAGGATATAATACAAGATTCTTCTTGTCAGGCTTGACAGCAAACACAAGTCAATGCTACTTGGCCATGCTATTCCAAACTACCTGATTGTTTCAGTTGCTGAAACTGACATGAATAAAAGACCCTATTTACAGGAGCTGCTGCTTGCCAACCTCCTGAAGATCAAATTGCATAAGATGTGAACTTAATTTTCCTTTTTTCATGTATTGTCACACACACACAACACACCACAAAAAACCCAAACCAAACCAAAGAAAAAACCAACAAAAAGCATCCCTGAATGCTTTGCAGCAGTCATGGAACTGTTTTGGAGAAAACTGGAATTAAGTCAGTCATTTGATTCAGAAGTTTGAAAATTAGCATCTTTCTGAATAATTCCCACTGTTATTACTGTACCATTTATTTTGTGATACATGACTGATATGTTATGAGAGAAAAATCACTTTGCAAGGTAAAGTAGAATTCTTTTAAGCCAGATATCCCTGTAGTTGGCTATTTTGTGCTTCTAAAAGGAGTTTCTAACTAACAGATGGCAATAATTTAATAACAGGCATGTGACTGGGCAGATAAAAGGAGCTGGCTATCTGCAGTCGACAAAAGATCCTATGAAACCACAACTTCCGGATCTGGGAGGAGCTCTGCCTTGTACCAGCCATACTTGCCTGACTGTCCCTGCTGCCCATCAATTTGTGTAATTACCAGGACCTCATTTAGCTTGGCATGTACTGGGGACATATATTGGAAATTCCTGGAGAGCTGACTGTTCATCATGGCAAACATTATGCTACCACCAGCACAGAAATGTGAAACACACTGTTTGAATTGGCCATTTATACACACACAAAAATGGTGGGACTAAACTGATCACTCTTCAGTGAGTAGGTCTGAGAGGACAGTTTTGGAGACAAGAGCATTGCTGGTGACCAAACCTCTGGGAACTGCAAAGTGGTCTGCACAGTAAACTGCCATTCAGAAGTACTGCAATTTTTGTGATAATAAGGTCTCTTTAAATTAAGAGGACCTAACAAGGCTCAGGGTTAGAACCCTTGCTTCGTGTAGCAGCTGTTCTTAGGAATGACTTGTTATTCTGTATCAGCTGCATGATGACTCTGCCAGGGTCAGAGCACACATTTTTTTAATCCAAAGACTCTGGCCTAGTACACTGCAGCTGGCTTGAGAACAATTCATCGTCTACTGCAGTCGCAGAGAAGGAAAATTGTCCTCACTTTGGCTGATGCCTATAAAATGTTGGTTCCAGATAACTTCTCTTGCTTGGATAAAAAATTGTGCTTTGCTTTTAAAATATTTGTTTAGAAATGTACAAAATTTGTGAGGCAAAACCACAATGTCCTGCAGCACTGTTTGTACACAACATTAAATTGAGGCCTCCCTCAATTTGGGACACAGATGTCATGCAGATGTGGACAGGCTGCATGAGTATCCATAGGTACACAGAATTCACCTTAGGCATTATCAGGAGATAAAACTTCAGCTACGGCCACGGTGAAAAAGCATGAATAGATAGTATCGCTCAGCCACCGTGGTGGCCAAATGCACAGAGATGGGTGAATTATTTTAGTTTCTCCCCATTTCCATAATTCATCTTTTCTACTTCTGACTTCTCCCTCCACATTTTTCTGGAGAGCTTTTTTTTAGTTATAGTATTGTTCTGTAGAAAGATTATGATTTGATTTGTCATTCTTACAAACTCCTATATTTAAGTGTAATTTTAAATGACCCATGCTTACACAGCCTTTTCAAAATTGTACTAGTAATATGCAAACTTCTTAAAAAATTTGTTTCCCTGCCTTTGGCTGCTTTGTAAGGAATATTTGTAAATATTTTTTGACATGAAATGTTACAGTGAGGCAAGTTTTTCCTTTTAGAAAATGTTATTTTCAGACAAGTTTTGAACGTATGCTACAGATGAGGTTTATATAACTACACTATTCATTTTAGAGGTAGGTAAACAAGACAGTTGAAGATCACTTTGTCTACCCATGCCAGATATAGTAGTAAAATATTCTATATGTACATAAAAGAGACATGTTTTTGACAGAGTAGCTCCACAAAGAAGGATAATTTGCTTTGGCCTTTGAGTAAGAACTACTTTAAAGGGTTTCAGAGATTTTCTGTTCACTGATTGACTCATTAGAAAACCACCACTCCATCTGACTGACCAGCCAGCATAAAGGAAGCTGTAAGTTTTTTAAATCTCACATAACCTTTTCCATAAAACTGTACCAAATAATTTAAGTCCCAATAAATAGCGATACTTTAAGTGCCTCTCTCTATATGTTCCTGATGAGAACCACTGCAAAGTCTCTTGCATCTGAAACACAAAATCCAGCTGCTTTCATTGCTACTGATGACTCACCATGGAATAGCTCCCAAGAGGAACAACTATAATACAGGGAATTAGGAGTCGGAAGGGCAATCAGGAGAGATCACTGCTGGGATGTGATTGCCGTACTCCATGTACTCTCACATCAAAAGGAAGACAATATTTTACTAGCTGCAAGCACCTTGCCAACAGATCCTTTGCAACATTTTGTGGCACTGCTTAGGAACTGCTCAACTACAAAGCCTGTGTTTAATCCCACAGGCATAAATCCTAAGGCCTCAGGCAAGCATTTGCCGGTTTTGGCAAATATGTAATGGTTTGAAACAAGAGGTTCACAAAACAGTCTACTGAGATTCAGGACATGTTTAAAAATGCAACCAGCTGATTAATTGGTGAGTGTCCTCTCTGCACAGGCTGTTCTTATCGATAAAAGTCAGCCACTGTGCCTAATCCCACCCAAGGTATGTCCTGCAAATGTGTCCTGTCCTCCCACTGTGTTATCAGGCATCACTTGACCACCATCATTTGGTGTCTTCACAAAACAGTCAGAAAGGCTGCAATTGCATCAGCCTTCAATGACCTCTCTATTATACAAGAATATTGGAGAAAAAAAAGCTAAATTCTTCTGCTTTTAGACCTATTTATAATGGTTGTCAGCATGTGCTTAAATCTGCTCATTGTAGTTGAACATCAGAAATGACACAGTAATATCTTTGTTATTTATGCTTATCATTTCCACAGTGATGAAATTCTGCAGACCTTCACTTATTTGGCTAGCTCTAATTTAGGCGAATCATAACCAGCAGACTGTTACCACCTCAGATGGACACAATGACCCCTTCATGTTTTTACTCCATGCAGGGGATGGAGCATCAGGTTCATTCTGGTGAACGTAAATACCTTCTCCTGTGGTCCAATGCCCAGCCCAGTGAAGAATAAAATCCATTTGTGCATTTTATGTAGGGATGCAGATTTTGTGGCTTAGCAGGATTTTTTTTGGAGGGAAAAAGGGCTTTATAATTAAACTTATATTTAATCCCTCAAGATTTTCAAAATTCAGAAAAGCCTACCACTTAGTTCCAAAACTGGATGTTTAAAAATAGGAATAAAAATTAATTACATGTTCATTTAGAAAGGAAATTCACAAATATACACATTTCCTCTCTAATTTTGTCCATATTTAGGACTCCAGGTCATTAGAATAGTTACGACCACGTTGCTGCGGCTTGAAAATGCACAAGTACAGGTCTTAGAAGAAAAAGAGAGTGATGACATAGGAGATTGGGTAATACTATACCATATTCTGAGACCTTTAAAGAAAAGAAAAATTAAGTGCAGAACCCTACATGAGTAGAAGCTGCTGCTGGCACAGACAGGAGGTAAAGTAATAATACCATCCTGAAGAACTCGCAGCATGGATTCATGTAACTGAGAATTCCAATGTAAGTGAACAATATCAGTTTAGACAAACTACTGCAATGTCCATTCTTCACAAATCTGAGATACAGAAAAAACTCAGATCTCCCCAAATATTTAAATTATATTTTTTTTCCTCTACAGCATTTGTGTTTTGTTTCTTGGAGAATGCATCCCCTACAGTAACTGCACAATAGAAGGTGCTTTCAAGAACTTTTGGAAAACTGTGTTCATTTAAAAAAAAGAAATACAATGTAGTTACCACATTGCAGACAACCCATTACATCAAATGGGAAAGTCTGAAGCAAGAAGCTAAATTCCCTAAAGAGTTACTGGAAAACACACAAGCCAGCCATATGCCCATTTGGGATGTGAAAGCGTTTGCAGTCCTTTCCACTGCCAGAAACGGACTATCTGACAGAACGAATGAGGTGTTCCCTAGCAAAGACAACCACAGTTAATCACTAAAATATTTTCCTGACTATGAAATAATAATGTGGTTTTAAAATATTCAACTGATAATGGTAATAACAGCTTTCTATTTGCAATATGCATGTTTTTCATGGGAACACACAGAATAAATCTGCATAGATATTTAATTTTATAGCACAGACATATATATAGTAGCTTCACAGAAAAACATCAACATTACTTGAATTTTTTAGAAAAATGATCCATATTTAAGATCCTGAAAGCTTACAAGGAGATGTTAAAAGATATTTTGACCGGACAAAAATCTTTCTATAGCATGGTTTGAGCAAACAGAATGTGCTGCCTTCAGATATAGAAGGCATAAACTGCTAATAGCAATTTAGCCTTTTACACCCTTGATGCCATCCCAGTTGTATCTTGGTATTCCTCTTATTGGCATACTGGTAATTTGCCTGCCGTTCCCTTCCTTTTCCGTCCCCAAAGCCTGACCTGGGCCTAATGGTTTTAGTGAGAGCTTTGCCACTGAATTTAGTAACCACCTGTTCTTTCTCTTTACAATCTTTAAGAATTTTACCAACACCTTTTAGTAGTACTGTTTCTAATAACTTTTACTGCCCGTCTTACATTTCCCATTCCCAGGATCATAATTCTGGTGGAATCAAGGAATCTGCCCCCTTTCTCTTTCCCTGTATACTGTACATAATCTTCAATCTTCACGCATCTCTCATCCTCTTTACTCTGTCAATCTCGGCCCGTTTGTAGGCACCTTTCTCTCTGATTACAGATAATATCTCTCAGTCACACTGTGACAAAGACTTTGCAGAATGTCCAAGATGCAACTATCAACTTGTTTTTCTGTCTCAACATTGCTGACATTTGTCTTTGTCTAAATCCATCTCCCTAGTGTGTTTTAGATTCAGAGTTAAGCTCCTTCTGCTTGTTTACAGAGCAGGTGGAACATGCCACTTTCTCATCACAGCATTTATGAAATTCTTATGTTAAACTAGCAGTTTACAATTCCAGGTTGTTTACATTTCATATTAACCATCTTATTTCATATTTGGTCCAGAAGTCTTTATTGTTTTTGGTTAATCTGGTCTTTATTTTGGCAGCTCTTCTATAAAAACTCTTTGCAACATCCTGTGAGATTTTTTTGCTTTTGTCTGTCTCTACAGTTCAGCATCCCATTGGATACAAGCACAGAAATTATTACAGCATTGCTGATAAGCTTCATTGCTCTTAAACATAACCCCCTTTACTGAACAACATTCTGTTCTTTTACCAAGTCTTAATTATGCATCCCTTAGTCTTTATTTCTCACTGCTGAAAATTACCTGTCTGAAAAATACTGGAAGTACATAGGAAAAATATAACATGCAAGTCTTCTTGTTTTGTTTCTTTCCCCCTTGTTAATTCTCATGTTCAATCCCTTGGGGAGTACTGGGTTTTCTGTCTGTTTATGTTGTCATTGCTGGGAACAAGGAAGAGTTATAATTGCTATTTCAAAAAGTCAATTAAATTTATGAAACTACAGTATTAAATCTTATACCCATTTAGCTTTCAGCTCTGCAGGAAGCCCACAGGAATAGCTGGTATATTTTCCCAGCAAAATCCTGGGCTTTGAAGTCTTGAAATTGGCTTTTTTTTTAGGGCTGCAGAACATAATTTCATGTTTATACAAACAAATTCTAAAATGTTTACAGTCTTTGCAGCCATTCCTTCTGAGCAGCTACTGCCAGAACTTAAATTCTGGTGACTTAAATTTAAATGCATTAAAAAAAAAATTAAAAAAAATAAAGGTGAAGTTGCTCTTTCCCCAATACTTATTTGTAGCTGCTTTATTTCTTGACTAAAGCCAGAGTTTGCTTGATGTTAAAGAAAACACTTCTACAGAAAATTAAATTGAATATTTCCAGCAAAACTTAGAGCTAGGCAACCGACCCTTGGCATTCCCAAGAAACACAGGAAGAGGAGGAACCACTCGCTCAGTACTTCCAGTGTGGAGCTGACTAACAAGACAAACTACAACTTATTAAACTGTTTCAAGCAAAAATTTGGTGCAAATCGTCAGTGATGGAATTTATAAAAGTCCCTGTATCCTACACTGATAAGAAAAAGACTGTGCCACTAAGTCACTGACAAAAGCTCTACAGAAAACCTACTCCCGTTAATTAACAAATATTAGAAAAATACCTAAGTTGTGCATCAACTTGATTTACACAACAACCTTGATACTATCTTTACATGGTCACAAGTCTGCCTCATGCTGGAACAATTCCATATCAAAAACCTGTTTAAATGGTGATCTTGTTATCCCCATTTTCCAGCATTTCCCGGTTGGGGCTGTTTGCAGAGCCAGTATGGTAAGGTAATATCCCAGAACAATCATATTAGCTTCAGTAAGCACTGCTAGCAATAAGCTCCAATACAAAAGCCCTTTAATTGCATCAACGGAATGCTGTATCTGACTGAAGCCCACCTGACAGCAGCATCACTTGGCAGCAGACAGCTTCTGGCCAAAGCCAAGCTCTGACAACCACTTCAAGAAACAGCAAAAGAGTTAATGTCTGTATTTGCTTG
The DNA here is from genome assembly GCA_013397865.1 of Struthidea cinerea. Taxonomy (NCBI): domain Eukaryota; kingdom Metazoa; phylum Chordata; class Aves; order Passeriformes; family Corcoracidae; genus Struthidea; species Struthidea cinerea. The sequence goes on along the minus strand of VZTI01002182.1, from coordinate 841,108 downwards.
TGTTGCCATCCCTGTGCCTGGCATAGCAAGCCTTATAGTTGCCTTTTAAATCTGTGAACTAGTCCGGTCTCATTTCTCCATGCAGAGTTTTCAAAGAAGGCTCAGAATATGCAAAATGCTATTTGAGTGGGTACAAGCCCATGCTGGGTTGCATCTCAGTAAGGAGACATGAAGTATTCTGCAAATAACAGTGTCAGTGTTGGTTTGAAGGTATGTCTATACTGAATCTGCTTTCTTCTATTTGACTCATTGTTTCTCTATCTTTGCATTATTCTGATGTGTGACTGACATTTAGAACCAGTGGGCAGCAAGTTTAGGAGTTATTATGCTTTCAATGATACTACCAAAATCATCTTTTCTCCCCCAAAAACACGCCACAGCTTATGTACAACTCATAATACTTGGTTGCGCATCTACTTGATTAGTACTACAAAACAACAGGGGAAATAAGAAAAAATGAAACATTAAAAATATTAAAAATGAAAGCTCTTACAAAGGTATAGAGATTGACACAAGATGTTTGTTATTGGCAGAGTTGTTATTTGAAAAAGTCTCATTTTGGCCTGGTCATTAAGACTAGTTAACACAGGCATTGGATGACCGCAGCACAATAATGTCAAGCATGTCAATGACTATGAAGAATTTCTCAGGGTCTTCTAAAAGAAGTTTTCTCATGATCTTTTGAAAGAACATCTGGACTTGCTTATGCAGAGATGTTCAGGGAAGACTCAATTAGCTATGTGAAGCTAATGAGCATAAATTAAAGCATATTCAAAATCCAAATAGGATCGTCTGCAAGGGGATTTAAGATGCTACAGCTCATGACCACTAATCCTTCACCAATCACTGAGTCATCCATAGCTGTCCTAAATATTTCCACACAAAGCTAGCTACACTAAGAACTCCGTATTCCTCCCCTGGATTCTACTGATTTCCATAAAACAGGAGCTAAATTCTCATGAATTGCACTATTCAAACCTCAGAATTTCACTTTTTATTATGGAAATACTTACTCTTCCCTCCATTGTACATGAAAGATGACTCACCAGAAGTCTGCATAACACTATCCGAAAGTGGCAAGACAATGTTTATTGTTGCACTAATATAGCTGGTCCTGACCCACATCAGAACCATTTCACATATTCTCCAGCAAAGCTAAACTTCCAAAACAGGGGATAGAGCAGTATTTACTTATTTGAAACAACTGTTTAACAGCAGAAAAATACACATCCAAATCCACCCAAACACCAAGCTTTTTGGCCTGTATTTTATGGCTTTAAGAGCACTTTTTTCATGTGTTTCTCAGCACAACAATCCCAACAAGCAGGGATCAACAAGCTCCACTGACAAATAATATAATTTTCAATTATTTATTTTTGAAAAGAATTCTTTTTTGTTATAGATATAAGCATGTTCCACAAAATGTAGACTAAATTCCACTCCTGATGAATAAAATGCCTCTTACAGGTGATAGATATTTGTGTTCAGAAAAAAAAAAAAGAAGAAAAAAGAAAAAAGCATGGTGGCTTCAAGAACTCCCTATCCACAAAAAGTAAATAAACAGAACTTTGACTGAGTTGCCAGTTTGCTTACATATTTTTCTATTGTATTCTCAGTTAGTAAATGTACCTTTTATTCCTGCATTTAATACATCTCTTGCTTGTACTATTTTCATCAAAGTTTGTGTCTAAACCAATGCTTTATATAATGATGCTAAAGTTCGAGAAGAGAAGGACGAATAAATCACTGAGGTCTATCTTTCTAAATTGCATGAGATCTTGGCAGTGGCACCTTATGCCTCCTCACAAGAGAAATGCACATTCTGCAAGCAATAGTGGTTTGACTAACCAGATATAGAAAAATTTAAAGCATCAGCAGACAGCTTTATGTCTCCATATAGAATATGGGTAGTACCAACAGACTGAATAGTTGACGTGAAAAATGACAAAGGTGATAAAAACCCCCACATTTTTTTCCAGAGTTGCTGAGTGATTTTTCCCAGTATGTTGGCAATGCCACAAAAGGTGGATTTTTTTTTTAAACAGCATGACTAAGCGTTTCAGAGTTTTGTACCAGACATAAACCAAAAAAAATTTTCCAAACCTAGACTATTACTCTTGCACATTGAAACGGAAAACAATTGCTCCAACAGACACCTACAGTCTTACTAGACTGACCTCATCACTATGTGAGATTCAGGACTCATTTGAGAGAATATTTTAAAATATTTACTGGAAAATGTTGTAGAATCAAACAAAGCCCTCACAAAGACATATGGCACCAGAAGAAGTGGGTATCTTTCATAAGACAGATGGTACTCGAAAGCAAAAGAAATTAAATAGATCTAGTCTTTCTAGATTCTACTTAAGTATTCAATATTGTGTCACACAGTATACGGCTTGTTGTCCTGGATTTCAGATATAAATGAGTTAGGAGAAGGGAAGTTTGGTTAAATGGGAGGTAACTACTGTTGCTGTTGAAGGAAAAAGCAGGACTCCCTAAATGGTTTGTTATAAGGCACATTTTTACAATGTTTACACCGAGCAAACTATGGAGCTCAATGAGTTAAAGTGGGGAACATTGTCAGCAAATATGCAGGAAAGTGACCTATCAAATCTGGTATCTCAACAACAGATACAATGGAAATGGGACCAAGCTAAGTGTAAGAAAACACAGACCCATGCACCTCAGGAATAATAAGAATAATCTAATTAAAGTCAGAGAAGGATTAAAACCTGGATGCAATAGGAATCACTAGGGATATGAACTATCAATACCAGTTGACAGTGTTGGAAACGTCCCCTAATATTGAGCAAGCAGAGTGTGGATTGTTCTTGTTTAAGAAAGATAAGAACAGACTGAAATATTTTTAGAATTACAGAAAAACACTCCACTATCTTACACAGTGAAACAAAATTTTATCTGTTCAACCTGATAAAATAAAGACTAGAATGGGTGTGATTGCCATCTAGAAGTCTATCAAAGGGATTAAATGGCATGAGAAAAACCAGTAAAACTACAGCTGTTTAAAGTAGAGTTTATAGCCATAACAAGAGCAAATAGGTGCAAATTACCCTGAATGATTCAAGAGTATGAATCCATGAAGATTTATAGTCATTGAGGGGGTAGGATGGTGGAGGTTTGATCCCTTTAGGAATTATTTATTCCACTTTATTCATAGTAGTTGAATGAAAACATCAAGACTGCAATCATTGACTCTGAGACCTTCTCCAGTCCTGTCCTACATGTGAGCAGCCACACATAGGAGTGCACCGTTTTAAAACAAAGACATGAATTTTCAAAGTGGGAAGATGTCCTATGTACAGGAAAAAGGAAGACACAAAGCTGAAAACTTATCTTCATGATCAGGAAAGATCCTTCCATTCTTATTCCAGTGTTGGCAGATGATTAAGGCTTGTGATTCTCATGTTCCAGATTACTTTGCTAAAACATTTTGGCTAGCTCTGCCAACTAAATTTCCAAATAAAAAGACTAAACACATATCAGAGCTCATGATGATGATCACAATCAAGCCCTGAAAAACATCTTAGTGTTTACAAATTTTCACACAATGAATGTCTTCTAGATTTGGGTTGGCAAAATGCCAAAATTGCATTGCTCTTCATTTGTAGTTACAAGAAGGTGGGCTTGTTAATTCATATATATCTTCATTTTAGTGGTTTCAGCTGGAAAAAAATTGACTTGTATGACTAATTAAATAACAAAATGATATTACTGCTCGTTCACAAAGTGACAAATAATTAACTAAGAGCAAGGCATATTGAAAAGCAAATGTTTGATTTTATCTTTGGGACTCTGAAAAAATTTTAGGTCATTATGTTGAATATTGTTTGCCAGATTCTGTGTTATTATATATTACCCTTGTTACGATGAAGTCAATAAACTCCTCTTCGCTTTCACTAACCAAAGAGCTAATCATCACATTATAATAAAAGAAAGATTAATAAATATAATTACAGAACATCAAGCTACTTTTTCAGAATAAACAATTCACATTTACTCTCTCTGTTCCTGACTCAAAAATCTCTCCCCACTTTCTCTGTCATGGTCTTAATTACCTATCCTCTTTATTTTTAGCCTTTTATTATTTTCATCTATGTTTACATGGAAAATCTGAAAATTTTGTGTCTTGGATGATGAGTGAAAACCAAACACAAATTTCATTATGAGGCAGAATCACTCAGTGCCATAAATGGAAATCAAGATGGCTAAACATATCCGTTAACAAAACAGCAATTCCCCAAGCGCTTAGTGTTGACTTAATTCTTCTCCCTTCTAAAATCACTGGAGGACAATGACTTCCCCAAAATCAAAACCAGCCCACAGGAAGTGCTTCTACTATAAAACTTTACACTGCAAGATAACACACAGGTGTCTGATCTTTCTGTGTTTATCCTGTGGCATTGGCACATTGTTTCCTGATTGTTTACCTGTTGTTTTACTCTTTAAGGCTAAGTTTTTTAACAGCAACTATAACTCTAAACTTCAAAATGAATTTTCATTATTGAGAACTCAATGGTTGACATTATGATAGCCCTGTTACTGTTTCTTAAATATTTCAGAGAAACTCACATTCTGTCCTATGGATAAAAAGGGGTTGCTGTTCTGTTTCCACAATTTTTCCAATAACACTGGCATTAGCTGCAGAGTTTTAGGCCAGCTTTCAGTAGGAATTGCGGGTATCTCTCTTCACTATCTGTCATACAAACATGTGTGATACATTTCTAAAAAATACTGTGATGGTATACTACTTTAGAGAAGGAATAAATCAATGCCAATTTCTGCACTGGATTGTATCACCAAGTACTCAGACTTTTTTTAGCAACTGTTTACATTAATGATCAGTCACAGTCTAAGAAAAGGGTAATGATGATGTCGGTATCTCCCAGAGTGGTACATGCTCTGTGGCACTGCACAGTCACAGCAATGACTCATTTTATGGCCTCTTCCTGTCGCAAGAGGCGTGAAAGCTGTGACCACATTCTCTTCATTTAAAAGTATTCCTTCTCAGCAATCTGATCTCTTGACAATCCAAAAAGAAAAATTGACTAACCTAACCAAAAGAAACTTGATAAGGATCACTACTGCCAGAAAGTGAAATTCCTGAAGCAATTAAAGAAGCATACTAACATTTAGTACTCACGGAAGCGGTGCCTCTGTCTCGTTTGAACTAAACCTGAGGACATCACAGCCAGAGGAGTTTTATGTAACGATTAAAGCAGTGACAGCCAAGACGTGACAGTGCTAGCTCAATATAACAAAGATTTCCAGCATACTTTTGAGGTTAATTCACTTGGTTCAGGCCTTACAAACTCTCCTGATTTGGGAACTTCATGCAAATGTTTTGCAAAAGTCTCAAAACTGCATTGGTGAGTGAAAACACTAACTAGGAGTGGAAGATGCGTATTTGTCATGACTGTCAATTTAAGGGGCTAAATTGAAAGCCAAAATTGATGCCTTGATTTATGGTCGTCATGGTGACAGTCTTGCAGAGAATACAAGAAGGAATTTTAGACAGACCAGCCTTTGCTGGTCTCTTTGCTTCCCTCAACACCAATATTTTGGTTCCTTAGACTCATGGTACCCCAGACTCCGAGTTTTGGTGCACACAAGATAACTACTAAAGTGTAAAACATACCAGAGGAAGTGACTATAGAGGTTTTATGACAGCTGGAGTCTAGACTATGTTTTTTTCAAAAATTAGGGTTACAAGACTTGAAACAAACCAGATGTTTAATGTGGTGGAACGCAGTGAACTCGAAGTGATCGCACCATTCCTTATTTATTGGCTCTCTCTAAACTAATAATATGCAATTAGTTAATTCTATAAACAGTCATTAAGACAGTACTTCATGTGAGGACAGCATTCATATATCATTTATGTATTATTAAGCCATTGCTGGAAAACATAGCGTTACTACTCTCATGCAGCTGTTGGTGGATGCCACATCAACAAACACATGACTGAAGATTCAGAGTATTAGAATATGTTTGTCTCAGAATAGGGAGAGGAGTGGGGCTGGAGAACTTCTCATCACCGTTAGCTAAAAGACAGCTGTACACTGCTGGGTTGCTGGAGCAGCTCAAGCATCACTTCCTTAAAGAGAAAAAACTTGGGCTACTGATCCAGAACCTTCTTTTCATAGAAAACCATATGTACAAGAGTTATTATTTAGGCTATTGTCCATATTCCACAATCTTTTTGGGCTTCCTGTAGGCCTACCAATAAGCGTTTCTTGAACATTGCCAATAGGGTAGAGAAGGATACTATTGTGCAATTCAGAACCATATGGTAGACTAGAGTATTAACATGGATAAACTGAAGCCTAAACAGGATTCACAGAGTTTATACACGTTGTATTTTTGGTAGTACTACTCATGTGATCATGGATAACCGTTACTCAGGCTGCTGGGTCCTCATTGACACAAGAGTTATGTTGCTTCTTCAGAAGCAAGTTGCCTGTGTGGTTATCGCATGAAATTAAAAATCTGGCACTAAACTGAAACCATGAAATGCTAATGCTTCTTCAACCAAGACTTCTTCTAAAGGCCTATTTACCTTTTTCACTATAAAAGGCATTCTCCATCATCTGCAAGGGACAAAGTATACCTTGACAATAACCATGTCAAAGACAAAGAAAATCCTTCCTACAATAAGATCCAAAGTGCCCCAGTATGCCGGCACCACAGAGGATTACTCTTGGACATCACTAGAAAACTTTTTGATCAACTTCAGCACTGCAGCTCATTGAAAATTAAATGTAATTTATAATAAGTATTTTAAAAAATTTATCTCTGCTTCAGTATTCTATTGGCTTCCAAAGCAGTACTATTAACAGCTGTTATGAAATAAACAGAAAATTTATTCTAGTCTTTATTTTTAAGCAGGCTGAGTTAAAAAAAAATCCAGTATTTTCCAAGAACACCACATCTTATAACCATATTTTCTTTAGGCCTCCTGTATCCTTCTGTATTTTAACAGCATACCTCTCTTTGTATAAAACATACCGAACAGTGCAAAGTTACCTCCCTGGATACAATATTTTGTCTTATACCAACCACTATCAGCTTCTATGTTTGCACAAATATGTAATTTCCATTCTTTACATACAAATTATCTCAGCAGTTAAAACATACAAATCCTACATTGTGAGTTACTGTAGTGGAAGAATTCATATTGTATTTTCACAAGTGGCTCACTTAAGAAATCTCAGAGAAAGGCACACATAAGGACAGCTACATCACTTCACATGTTCTAGCACGAGAATACCAGGTCATGTATTCCTTATTACTCACATACCAGCATTGATAAATCCTGAATAAGATGGATTAATGCTGGTTATGCTCTTATAGTCTGTGCCTAGAATGAAGCCATTAAAATAAATTAGTGATTTTCTAGGTTAACTTGATGCTGCAATACCTTTAAATTTCTAGTATTTCATATTTTAAAGTCTATACACTACCTATTCCACATAAATGGTATCTGTATGGAAGTGGAAAGATACATTGCACATATCTGTACTACCAGAAAATTTCAAAATGCAATCTTTTTCATAGTTTAAATTTAGTCTTGCTTGAGGGGAAAAAAAGTTATCTGGGAGGGTTCTTCTTCCCAGCGTGAACACACTGTGAAACTAAGTACTATAAAAAAAGGGGGGTTTTCCTGCGTGATTTTTGAGGTCAGTTTTGCTATTGAGATTATTTTTTCAGCTGTGGAGTGTTAAAGCCAGAAAGCAAAACTCACAAGAACAGTGCTGAAGAAAGCTTGAGTCAGTTTTGTAAACAAAGCCTTTGAACTAAGGAATTATTTATAATATGCTAATACCAATTAACTCAACAGTATTAAAACCCTTGGAAGAGAAAAGCTGAATTTTGAAGTGATGTGGCTGATATCTTTCCCTCCTCATCTGGTCTGAGGAAGAGGGAAGGGCACCTCAGTGATGGGGCGGTGCAAATCAGAATTGAAGACAATGGCAGAAGGTGGCACAGTGCTGGCATTGAATATGAGTGGAGATTGGCACCTGGCAGTGTAATGACCCAGACTGTCTGACTACTTATCTTTTGGAGTTGCTGAAGAGCCAGTTTCAAAATGCAAAAGAAATGCATCAGATCTTTATCAGGGCATCTTCATTTTTTTTTTCTGTGTGCCCAGCTCAGATGGATTTATTCTGAATGAATAGAACTTGATGGCCCAAAGAATCTTTCCAAGAAATATTTGTACCAGGACTTAGCACTGCTCATCATGAAAAGGGCCATCCTTCTACAAAAAAAAAAAAAAAAAAGAAAGAGGAAGAAGAAACAAAAAAGTGACCTTGTGGAAGGTCTTTGATTCTCTGAGGTAAACATAACCACATCAATTTTTAGAATGGGAAAAACAATATTTGCACACGGCTGATAGCTTTCTGAACAGACTTAACTAGTTTCTCTGGCAGTTTTGAAGGCTGTCTTGTGGCCACAGCATTTTGTTGGGCCTTAAAACTGCTTTGACAGAGGGACAAATTCTTATTTCTCAGTTCTACCAGATAATACTAATGCCATGGAAGTCATCAGCGTGGGCAGGTTAAAGTGAGGTAAAGAGTCAAACTTTATACCCCCACTCAAGATGCACAGTCATCCTTCTTACATTAAAATTAAAAAAAATAGATTTATTTTTTAATAGGGATTAGATTATGCATAAGTGGAAGGCTTCAAAGCAGGAGGGATTCCCACCAGTAACCAACTGCTGGCTCCTTTGCAAAGTTAGGTGCCAATTCCAGCTCTTGAGCACCCATTAAAGCAGCGCAGCACTGCTGGTTAATTGGGCATCAAGGTGTCCAGTGAGGCAGTTTTAAGTAAATATGGCAAAATACCTGATGAAATAGCCTTGTCATTTGAACTGCCTCAAGGAAGGACTTGAAGGACTTTGTTCAAATCCTCAATGTATCTTTTCCTGGGTTGCATACACAGCCCCACAAGAAGCCAACATGAATTTGGTAAGGGAGGTGGTGGCGGTGAGGGGAGGGACAGGCACTAAAAGAAACTGAGGACAGAAGGAAAAAAATACTTCAAGAGCGACATGATATTGATAATGTGCACCAGAACACTCCTAAGACAACAACGGAATGCAACCATCCTTCCCCAGACTTCATGCAAAAGATTTTGAAGGATTTTAGATGTACATTGAGATAAACCTTCATCACAGAACCATCAAGGTGATATTTCCTTGACTGCAGGCACACAAATGCACATTTTTAATCGAAGTACAATAATTTTTTTTACATATGGTGACAGACCTATAGTTTTCTTTCCAGATTCTTAGTTATAACAAATGTAAAAATATTAATTTAATCTATTAAGGTATTTTAATCATTTTTTCACATTCTAAATGAAGCAGTACATTGTTGAAGGTCCACATTAAATCACCTGTAATGTCTAATTTTGTTTTATAAAAGCCGATCTTGACAAGAGAGAAATTTCAGTTTATTCAATGTAGCTTATTTACTTTTAGGAAACAACAAGTGTTGTAACTTGTTTCTGATTATCATCCTCCTAGTCATGAATTATTTTTCCATTGACTAAAGAAAATGATATTATGAATCTTAAAAACACTAAAAATTTCTACAAGGACAATTTAACACTATGTAATAGTATAATAATTTAACTATCAGTCTTTAGCATTACAGAATCTAGTACAGCAGGACAGTGACTAAGGGGTCCCTGAATTGCAATAGGACTAATTCTGATACACTATTGGCTGACTCTTTTAAAGTCAACTTTAAAAGAAAAATAACTTTAGCAAACAACAATTTTTTATCATTTTAACAATTCTAATACAGAAATAATATACTTTTAGTTTTGGGATTGATGAAAGCAGTACAGTTTAATATTTATATCAGTCTTCCTCAAAGCTTAATGAAGTGTATATTAGCTGGGGGCCTTATTTTGCAGGGACAACATGTGGACGGGAAAAACACACTTGCTACAAGTCCAGACTAAGTCACTGGACTTCTTCTTGGAAAGCCAGGTCTCCCAGAAACCTGGCAAATCTGCTATGTCTGTACCCTCTTAGTGCCTCTCCTCTGCTGCCAGAAGACTCTGGCTTTATTTTGTCTACATCCACAGCAGCTCTGAGCCTGGCTTCTGCCACATCCTAAGATAGATTCTATTTGTGTCCTCAAAAGTGAACCACAAACTTTGGGAAGTAGCAGCTTCTCCACAGTGGAACATATGAGAGGCACCTCTGACGAAATCACATTGTGATACACTTATAAATTCACTGAGATTGATTGAAAATGAATGTTGTGTAGCAGAAAAAGGGAGAAAAAGTTCATCGTCACCTGGAAGTGATTTACAACACTGTGCTGTACTTGGTAACAAAATCAAGATTTCCCAAACATGTAAACATCTCTCTGGGAGCTGCTGAAATCATAGGTTCCATTTTTCCATTTTCCTTGGCCAGTCAGGAGAAAGAAAGCTGGTCATTGTTGAATCACCACAGAATAGAAAGTACTTTGTCTTGGCCACTGACCTGCTGTGCAGGTAACCTACAAACTTCTTTGAACAGGGACTGTCCAGGATGCACAATTCTTCACTACACAGACAATTTCCCATTATTCAAGCTCCAGTAGTTTGCAAAACAGGTTATTCTCTCTTTCAGGTACAGTTTTTAACACACCTGTATTTTAAGAAGTAAGAAATGCCCAAGCAAGATGGAAGCTGCCAAAGGCAGAATGTTGCTTGTTTATACCAACAAGAAATGCATTTCAGTATCAGAAGTAAAGGCAGAAGCTGCCTAATTCTGAACTGTCAGCAATATTCTTAGATTTTCCTCAGACTAACCCATTCCATACACTGTGGAAGCAATTTCATTGCAACTAAGAAATCACTTTCATGAATTTCAGCTATTGTAATAGGGAAAGAGATATTTTAACAGCTGCTTTACAGCTGGTCCTTAATATAGAGAATAATGTTAAATAGAAGAGGGCAGCTCTTTTAGAAGCTGAAGGTGGTGTGATCATGACCACTGGAACATTGGTGTCTCTGGCTGCTCTCTAAACCCCAGTGTGAGAAACCATGCCTTTGTTACTTCCAGTTTTGCTTGAAGTTTCAATTTGTTTTAACTTTTATTCATAATTTTTAGTTGTAAGACTGTAAGAAAGTAGCTATACTCTGGGTAAGATTGTTGAAACTCATAAAAAAAAGAAGTTTATTAGTGTGTGCAAAAGCCTTTGGGGAATACTCATGAGGAAACAGTTCTGCAACACTTAATAAAGAAAAGCTGCAATTGCAGTGGAATTGATTGTTTCAGTCTTCAAACCAGGATAAAACAGACCGTGGTTTGCAGCAATGTCATTCTGGCAATCAAGGGGAAGCATTAATTGTGAGACTATGTGAAAATAGTCCCTCTTCTTTCTCCAAAAGCAACAATAAAAAACCTACCCTGGCTACTCAGTTTTTCATCCTTATTGAAAAAGAGCTACAGATGTCTGGAGCCTTAAGTACCCACATTTACTTACCAAGTGTTAAACGTGAAAACCACCACCAAGTTTCCACACAGCACAGACATTTTTGCTGTCTTGCCGTACTGAGTGTGGTTGGGAGGGAGTTAAATTTCTTCAGAACTATCTGTAGGGTGCTGGGTTTGACTTTTGTGACTGAACCAGTGTTGACAGTGCACCAGTGTCCTAGTTTGGACAAATTTGGAGGAGAATACCCTCTGATAGAAGTCAGGTCACAACCACCCCTCCCCCCACCAGGTTCGGGAAAAATTTTCCTCAAAGGAAAGTGAAATAGATAACAAGCTATTTATTTAACAAACACACAGGTGGGGAATAATAATGCTAAATAATGAGATCCCTCTCTCTGTGGAGAGAAAACCTGAGAAGATTTCAGAGGTCCTCTGCAGGTGCGGTCTCTCCTCCTCGGAGCTGGTCGGCAAGGGGCCACCCCCCCCGGGCCTCCGGGGAAATTCTCCTGATGTGTTCAGATGTTGTTGAAACAGTCCAGAAGAGAAGAAAAGAGCAAAAAAACCCAAAAATCCTAGGAAAACGAAATTCAACCCTCCATCTCTCGCTGGGAGAAAAAAGAGCTGAAAAAAAAACCAAGGGTACCGCAGAAACAGAGGAGCATATCTCAGTGTCCTTGAAACAACTGCTTTGAAAAGTTTGTTTTCTGTCCTTCTCAGGCTCCGTTTAAAGACACAGAAAAGATTGGTGGGCATAGGGGAGTGATAGGGGATACACATCATAAAGTCACCCCAAGACAACCAGTGTTTCGGTTATTGCTGAACAGCTTTGCTGCACCCATGAGTGGGCCGAGGGTGAGTAAGAGTTTGGGAAGGGACACACCTGGGACCACTCAGCCCAAAGGACCAGAGATATTCCATCCCATATGACATCATGCTCGGTAATAACACCTCGGGGGGAGAGGTGGAAGAGTCTTTCCAAAGTCACTGCTGCTGTCAGTGAGCTTTGCTTGCGCGATGCTGTGACGAATTCTTTGGACAGGCACACGCTGTGTTCAGTGTCCTGTTCCACTACCTATTTCCCTTTATGACTTCAAGTGCATCACATAAGCAAAATTTTATTCACTTAAATGCAACAGGGACATGGAAAAGCAAAATACCAAACCTATAATTAATGTAGCTAGACTGGCAAGGCACTTGAACACACAGTAATTTCCATTTTCACATAATTACTTGCCATGAGGGAAACCCAAGGGAAATCTTCTGTCATCATAAACAAAACACTTTTTCAATGTTGATGGTGCCTTACTTTTCCTGGCTAAACGCATACTGTCCCACTATGATTGCTATATCAACACCCCCATGGAAGGCATTCTAACAGCCTTCATTCCTGTTATCCCATCCAGCCTTACAGCATCCCCACAAGTCCTTACAGAACTTAAATCACACCTTAACTATACTTAGATAAAATACATTGTCTCCCTTGAACTGCTATCCACAACTGCTTCGCAAGAAAGGGCATGGGCGAAAAAAAAGTGAGCTGCAGTGTAGATTTGTGAGTGGACATCATGCCATGCTGGTCCACCTCTGCACATGGCTGGGCACAAGAGCCAGCAGCCATGACTCAAATTTACTGCTCTTAGGCAGCAAATGCCTTGGAAAGAGAGATTCCACTTCATGGCTTAACTCCTTAGTTGGCAGACAGGCTAATAAGATTTTCTTTGGAAAGGTTTTGGCTAAGGGCACTAATACGAGCCTGTTTTGATAATATTTTTATAGGCACTCTACCAGGTAAATTATACAGCTGAGAAAATCCCAGTTGGTTTCACACAAACACTGAACTTGAGCAGAAGAGCACATGGTCTACTTAGCTACTCCAAATTACTTCCTAAATCAAGATTAAGGGCTAAGGATTATGACAATAGAGGATAAACCACCCTCAAAGAAAAGTCCCCATGCAAAAGGAAGCCTTTTCAAGCCTTCTGTTAGGAGCTGCAGGCCTGATTTAAGGTAGAGCTTTTAGATAAGCTGACTTTGGAAAAGGTCCTGTGGAGATTTAGAATGGCCTGTTATTAGACATGTTAGACATGTCATATTAGACATTAGACATTCTAAAAACTACGGATCATTGCTTCACTCAGTTTTATGTCATTTGAGCTGAAATAACCTGAGGCAGAAGAGATGCATCCCCAGATTCTTTTAACCTCAGGTTCAGTTTGTGTTCTAGCTGCACTTCTCCTCAACGACTTTGTACTGAGTCCACTGCTAAAAAAAACCCCAAAAATGTTAAAGAACCATGCTGTCTATACTATGATTACAATTTGGTATGGACAAACTTAGTGCTATTCAGTGCATTCCAGGATTCACTTTGCCTTATATTTGCACACAATAATTTAAAGGGAAAAAAACCCCAACATAATCTGCATAACTGTCCATCAAAATACATGAAAATATTTTCAGTTCATACCAGAAGTCTTGCCACTGAAATCAGGAGATCTATCTGTCAGGTTACCTAAACACATAGCACCTGGATTAGAATCACATCCAGTCCTTAAGGGATGTCATATTTACTGCTTTTTGTGCAGTATCTTTCATTTTCTTAACACAGAGCGACTGTGAAGAGAAATCAATGAACAAATACATGCAGTGAATATGATGGGAGAAAAACTGAAGACACAAACAGGACTTAGTTCTTTCCAGTAATATCTTGAACGACTCTGTTACCAGAGCATTTGGTGTCCTAGAAAGCAAGAAATAGGAAGTGGGTGGTAATCCTTAGGAAGTTGTTTTCTCCTTGCTGTTTCTGGAGTTTCTAGGCACTAAAAACATTCATTTTGTTGAACTCAACTATTTTTACTCAGGGTGCTAAATTTCATAGCCCAGAGTAGAAGCTTCCGAATGCACTCTGAGTTTTTCAGTTATTTTAGCACTGCAAGTTATTTTTTGATATCTTTGAGAGAAAGAATTAAGTCAGAATGGCAGGGAGCCTTTATTAAAACTATATTTTTGTCCTCTTTGTGTACTTTTTCTTTTCACCTATACAAGCATTCATGCAACATTTATTAGAAGATGCATATTTTTTCCTTTGGCCCAGCTGGAAGTTTTTTGAATCTTTTTATCGCTTTTAAAATCAAAATTGGAGACTATATAAAAATTTAGTTACAAAGAACTGTATGAAGGATATTACCATGTCAAGGAATTTTCTCTGTGGGATACTGCAAACTTATAACGTAGAAGAAGTGTAGGCAGATTCTGCAATACCTCGTATTAGCCTGAAACATAGGCCATGGTACAATGAATTTTCAATCAGATGCAACACTACAAGCTGAAAGTAAACCTAGAGAACAGCAGTGAAGGCCCACAACAGACCTACACGTGCAGCTGAAGCAAATGCCTCTATTTGCCACGTAAGTGTTTTAATCATGGACTGCAAGGAAATAAATCATTCTCTTCCAGCATAGCTGGATTTTGCATTCTCATAAAATACTGGTCATTTTTCTGGATGGTTCTAAGACACACATGGTTGCAAGAATACACAGAAAGAAAACCAAGAATGTGAGAATATCACAGTAAAGAGGCAAGAACAGGTGTGAAAAATATCGCTAGTCAGCTTTAGATCAGAATAAAATGGCTGTGTTCTACCAATTGAATCACTTAAGTGACTGTAACATGAAGTAATTCTTCCCAAGATTTTTTAATCCAAAAGGGAACTGAAAACTGTAGGCTGATTGAAAATTCCTGGAAGAACTTAGCACTATTTTTATCCTGAAGTTACATGCTACCATTTTTTTGGAACTTGCCACCTATAATTAAATCACTATGGACCATCCTGATAACTTGAGCACATGTCAATCGCCTTTTACCTTGTTGGTATTGATTATTTCAAGCTGCTTTATCCTCAGAGAATTCCCTTTCAGAGGATGGGATAAAGAGAGAAAGGTAAAAGACATGGAAAGCACTGGTAAGAACCTCAGCTGCTCAGCTGAGTGTTTGCCCAGAGCATACGGGCATTCCATAGTAATTTGGGAAGTCTTGCTAGAAGCATAAAATTTAGTGGTTTTTTACTTCAATTTTGGCAGAGATGCAGAAGTTCCCCTTTGAATTCAGGATGCTGGCTTATCCACTGTCAGAGGTGGATAGAGGAGTTCATTCACTTGTGAGTGTTTTTTGAGTAAATTATCTTATGAGTGGTTTCTCACTTCTGTGAATGAAAACAAAGGCAGGTGCCAGCTCAGGTCACACCACTCAGTGCTCGCTTGTCTACTAATTCTGGAAGGACATATGGCTCAATTTGCTCTAAAGGTCATTAAGTTTTGAGCAAGGATTTAGTTGAATATTCACCCACTCTGGTGGGTTGCTTGTCTTGCAAGAATGTATTCTACTGGCATTGTTGGGATTGTTAATTTCCACATTTAAAATGTGCCATTTGAAAGTTAGCAAGAATTTCCTGTAGAAAAACAGTGATTTCTCTTTATTTCCAGATCTTTTAGAATGTACTGGCATATGACATTTGGCAGTGAAATCAGGCGACACGGAACAGGAGGGGAAAACAGTTCATTTTTAGTAAAACTGCTGATTTTGACATATTTTAGTTTCTCCTTTCTTGGGCAGGAAACATTGAATGAAAGCAAGAAAAATGGCACTGAGGCATTTGCTATCTAGAAATAATATTTTTTGTCCTTTCCTATTATCTTCGCTTACTTTGGATTGTTTTTTTTCTCACTGATTGGATTCCATAAACAAGAAAATTCCATAAGAAAGAGAGGAGATGAGAGAATAACATGACTCCTGCTTCCCTCTGAAATCTTTATTTTATTAAATTTTTCTCTCTCACATCTGCTTTGCTATCATGGAAACCTTTTTATTTTTGAGGGGTGGATGCAGGGCAAAAATCAGTATTTGGGTTGATAACAGAGCCTTTCAAAAATATTCTGTATTGTCATAAGGACAAAGAAATCACCATCCAGATGTTGGCAGACATTCAGTTTGAAATTGTGTGGGATGATCAGAGATTAAAACCCCCCAAACAATGGGACAAGGGAATGGGGGAGGGGGCAGTGTTCCATTGATCACACACCTTGTTTGTTCTAGACCAAAATTAGCTTATCTATTAATGCATTACTGCAGCAACTAAGGTGACACAGACAGCATTAGAAACAGAAACCAATGGAGAAGACTCTGGCACCTGGAAATTACTACTACTGCAAATAGAAAAATTGAAATAATGCCTAATTGCTTATGAAAGGTTTCAGAGAACACCTGCAACTGTCTTGCAAGGTAAGGGCAGTGCAGCCACAGAAATTTTGATCTTTTCCTACTTATTCATTCATTCCCATTAACTTATTTCCATTTATTCATCAGCTCTGAATAACAGAATCTGCTCAAGCACGAAGCTTCAAAAAATATTTGGTGTTGGTTTTCCCCTGCCCTGGAAAAATGCCACCCTCTTATCCAGCAAAGCATACCAAAGTGTGAAAACTGTACTTTTTTCCATACCTAAACATACTTGGATATTTTTCCTGCTGTGAAATAGCATCAGAAGAGTAATACAATATTTCCTGCAAATATTCAATATTGAAGAGGATATGAAATGGATTTCTGGATTTGCATGTAGGAGGAAGTATAACTGGAACATACTGCAGCATCAGTCAAAGATTTGTGTCTTCAGGGGATAATAAACACACTGAAGTAGTGAAATAATCAGGTACTGGTTAAGTGAACCCCTCATTCATGGGAAATTGAAGCACATAGACCCCTGTCGGCCATCATTACCTTTAGTGAAAACATGAGACAGTTTAGCTGACATACACAGAAAATTAACTTCTGGTGGTGCAATGAAGCACATCCATGCCATGCTTACCCTAAAACCCAAATATACTTAACAAGACTATGTACAGTTCAATATCTGTTAGCAAGTCAGATAAAAATTGATTTCTATGAGCTTGCTAAGAGTACAATGATTGCAGGCTTCTCCTATAATATTCCTCTCTCCTATATACTGTAGAGGGCATTCACACCACTTCCTTAAGGTGCCGTAATGTTATATGTTCTGTATATTTTGTACTATGGGTTCAGTATTGCATTTTGGTCAGAACATACCCATGGCAACACTGCTCTTCTGATCATCCCATAAATTTGTTCAGAAATGGTCAAAACTTTGTCAGGGCAAGAATTAGGTTTTCGGAAAAAGTTCAGTACTAAGCCAGTACTTGTTAAAAAGAAGTAAGATTAAAAAAAGAAAAAAATTGGCTTCAGAAAGATGTGCTAAGTTTCCTGAGCTGCTGATTCATCTTGGTGGAGCTCCACGCATGTGTTTTGAGTTCCAAAAACATCTTCCCTCTGTATACAAGCCCTGGCCAAAGGCATTACAGAATCCAAATTTCAGCTGACAGCATCCAGAAATGTTTTGCAAGCTTGAAACCCTGCACTGCAGAAACAGCATTGCAAACTTACACAGACTGTGTGCTGTGTCCACAATGCAAAAAGGGGTCTATGCTGTGAAAACATACGAAGGACTTCGTCTCACGCAGTTTTGTGCCACTTTGGGGCATCAAGGCCACCTTCTCTAACAAGATTTTCCTGAAGCTGCCTCTGGAAAATTCTTGCAATGTACCAGCGCTATGCCACAACCCCGGGGCAAAGGAAGGCTTAGTATAGTGTGTTCAGACTGTCTGAAGCTACCAGATGGTTTTTGGAGAAGGTTCCCTGTTATACATGCTAGAGCCAACCCAAAGTTATATCAATGTATATGAAAGTAAAAGCAGAGCTCAGCTAGGCCCAGCTCTAGGAACTGGCAGTGACTCCTTAAAGTTTCCCCTCCAATTTTCCCTGGAATAACCAAGTATTTACTGCTGCCAAGATCTCAGCCCTGGTACCTCTTTTTCAACTGCTTTTTCACATCTGTAGATTGAGGAGCAACCTCACTTGAAAACATAATTGAATGAAACTTGGAGCATAGCAAACCAAAAAACCCCTGCAACACTGAAAATAAAGAGCATTTATAAAGAAAAAATTACATGCTAGAATTGTTTCACCTAGGGACCTTGCACAGCTTCACCTTACACTGCCTAATGCTACAGTAAGACAAAAAATTACATTTCCGTTACCATGCCTTGGTGATGGAAAAAGCAACTTTAGAAATGTCACGTATGGGAAACTACCCGTAGCACACCCAGTTATGTATTTGAGAGACAGGTTAGGTCAGTGCAGTATTTAATGCTGTAAAAATCTCAAATTAACCCCACATTTTAATGACAGATGCAACATTTCTGCAGGAAAAATAGTTCGGCTGTGATTAAAATGAACACTTCTAAATGGCATAGACCATTATCTATAGGCCTTTTATAAAATGTCACAGTTTTCAGTGACTTTTTACTTGGTCAATAGATCTTTTGACTGTAAAAAAGGTTTGCAACTGGAAAACAAGCGTGTCTCATTCTTAGAAGCAAAAATCACTTATTCCATTATCTAGGCTATGGGCTCGGGCCAGACCCAGAAGATGTTTGCATTTGAATAACTGTACACATAAAAAGAGAGTTCCTGACAGTGTTTGCCCAGTTCTCTTCCACAGCTAAGCTATGCATTGAGAACAGAGTTTTATAAGGGAAAACTAGGTACCCGTACTAAAAACCAGCACAGCAAAAGAATGAAGTAAGGACCTTTCATTCCATTGCTTCCTTAATTATCCGAGCACCAGACTGTGGATTTGGCAGAGAGATGACTAAAGAGATATAAGAAGGGGGCAAGGGAGGCTGGCTTTAAGAAAATTTTTTTAATAGTCACGGGGAATCAAGAGATACCTACTAAAGATTTATATTCACATCTGATTCAATTTGAATCTTAGCATTTAATTATTTGATTAACTTTTAAAATGGTCAGTCTCTCTTCACATTCTACCTTCTCATCTGTCAACCATAATTTTATTCTTCAGAATGGTTCAGTCAAATTACTCCCTGTTTCCACGACATCAAACCACATTCATGTGGAGTACAGAACATTTTTGTCTTAAAATCTAAGTGCCATATGCTACCAGACTGTCAGTTGAACCAAGAGCAGAGAAAGTTACATGGGGATAATTGCACTGCACAGGAGATATGCTCTACTTTTCCCAATTTAAAAAGACCATTCAAAATAAACCCCCAAGCAACCAACTCCCTGCTCCCTAAAACCCCCAAAAACAATGACAAAAAAGTGATGTGTCCCAGTTCTTATATTTTACAAAAAAACCCCAAAGTAGTAAAATCCATACTCCACACAACACATGGCAAATTCTGGGGATTAACTGCTAAGAGTTCAGTAGTCTCCTGTTTATTATCCTTGAATCTTTTATCAATCTCTTCCCAAGATGTCATACTAGATACACAAATTATTTCCTTATATTCTGATGATCTGATATTTCATGAATAGGACAGCACTACAGCACCTTCTTTAGCTTATAGAACATTTCTGACTTCTGTTTGGATATAATTTGACTTTTTTGCATATTCTGTAACTCTCTGGCATACTGTCCTCCTGAAATAAGATATGCCATTCCTGTTCATTTTTATCATGCGTGCATGATTAGGTCTAAACCAATCATTTCATTTCTCAGTCTAAATAAACACAGAAACTCAGAGTATAAAGAAAAAAAAAACAACAATTTTAGTTTGCCTTCCAGTTTATCAGCAAGCAAAAAATCAAATTTTTCTACTCTAAATGCCCCCTTTTTAACAATTGAACTAAAAGGGATAACCATATTTAAGTAATTTTTGAATCTTACCTTTCAAAGTTATCAACACTGCCGACCACCATTTTGCCACAGATTAGCTTAAGTTTATGAATCACTTTAGGGATATTAAAACAAAATTGGCATTTTTTTAGTCTAGTTTTTCCAAGTGATATACACGCAATCCATGATTTAGTTTTGGCATTCTCTTTTTCATGCAACTCTCTCAGCCAGAATGTTATGTGAACATAGTATTTTAAATTTAATTTCTCTCAGCTAAAGAAACTGCATCTTTTTGTGTGAGTTTTTTTTTCTTTTTTTCTTTTTTTTGGCTGCATTATTCTCACTATACCTAAGAATACTTCATTACTTGGATTGCCTACATATAACCTTCTGTCCCTTGGCTATTTTCCTTGTTAGGAAATACCTTGCAAAGACATCTGTGCTCATGGCACTTGCTTTAGACATCTGATCCATAAGAACAAATTCAGATTTTGCAACTTCTTAGTGGACAATAGTAACAGTCTTATATTTTTTCTTTATTTCAGTAGACAAAATTATTATTCTTTTAGTGTTGCAAGCAACAGAAAAAATGCAGCTGCTGAAGATGTGAATTTAGGATTGGTTTAAATGGAAAATAAGTCAACTTTTCACTCCTCTGTATTTTCTGTTGCTGTATTTCTGCTGTGTGGAGACTGGAAATCTTTCTTTGTAAAGCAGAACAGAGTAACAGTCATAAAATTTACTATGCCAGCAAGACAGTACTCAGTGTGATGTTTAACTCATGACTAAACACCAACAGTTAAAAACAGTTTTTGTAAGAGTTTACCATGAGCTGGCTGTAACCTATACCCTAAACTGAGTTTTCCCCTGCTGAAGAAACATGGGGAGGGCATTGCTACACAGAGCAATTTCTTTAGCAAAAATGCATGTCTGGAGTAAAACTCTTCTCCAAGTCACCTGAAAAAAACCCCAAACAAACCACATTGCGTCCCACTCCCACGCTTTTAATTCTTTTTTAGTGTTGCAGGAAAAGAATGGAAATGCATAGAATGTGCTTTTAGTTCACAGTGCTGTAGTGCCAGTTTCTCAAGTGACTAAAGTGTTTCACCAAAAGGTGAACAACAAAAGACAGTGCATCTAAGTGTTGTTATGAAATATGACATAAGGAGTTATGTAAAACAGACATGGCATGATACAGAAGAAAAAAATGTGTATTTATATATCACTGCTTATTGTATGTAATAAAGAAGAGGGAGATTTTATTTAAAAATAGAGAGTACACTAGTGCTGTCAAACAAACAATTCACAGAAAATTGAAGTCTTATTAATTTGGTACTTTTCTAAAAGAATATTGCAGAAATAGAAGTTCAGTGTAATCTACCAAAAACAAATATCCCAAACTCCTAGAGTATTTAATGCAAGGACAGACTATTCATGCATCTGGACTTGTTCATATATTAATCTAATCTCATCTGGCCTAGAAATTGAATTACCTCACTTCTTGGAGATCCAGAGCATACTGGAGGTCAAGGACAGGCAGGGTTTTTGACCTGGCTTGTTGCAGGGTTATGTAAAGGATTGACGTTAGGTTTGGACTCAGTTAAAAAGCACAATTACCAAAAAAGTCTTAAATAAGGGAAGAAACCCTGAAATACAAAACTGTCCACAGCAGCGAACTTTAGAAACTGAAGAGGATCACCTGAACATTGCCTTAAGGGTACGCTAAATTTTTCCACTTCAAAATGCTGTTGCTTAAAATATTGGACATTAATTTTATTTAACATATTCTAGCAGTGTTGGGAGCCAGCCTCACACTGGCTCATAACTGTGGTGGGGGGAACAAATACAAGACACCTACACTGACAAATACAGCAGCACCACTTGCACCCTGACTTGAACAGCAGTTTTAGTCACAGCTAACAGTCATACTTCCTGCAGGTTTATGCCACTGTTAGTGAAGGAGGTTGGACATTGGGAAGAAGTTCTTCACAGAAGGAGCGATTAGACATTGGAATGGGCTGCCCAGGGAAGCGGTGGAGTCACTGTCCATGGAGGTGTTAAAGGAAAGACAGGATGTGGCACTGAGCGCCATGGTCTGCTTGACAAGGTTATGACTGGTCATAGGTTGGACTCAATGGTCTCAAAGGCATTTTCCAGCCTAGGCGATTCTGTGATGGAGTGAGAAAAGCGAATTTCCTAGGAAAGAATTACCAGGTAAAGATCCTCCAAACTGCCATAGATTGTGTGACTTGGCTGATTTGCAGAAAGTTAGCTATAGAAATGCCGGAAGACTTTGCTGTGAAACTCGATTTGTCTTTTCAACTCCACATACATTTCCAGAAGAGCATCTTTGAAAAGCTTCTTCCATAGGCTTCTGGTTTTCAGATTAGATTGGTTTTCTCTGGTACACATTATATTTAAAACCCAAACAAATACAACTTCTGCTGTGTGTTTGGGAGGAAGCTGCAGCAGCAAAGTGGTTTATAACTAAGAGAGCAATAAATACCACTGTGTGGCCAAACACTGCTGCAATGACGACACAAACAAACCCCTGGAATCAAAGGCTGCTGTAAGTGCATGCAAACTGCAGCATGTCCAGAGAGTTGCACTACAGAGTCAGCACTACAGCAGATCTGAGTGGGAAGCATATTCCTCTGTCAAGGACCATGGGGGACACTCCCATTGAAGGCCTGCTGACAGTAATCTGCTTTGATACAGGACGTGTCCCTTTGAATCAGAGACCAGAGGGCCCTGTGCAAAGAGCAAACTGCGTAACAAAGAAAATGGTGACTCGGATACTCCAGAACCAAATAATTTATGGTTGAAAGATGAAAAATAAATTGAATTCCTCTTTGCAAATACAGCAGACCATAGACTTTGCAAAGTACAAAGGCACTCTACTCCCCCAAAGAACATATGCCCAAATGACTTCTGAAAATGACTCTCATCAAAGATGCAAATGGGATTCTTTCCAGCACACCACATGAGCCCAATGGCTGATGTAAGGAAAGAGAAATCCACTAAACAGGAATTTCTAGGAACATCCCGTCTGTGTCTTCTCTGATTTACAGGATAATAATTTTCTAACTCTCAGCTATGCCAGTTTATTCTCTCCAAAGGTTTCCAAAGTAAATAATACATTTCTCTGAATCTCTGCTTCAAAGGATACTGATCTGTTGCCTTAATTTTTAAGTCAGTGTGAACAGACCAGAAGCAGGTAAACTCCGGAGAAATACAGAAAAGCTTAAAGAAATATTTGCAAAGTCTTGAGGCATAAGTGCTAACATGAATACAGATTACATAGACAGTATTCCCATGAAAACACAGTTCAAGTGAAGCTCTTCCAGTTTGGGCTCACAGATTAAAAGCAGGGTGTGAACCACTTCATATTCCGGGACTTCCAAATCCCTCCCTCTTCTCCCTACACAAGCCTTACAAATTTATCTGGAAGGCAGATATTTTTCAACAGCTAGCGTCCCACAAAAAAAAAAGGAATCTGAGGCTGGAGTAAATACATACACTGTAAAGAGATTTTGGCAATCTTCCTACTGCCTGGGTCTTGTTAAACTCCTACTGACAGTCATACTTGTATTGTATGAAGGAACAGAAAAGGTCAGGTGCATTCTTAAACAAAAGCAATGCCAAGGTTTCTTTTAGATAAATTTATGGTGAACAGTTTATGCATATAATTCATTTGTTGAACTTTTTCTCAGAATTGTTGAAATTAAATGTCAGTTATATAAATTATGCAAAAACATTGTTTGTGTGTATACAGCAGAGGATTCGGAAAACGCTCAGTGCCACAAAGGCATTCCCCAGACTCAGTACACTGAAGATTTTAAAGGACAAGGTTGTCTACCTTCTCAATTCTGCCTCTTTGACAGGAGGCACCAATAAAATGCAGGGGGTTTTTTAGTGTAAAAATTACCAGGTTTTATGCTTAGACTTCTAGTATTCTTACTGGAAGTGTACTCCAAAGAGGTTTTAAAGCTTCCTTCTACTCTCCAGATTAAAACAACTTTGATCATATAATCAGAGAATCATCTGGGTTAGAAAAGACCTCCAGAATCATTGAGTCCAACTGATAACCCAGCACTGCCAAATCCACCCCTAAAACATGTCCCTTAGTGCCACAGCTAGGCGTCTTAAGTACCTCCAGGGATGGTGATCCCACCGCTTCCCTGGGCAGCTTGTTACAATGTTTGACAACCCTTTTGGTGAAGGAGTCTCACTTAATATCCAGAGTCTAAAACCACTCTGGCAAAACCTGAAGCCATTTCCTCTGGGCCTGTCGCTTACATGACAGAAGAGACTGAACCCCATCTGCCTACACCCTGCTTTCCAGTTCATACACATGTTCTTGTGCCATCCCTCACCACGGGAAGAGTGTCCTCGAACAAATAGCTGGCAACTGTAGAGACCTTCTCAGAGGATCATAGAATGCTTTGGGTTGGAAGGGAGCTTAAAGACCCAAGTCCCTGTTGTGGGCATACACACCTTATCGTGAAAGAGGTGGCTCAGAGCCCCGTCCAGCTTGTCCTTGAACACTTGCAGAGGTGGAGCATCCACAGCTTCCCTGGTCAGCCTGTGCCAGGGCCTCACCCCCCTCACAGGCAAGAATTCGTTCCGTTCTTCCTCTTTAACTTTGTAGCTGAAACAAACCAAGGTCTTCTAGCCCCTCCCATCCCCCCTGAACATCCCAATAACCCTTCCCTGCGCTGGCGGGGAACATCTTTGTTTTTTCTTCAAGGTTTTTATATGGTATTAGGGCACCAACTTTCCAGGTCATTTCCCAAAGGCACTTTATGCAGCACCACTTGCGCTGCTCTGCCGAGTCCCAGCGGTCACCGCCTCCCTCACGGCGGGGCCGCGGGAGACGCGCCTGATGCGCTCCGCAGGGATGCTGCCTCTGCGGGGGTGGGAAGCGCAGCCTCCTCCTTCGTTCCTTGCTTCCCTTACCTCCCCACACTCATCCGGGACAACGACTGCCCTCGGCCTCCCCGAGGGGAGCTGCTCACGGCCCGCGGGGTCCCGAACGGGGGCAGCCCCGTGGCGGCGCAGGGCCCGGGCAGAGCCTGAGGCGGCCCGGCGGCGCGGGGAGCGCAGCGGCCGCGGCGGGAAAATGGAGATCTCAGAAAAATTTTCCCGACCGAATTCGTCGTGTGAAAACGGGGCTCCTGAGGCGGGAGCTGCGGCGGGACCTCGGGACCCCCCCGCGGCTGCGGTGTGTGCCTGGGGAGAGGGATGCTTCTGCTCCAGGGCTGAGGACTACCAGGGAAGGAGAGAGGGAGATTATTGGAACTGCGCCTGCCTTCCCTGGGATGGGTGTGTCAGGCAGACTGTGACAGGGGCATGATCAACTCATGCACATAAATCCAGGGGAATTCATCCCAGGGTAGAGAAGGAGCTGGCCAGCATCATCGTGGACCCCTTTGCATTATTTTCAAGAGTCTTGGGGGTCTGGAGAAGTCCCAGTAGACTGGAAGCTGGCTAACATTGTCCTGGTTTTCAAGAAGGGTAAGAAGGATGACCCTGTAGCTACAGGCCTGTCAGTCTCACTTCAGTGCCTGGTAAAATTACGGAGAAGTTTATTTTGGGAGTTATTGAAAAACATTTGAGAGTCATTGGTCATAGCACTATTTCATGAGGGAAAAGTCCTGTTTAACCTACTTAATTTCCTTTTATGACAAGTTCACCCATCTAGGTGGCTGAAGGAAATCAGATGTGGTGGGTTTGGGATTTTAGCAAAGCTTTTGGTGCTATCTCACAGCACCCTCTGGATAACCCTTCCAGCTCACAGCTAGAGATGTCCATGATGTGTTTGCTGAGCAGCTGGCTGACACGGGTGGTACAAAGGGGTAATGTAATTAATGGGATTATATTGGGCTAGTCACCAGAGGGGCTCCCCAGGGCTCCATCTCTGGGCCAGTGCTTTTTAATGCTTTTATAGGTGACCTGGATTCAGCTATCAAATGTGCATTAAGTACATTTCCTGATGCTACCAAACTAGGAGGAGCTGTGTATGTTCTTAGAGGTGGAGAGACCTTACAGAGGGACCTGGATAGGCTAGAGAGCTGGGCAGCCAGTGACCATATGATATTTAACAAGAGCAAGTGCCAGGTTCTCCACCTGGGACAGGTAATGCTCGTTGTACCTACACACTGGGAACAAGATGCTGGAGAACAGTCCTATGGAAAGAGATCCAGGGGTTTGGGTTGGTAATAACTGAGCTCTGAATCATGGCGTTGAGATCTATACATATTGTCTCAGCAGTTTAGTAGCAACAAAGTATGTGTGTGCAATCTTTTTTTCATTTCAATTTAATGGAAGTTTCATTGCTGAGTTCAGTGAATCCAGAGACCGCGTCTTTAAGCGCCTATTCTGTCTAAAAGTCTGCATTGGATCACATGCTCCATAAAAGTGTTTGAAGTGGTAGGCACTCTGTACCACAAACACAGCATGCTCTGGGTATTCCAAATCACCAATGCCTGGTCTTGTACAATCAGTCCTTGTCTAAATAGGAGCACTTACAAATTTCGGGTGAGCAGATAAGTGCTTTAAGTTCCGTAAGCGTGGCTAAAATCTGCCCAGCTCCACTGTGGAGGCAGTTCTGAAGTTATGCAGCCTCTAGTCTCTGTTAGCTGAAGGATCGTGAGTTAAAGCAAATTTAAGTCAGCACGTCACTGAATTTTGGTCACAGCCCCACATGTTTAGAAGTAAAGACAGGCAAAAAAAAAGTACTTATTAAAAAAAAAAAAAACACAAAGCAAAACATCTCTTGGGATATCTGCTTACCCCTAATTCAGAACAGACTCTTGACTTAACAGAGATTACCCTGAACAACCTAGCAAGACATTTGTTTCTCAAAAATAAAAATATCAAATCTGTTCCTGTAAAGAACAACATTTGGCTTTTTTTTCCTGCCAGAACAGAGATGGTTTGAATCAACTGCCTTTAAAAACTGATATGTGAGCAGAAGGGAAAAAGGAGGTTCTAAAGGACTTGATAGCTCTCCTTTTTGCTATTACTAAAACCACAATAAAATGCTGACTGGAATGGATAACTAAGATTACTAAATTTTGAATTTTAGCTTTTGGGTGGGACATTTCTGAAAGTTTTTACAAATTATATCTAACACAGTTGTGAGCAAAAACTTCTCCTATATTCTTAAGGTTTTCCTCCATCTGGAAAAACTGTTTTAGCTAGAATTTTGTTGATGTTCTGACTGTGAGGCCTAAAGCAGAATTAAAATACTTTTTGCTTCCCAAACTAGTAGAAAAATCAAAAAGCCCTCAAAAGTTTGAGTCTATTCTTTCTCTGCAAATTGATGCCTCCAATTTCAAGTCCTGGACAGACAAGGATGTCACAGGGATATTTTGGACATATCCCTGGTGGAAAGCCAAGGCCAGTAAAGGTTTTAAGGACTTGATTTGCAACAGAGGGATTTCATGTGAGCAAAAAATCTGACAGTCGCATCTTGCACTCTATGTAATTGTTTCCAGGAGGTGTTTAAGAACAACACTCCTTGTTTGCATGTTTCACTGTTCTCCAAAGGAGGGAAGCTCACTAAGGAGCCTGATGTAGTGCTGCTTCCTAGGATATTAGTGTCTCTGATACTTAGTTTCAAGTACAGACCTTGTTCAGAGAAGAGACGATGAGTGACAAGGCAGTCTTTTCATGTGCTGCAAAACCAGGTACACTTGTCCAACATCCAGAAATTACAGGGAATCAGACCTGAAATTTGGGTAGCAACTGCTCTACATGTTCTCAGAACATCTTGGTGACAATGTGTTGGAGAATTTTAACAGATGGCATCTTGGGTGATAATAGTTATCAGCTGCAAAGTTCAAAAAGGGAGGAGAAAAGCAACAAAATAAATGCCATACACCTCTAAGAGGCCAGCTTCTGTAGGGCCAGAGAACTGGCATGTGAGCACTCACAGATAGCAAATGCAAACACATAAATAAAGAAAATTGGCATTAATCACTGGCTAGGCAGACAAGATTAATTTGAGACAATTGAGAAGGCAAATAAACTGATAAAACACATCAGGAGTCAGTTGCAGGAAGAGCATTCAAGCCTGGTCCAATGTTTCCCCTCAGCCTTCCATAAAAGGAAGAGCAGTTGGGTAGCTAGAAATGAGTCCTGGTGGCGTGAAGGTCCTATTTTGAGCTAATCAGTGAATTAACAGTTTAAACAGTTAATTTAACAGTTAATCAGTGAATAAACATTTTAAACTTAGTAGCAATAGGTATTTTCAAAATGGAACTCTCACATATGTAGAAAATTGGCACTTGTTATCTCAAAGCCATTAACCATTTTCTTTGAGACCAGGTAGAAATTGGAGAAGACTGGAAAAGAGCAAACCTAGTGCTAAACATTTAATATGATATATATGAGAACTCAGTTCCAGGAGAAACAGGGAAGTCTTTTAAGCCTATAAGAACAAAAGGAACTGAGTAATATCCAGGCTGTATTTGTCAAGAACAAGTGGGGTACAGCTACTGCAATATTTTTTGGGGACAATATTGTAAGCATTGTGGATAATGGAGAAATCTTTGTTTTAATAAGGCCTGTCTTTATTTCACATGACAGCCTGAAAACTGGGGAAAAAAAAGTCTTTGAAAAAACGAGTAAAATGTAGGTGGAAAACTCTGAGTTTTTATTATTGACCCTCCATGAAGATGAAAGCAGGGGTGGGTGTAGGACACCAGGTTTTTCTGTCTGCTGTGGAGCCAGGGCTGCTCTGTATTCCAGTTAATGATCTAGATGAAAGAACTGAGACCAGATTTTCAGGAGCTGACTCTCTTGTAGGACAAGATAAGAATTAAAAAGCACTCTGAAAAATTGGAGATAAGGACTGGAAAAGCAGAATCCCATTAAACAGGAAGAAGAGCCATGTACTGCATCTAGGAAGTCACACTTGCTGCAGACAGCCGCATGTGAGCCGTTTTTTGAAGAGGGATGTATGGGTGTTACTTTGCCTCCCAATCAGAATATGACTCACTGGTGTCATACTGCTAAGAAAAGACAAGCATTAAACTTGCAGAGAAACAAAAGGCTGGGTTATAAATCACAGTGGAAGAATTATTTCACCTAAGCCCGAGAGCATTTGAATTCTCAGAACTGTACTTCAATAAATTGGTGGATCATTTGAAAAAGTTAAAAGGGAAAAAGCATCAATTACATGAAATAGAAATATATTTTTAATCAATGACTTAAGAGAACAGGACAGGAATTTTATTTCACACTACTCCGTAACATAGAAGATTAAACTGAAAGAAATTGACATGTTTAAAGGAAAGATTGATTTAAAGGGAAGAACATACACAAATGGTCTTCAAATACGTGAAGATAAGTAGAATACATTCTCAATACTCTGTGGATAGAGCAAGAAATGGCAGGCCTGAATGGGGAAAAGTTGTGTGGGGGGAAATGTGGTCTAGACAATATTTCCTAAAAATAAAGGCAGCAAAGTCATGAATCAGATGGCCTTGAAATGTGGTGCAGTGTTCAACAGCAGAAATCTTCACAAAGAAGCTAAGAAAAACAAAAGCAAACCTGGTTCTGTCCAGAATTCATAGATGTGCTTTGGCTCAACTAACTTAGGTGCCTTTCATTTCTTTTTCTGGGACTCTGAGATAGGTGTGCTAGGAACTACCTAATTACACTTCATTAGTTAGTTAAGCTGGATGAGAACGTAAACTTGTAATTTAAAAAAGTACTTCAGAATAAGACGTAATTTTCCTATTGGATTTATTTAGCTGCTAAGACAGAGCCAACCAAAATATCACAACAATGACCAAACTTCAGTGTGCTGAAATCATATACATGCCAACAAACCTGCAAGGGTTTTCTTTTTCCCCCTTTAGATGTTTTAAAATATATATCAAATTCTAACAAACTAAGAAGACTCTAAAAGCACAACAGTAAATAAGGTGCAATAAATTGTATTCACTCAACATACAGGTAGACTTCTACTCTGACTACTTAGAGCTAGAGTCTTCCAACCATAAATGGATCAGTCCTGCAGGGAATCAAGAGCTAAATATTTCCTGCAGTCTCTTCAACTCTGTTTGGAACTTGCCCTGTTCTGGAGAAAGGCACTGGAAAAAAATCTGGTTAAGTGAGGACCAGGGAACCTCCTTCCCACTCTTGGCTCTTTTAGCCAGTTTTCCTAAATTGTGCTGAAAGCTAAAAATACCACACTGACAACACTGAATGGCGAAATGAAATTAGGTGGTGGGATTTGGCTGCACTGAGCAAGAGAATTACCTATCACCAAAGGAGTTTAAGTGGATTCCAGAAGAGCAGAGATGTCTCATAGCACTCCAGCAAAACAGGCATTGTTTTAAAGTTGTGCAACAGAAATGCTGCTCTGGGATTAACAAAGGCTACAAGCAATTCCATGTGTTTTTAAGAAAGAAAACTAGAATGAAAATCAGGCAGACTTTTAAATTTTAAAGTTGTTAGGCCTTTTGAAAATCATTAAATTATGGTTTCTAAACCAGCTATTGAGACTACTTAGCAGTGGCCATTTTCTTCAATATCAGGTGAAGGTTTCTTTGGTCTATTTTTAGGCTAACTCATTTATCAGGCTTAGTTCTATTATAAATATGGCAAGATGTAATTTTATTATAAATGTAAATGATAAGGACATAGGATTGCAAAAAACTGTGTCCAATAGCCAGCAAGTCTGATACCAATTTGGAGGTACACGTCATAGAATTGCTAAACTTGGAATGGACCTCCAGGATTGAATGCAACTGTTAACTATCATTAAACCGTAGCCACATCTACACATTTTTTGAACATGTCCAGGCCTGGCAACTCCACTACTTCCCTGTGCAGCCTGTTCCAAGGCCTGACCACCCTTTCAGTAGAGGAACTTTTCCTAATAGCCAATTTAAATATCCCCTGGTGCAACTTGGGGCCATTCTGTCTTGTCCTGTTGCTTGTTACCCAGGAGAAGAGACCAACCCCCAACTTGTTACAATCTTGAACAGCACCATATGGGTATCAGACATTAAGATGCTGTTTTTTCCTTGAACAGAGATGCTCTTTGCCCAAGTTCCAGAAGAAAGTAGCAAAAAATTCTCCCCACACGCCATCGGAAAAGTGAAAAACATTTTGACCTAAAAATATGGATTTTTTAAGGCAAACAGTGCACAGTGTGCAGAAATATTTCTTGAAAGCCTATGTCTGACAAAACTAATTATCAGTATTTCCCTTCCTTCTATTACAGCCTATCAATCATTTTTACCCTGATGACTGTTGAGAAAGAAGCACTAGATTTTGCAACACAAGTTGCATAAAGCAGCCCAGTGCAGGTGCAATCTTATGGGAGAGAGGTAAGAAAAGTCAATACCCCAAGACTGCAACTAATTTAAACTTCTGATGACTCAAATAGCATTCTGGTACTTTATCTCCTTGGAGGAGAAAGTACTTTAGCCTGTAATATTAACCTCCCAGTGCCACAACTGGTCCAAGTTAATTGGAGAATCAAATCCTTAACCTGACATCACAGAAAACCAAAAAATCTTAGGTTATTTCATTGTCAGCATTATGCTATGCTATTCTTTCATTATCCTGAAAGAGCAAATTAGTTGATTTTATATACATTTCTAACTCCACTATGTGTACTTCGGTTGCAATAATAAACATCCTAAGAAACATTCAAATTCTTGTTTTCAAAAATTTCAGAACAAATAATTTATCTAACAGCAGATTGTGACATCATAACTGTGAGAGTGAAAGAAAGTGCTACACTACTCTTGCAGTTGACATACCATGACACAAATGAAACATTTTTTTTCCCCCCATTTATTTTTCTCCTGGTGAATTGTCATGTAGACTACTTCATCTGTATCCCCACCCCCTTGGAATCTTGGTGATTCCAAGTGAAGAATTTCTGTCTTGGTTTGAATTAAGGAAGTTTTTCTTTCAATCATATGACTGCACAAATCAAGTGTGATTTTCCCCATTGGGGAAATCCCCTTAGGTACAAAGGCTGACTTCATTTAGAATGTCCCAGATATGTAACAAAGTATATTCCAGATAAGACTAGTCCTTCCCTCATATTTTGGTGTCTGATCCTCTACTGATAAGAAAGTGTCAATTCACAGTTGACTCTGAGTAAATCCTAATTTACACCAGGATGAGTTGCTGCCAACTGCACATTTTGAAGGTGGTGTATTCTTGCACTTGATAGTCTCTGCAAAGTCAACTTCAACATCATCTACAATTTTCACATATTCTCAAATATTTGTGATAAATAAGTCTCTGACTCTAGACAAGGCATTAACATCTTCCTTACTGATTAATGAACCAAATTTCCTTTTCCCCGCCCATCCCCATCAAGCCTCTAAATAAGTTGGGTTTGCAATGTGGACTTGGCCCTCTATTTCTAGTCACAGGTGTCAATTTGAGAGAGTCTGTCAATTGGACACTACTGAGTGCACAGAGAGAACGGGTTGGGATAAGACCAGAAAATATTTCTTTCACTGACATATGAAGTAATTAGTTTTTAATTGACCAAGAAATCCAGTGATTTTTAAAGCCCTTTTTAATTTTGTGTGTGAGGGTCCTAGTTATTTTTTTTTTTTCATTGCATGAAGGGATCAAAGCTGGTAACAAGCAATACAATAAGCATTGTGTTCACTGTTGCTGGCATAAGGACTTATCTGACAATATCAAGGAAAAAAAAGAAAAAAACCCACACAGCTGCTATAATAAGATAATTCAGAAAACTATTAGAAAATTAATAACTCAAGGCAAAGAGTAATACATGATTGATCCCAGTGTATTCTTATGAAGAAAAAGAAAGCTTGTTACTGTCCAGAGCTCAGAGCTCTAACTGCAAAGTTCATCAGTTTGCTTTTGACTTCATTCCTTCCACACTGATTCTCACTAATAACTCTCCCAGTGTTATGGTCAACAGATGAATAGTGATCCCTGTGCCAAAATATTCCACTGAGATTTCTCTCATGCACACACATTCCCTGAATGTCT
The DNA here is from genome assembly GCA_013397865.1 of Struthidea cinerea. Taxonomy (NCBI): domain Eukaryota; kingdom Metazoa; phylum Chordata; class Aves; order Passeriformes; family Corcoracidae; genus Struthidea; species Struthidea cinerea. Next base: position 807,926 of record VZTI01002182.1, on the reverse strand, counting down.
CCATCTCACATGTAGAGTTCTTGTGCTCTGGTTCAAACCACATCCTTCTGAGCATCAACACAAACACCAGAACCTATAGAGACCACAGAGGTTTTACAGGATTTCTGTATGGTCATAAGCAGGAAGAATAAAGACGATTTAACACCTACGGTTGCACTTCTTCTGCATAGGAGGACATTGTGTAATCTCATGCAAAGGTTTGTTCATAGGGAAAACTTCCTAATGCAGCTTTTAATGGAAGACTGAAAAAGTTACAGAGTCCAGGCTGTGCCAGAAACATCATGCGAAGGATTTGTGCATAGAAATTGTATATTAAAAGTTTTAGGAAAGAATCTGAATTCCCCCTCTATCAAGCAGCAATGCGACAGAAGCCTGAAGGGAGAAGTACTGGAGGAAGAAATGGTTTGTGTCTTTTAATGTCTGTGAAACTGTGATGCAGAATAGTGTCAGTTCATGGCAAAGGTGAAGATAACGTCTCATTTTATCTCACGTGAACATACACTGCTCCCCGGGGGAAAACTCTTAATCCAGAACACATGAACAGCAATTACACTGCTATGCATGAATAAATAAGACCATTTTGTTTTCACATGAAGATGTGAAAAATGAAGGAAAATTATGAAAAATTGAATATTCTGTTACAAGAATCTGACTCTTCCAAGAGGACTATAAATTTCACCTTATATTTATCCTGGTAGAGCAAAATTCGTTGCAGTTATATTGGTACAGATGTTTATACTAGTGTCAAGTATACCTCCATTTCATTGAACAAAATTACTTCTTTCTTTTTTCTCTTCAAGTTATCCAAAGCAAAAGTATTCAATAGGGAAAAAAAATGAAATGTAGGAATGATACAGATTCTGAAGAAAAAAAAAAAGAGGTGGTTTTGAATTACTTGTGAGGGGAATAAGTTACATAACAAGCAATCTATTGATTTTAATTCAATTATCTTAGTTAAAGAGTACACTTATACTAGCAACTATTCAATATGCTTAAGCAGAGATGAAAAATTAAAACTACAGGATGTTTGGAGATGTTTCTTCAAAAGTAAACTTGCCTCTTAACAAGGTAAAACCCAACAAATTAAAGAAATACAGTGCTTGTCATTCGAGGTTATAATGCTGTCAAGGTAGAAGCCTTCACTATAATCACAGAATAGCTGGATCTTTTGCCCTACAGCACAACTTTTAAAATTGTTTGCAGTGAGTTCCCACACCCTGTGCACTGATGAGCTTCATAAAGCAAATAAAGAAAACTCTTAATTTCAACTCTCCGTTAGACCTATTACTCAGACCTCATTCAGCACCTACAGGTTCTTGCAGCTGTGGGAGGACCAAGATGAACAATAACACCAAGGAGCCAGACTCCCGCCCAACTATAGACGATGCTGTACCCTGCTTATTGGAGATTTGCCTACCTAAAATCCATCAGGTGCCATACACTCAACCCAAAGTTACCTTGCTGGGGATGGCTAATGCTGGTGTCTCACCCATTTAGTAGCTTGCCATAACAAAACCCCAGCAAGGCTACCCTGAATCAGACTGAAGAAAGACAAAAAAGATAAAAAACCCCAAACCAAACCAAGAGCTTCTTCTAGTCAAGTTTCTTGCTTGCCTACAAGGGCAGAAAATCACCACATTTTAGGAGCTTAATGACAGAAGAGTGAAGCTGCAGGGTTTTAAACCTACAGAATCCAAAGGAAAGCATTAGCATTAACTGCTCATCTTCACCAAGGGTAAAGTGGTGATGTTTCAAACATCTTGCAGTCCAGATGGACATCCTTAAGCCCCAACCTTCAGCTCAAAGTAGCCAGCCTCTCACTGACATAGACCAGCACTCGGCCTAGCACAAGCCTGCACTCCACAAAACCTCATCCTACATAGTGCAGATACTGCTTTGTATCACAGCTTCTCCTAGCAATTATCATCTCTGCTGTCACACAGGTAAATTTGAATCAAGACCATAGCAAAAACACACAGCAAGCTATAAAATTAATTAAAAGGGAAGTGTTACCTCTAAGGGTGAGGAGCCTACTCAAAAGCAGGGCCAAAATCAACAGATTTAGCCTTACTTCATGCTTCCTGACCCCCAGCCCTCTCTTCCTGGGATCAAAGCCATTGTCTTCGCCCCAGTTCCTTCTCTTCCCTTGGCAGTGGGCCCTGATTGCTTGATAGATCCCAGCTGCTTTGATCTTTCCTCTTAACTCCCTCCTCCCCAGTACTCCAGCACTAATGACACAACTGGGGATGGTTGTTACTCACACATGTGACAAACCTGGTGCCAAGTATCCTTTCAATAAATAGAGGATAAATAAATGTCATAGCAAAAGAATACAGGAAAACTTTCACAATATTTTTGTGTAATTGGGCCCCTCTAAGCTCTGAGATGAAAACATCTCTGAGAAGCAGCATTTTACATAAATGTGGGTAGACAGAGCACATATTGGCTCAATCCAGCAGCCAGAAGTTTCTGGAGCAGCTATTTTCCCCAGTCCTCCCCTTGGTGTTATTATTAATAACAGAGATGGCTTGTCTAGCCCTCTCCTTACTTCACTGTCCTTCCTCTGGCAATTGTGAGAGAGACACAGAGAGAGGCAAGAGGCAGGGGGAGGATTTCTTGTTTCTGTTCTCATGGCTTAATGGGTAGTTTGAGATTCATAGCAACGTAAAAAGGCAGAAAACCAAGAACGGATTACACACGCAAACTAACTTAGGCTCTAGAATTAAGAGCTGCTTGGTACGTGTCAGGTGGAGGGGCAGAACACAGTGCAAGTTACCTTCCAGCTGATTTGCAGACGCCAGTGGATCATCATCCTAGGGATGAATAAGTCTGGATCACATTTCCTATTTAATGCAGAGCTATATGCTATGCTCTGCTACTGACTACAGTGGGGTTACACAGGGTTGAAAGACAGCGATTTGGGCACAAACATGGTATTAATTACACCAGCTTTTGGCAGCTCTGGTCCTGCTGCTGCCCAAGAGGAATGATTTCCACTAGCCTCCCTATTACATAAATCACTGAGTAGGTGCTTGGGGCTGGACAATCCATGCAGAAATGCAGGCTGGCTTTTCATCTCTCCAATTTTTCCTCTATGACACTTTTTTCCTTTGAAATTTGGAAGAATGCAAACTATTTTTGCAAATTCCTTTCCAAGTTAAAAGATTCAAGTATTCTTTTTTTTTTTTTTTACCATGAAATTTAATTTTCTTCTTAAAACCTGGATTAAAAGTGACAAGTATACTGAACTCATGGAAATCATACCCTGTTGGGGAGATATTAAAAACCACATGTCACATTGCCTCTTAAGTCCAGAACTCAAGTCATGGGAACCAGATCCTCAGTAAGAGGAAATGCACATGACATATGCAGGGCTCAGCAGTAACAAATATTCCCCATAGTCTGTTATGGGACTGGTATTGCACTTGCGGCCTCTTGTGAGCTCTGAAACGGCCTGTTCAGGACAATGAATTTATCAGACCTGCTTGTGCACAAAAGCTACAACATTTTTTCAAGTTTTCTTCAATTATTTTAAGAGACCTTGGAATATCATGGAGTTCTTGAAAGGACTAGAGGCCAGCTTAGATGTACCCATAGGAATGGGTAAAAAGATGCAGTTGGTGAAAATTGAATTCACCTTGCACTTTGTCATCAGTTCTGGCATAAGAAACAGTGAATTCCATAAACAATGCTATTATCAGTCTGTACTTGCACAGAAGATCTTCAATAACGTCAGCAGAACTCTCAACAGGACCAGAGACAATACAGCAGCACACACACTTCCATTTATTCCAAGTGCTTCTTTCTGGAGGCAGCTCCAGAGGGGTGAATATTTCAGTGTGAAGAATAGCTATCAGGAAACAAGATTATAAAGATGATAAATTTTGACTGTGATATCTCAAAGATCAGGTGCTTAGTAGCGTAGTTCTAATGTTCCCTCAATAGATGATACATCAGCCTTTGCACTTCTGAAGAAGGTAGATTGGGTAGATCAATTCCGCCCATTAATATAATAAAATATATTTATGGACAGTTACATACTTTGCAATAGGACAAGCTTAGAAATTCAACTGCCTACCATGAAACAATTAATTTAATTCTCTTGGGATTCTACCAGCTTTCAGTTCTGGCTTTTTCCTTGGAATGTTCTGATGTTGTTATCTATTATTGTAGAAGTTAGACTAAAAATATTCTTTTTTCTCTTTCATTCTGATACCAAGTTATACAGACATATGGAATCAAAAGGTCTCATTTCACCCTTATGTAAGGCCAGCAGACTTTTTTTTTTTACTAGGAATTGCAAATACATGATCTGCCATCTTGGCCCACATACTTGAGGGGCAACCAAGTTTCAGAGTCTGACTTATTGGAGCAGCTCTTACAGCATTATATTACTATGAACTTCTTGTTAGACAGCTTACTGCAGTAAGCCTTGGTGTCAGCTGAAAAGAGATGTCTGGAACTGTAAGGTTTCACTTGAAAGTAAGGAAATCTGCATGGCAAGAAATTTATTTCCTGCAGTATGGATTCTCAGGCAAAAAAAGTTCAGCTGTCACCACAGAGTATAAACAAGTACAAGGAATGGTGGAAAGAAAGTCATGTAGGGGATACAACATCACAAAGTCACCCCAAGACACTTACTATACATGAAGTAACCTAAAATGACCTTCACACCTTACCAGTATAGAAGTCTGCTGTTTACAGACAGTTCAACTCTTCCTCACCCAAACTGAGTAATGGCTGCTGCAAAAGCCTGACCTCCCTGCAGCGAAGGGTCCTGCACACCTTGGTATTTGCTCCTCCATTGCACAGTAAGTCTTACAGAATTCCAAAATACAAATCAAGATTAAGGCTTGTAAGAACAGGACTCACATCAGCATCCTGTACATGGAGTTATTTAAAATCAACCACAGGAAGTACTAAATGGTTTAAATCCTACTCTTGTCACAAGTTCCTCCTCTCGCTAAAGATTGACAGATGAGTCCTATTGAGGGTGAGATTTAACATGTATTCTGTACAAAATTCTTGGATAACTAGACCTTCTCTCAAATTTGATTCTGCATTTCTTCCTTACTGAATTAAATACAAAGCAAATGACTCATAAGTATATAATGTATTTCAGCAAAGTATGGTACTGGCTGCTGCTGAGTCTTTGGGAGAAAACATTAAAATGGGTGGGGCATTTTAAGGTCAAATCAGTTTTGTGTTTTTTGAAATACACGAAATGCACTTATATTTGCTTTTAAAACCTTAGTATTGACATGAATATGAAATAACATTATAGCAGTGGAAATGTTTAAAAATACTTTATAATTGCAATTGGATTTTTCATAAACAATTATAAATGAAAATATATAGCCACATTGGGAGGTAATTTATAATTTACCATAAAACCACAAATGACAACTCCCAACAGAGAATCTTCAGTCCACAAAGACACTGATGGATTACAGTTTATAGCCTAAACAAAAAAAAGTTGCTAATTAATCGGATATATAAGCAAGTATGACCAATGTTACATGGACTAATCTGTACATTATTATAAAATTACTGGATATAACTTTGTAAGCCAAATGAAAGAATTACAGATAAGTCTAGAGTGCAGGGAGGTGGCTATTCTAGCAACTTCTTTTATATAAGACAATACAGAGCCTATCCAAATATCATGTTACTGGAAAAGTGCACCAGGGCAAACCCTAGAGATGAAGTAATAGGGTAAGTGAGCCAAGGTTTCTCTTTCCTAGCCTGCTTTAAGTGATGTTTTTGTCACAGATGTACCTAATGACACACACTGTTGGAGTGAATATGGAAAAATCTTCGCACAAGAAATGTTATACTTTTATTTTTCTTGCCAGGCATAAATTGATTCCATATAATGTTACCACAAGTCCTGTGAATACTCTGTTCTGTGCAAAAACATACTTTGGTGGCACAGATATTCTGTGTTCAAGGTCTAGTTTTGCTGGTTTTATTCAATATTAAATATTAATATTAATACTACTCTTTGTTGCTTGAACTCTTATTAGAGGCATAGAGTTTGTATGACTAAAGATGAAGGCTTAGCTTGCACCACTATAAAAGCTTGAGAAAATCACTCAAAGTAGGAAAGGAAAAATGCAACAAAATAACCAAACTTTTTTCCCCTTTCAGCAAAACTCTTGTTGTTCAAAGAACAGTTCAGCATAAGTGCACGTAAATTCTGTTTTTACACAAAGATATTGAAATCAGGGTCAGAAACTTAGACTTTGGTTGTTTTGTGTTTGGGGTGGTTTTTTTGTCACTAAGCTGAGCTAAAATGCCTCCTTGGCTTTCCTGTGTGCTCAAAGGGTGCTGCAAAGCTTTGCTTTTCCCCTTCCCTTTGCCTCCAGGTCCCATATAATTGATTCTGCCAAGTGTTAGCAGTTACATCCAACTCCCAGAAGTTTTTCCTGAACTACGGTTATTCCTGGTGATTCATACGTCTGAGAATCTTTCTGAAAAATAAACTATTGGAACCTTAAAAATAATTAACTTGGCTCTTCTAACGCACAGGATCTTCTGAAGAGATTGCAGGAAAGGGAGAAATGTAAGAGAAGTGGAGGGCTGGCCCTTGTGCTTGTGGAATCCTGGCACTGGGAAAGCAGTTGACTTTATCTGCTTCCACTGGGGACAGATGCAGAAAGCCAAGGGCAACTTACCTCCCAGATGCAGTGACTAATGGCATGTAAACATATCAAAGAGGTCTCCTCTTTTCCAATAGAACAGAGTCCAACTTCATTTCTGCTTCTTGAGAGCGAAGGGGAAATTTAAAATAAAAACTAGAGGTACAGAAGGCTTGCACTCTTATCTAAACTGGTCAGTACCTTCCCGATAAATATTTGTAAGTAACTTTCCTTTGCCTCATAGGTATTCAGTCTCTTCCACACTAAGTAAGGTTTTAAGCAGGGCAATAATCAATAAAAATTCAAAAGACCTACTGCTAAGCTTGTTGCTGACTCACTCACAGAGGTTAGCAAGCTGCCTAATCTGTTCCTAGTTCTGTTTATTCACCTGGAAAATTTAGCAGCAAGTCATAATTAGTGTTTATAAAGCACTCTGAAAAAAACCCATATAATTACTTCCTCATTAAAAGCCTGTATGATTTGTTTGACTCTCTACACCACCAGTACCCTTGTGTGTCCTCCTAACTCAAGGATGTCCTTCTAACCCAAATATTACAATTTCTGAAAGACTTACATTGTTGCTTTTCTGATCCCTTTTAATCCTCTGCTTTCTCTGGGATTTGATATTCTCCATGCTACGTTGTATATTGGCCTTAAACAACTTAAAATAAAGGTGAGAACCTACATTTATTTCCTCAAATGCCAAAGTCTAAATATTGGGATTTTCAGAGAATAAAAGATAATTTGCACCTGATTCACATGCACAGCAGAAATATATCAAATAGAAAAGAAACTTCTACTCCCTGAGGAGGGGCTTGCTTTCCCAAGGGAGGAACTGGCAACTGATCTGAAGATTATTGACTTGAATCAAGAGCTCTCAAGTTTCAGGAGAAGTCAGGTTTGGGAATAACAGGAAAAACTGAGTTCAGTGAGTCCTTTACTGAGAATAACTCTTTTTCTTATCTCCTGATACAAACTCTGTCCTCTTTCACAACCTTGTAGAATTCCCACTGGCTGGAATTGTGAGTCTGCTCTGTATAGAAGCCACGTCAACAGCCAAGAGCTTTCTCAGTAATAGCTTTCAGCTCCTGCTCTTCCTGTAGCATGCACTGAAGGGAATGAGTTCCCTATTTCCTACAGTCATTAGAACTTCATGCCCTGTCCTAGATTTGCATTACCCAGGCTTGGTCTCCCTGTTCCCTGGAAGTTTGAGCAAATCTGCCCTCAGATCTCAGTATTTGTAGGAGCGCATATTGATTGAAGACAAAAGGAAATTAGGCAATAGGTTTTGCCTTTCATTAGTTAGTTGGAGAATATCTGTGTGCATTCAGATAGACAAATGTATAAAAACCAGAGTAGCAACTACTTGTCTGCTCACTTTGCCTCAATACTCCTGAGCCTTCTTTTGGCTGGGCTTGGGTTCTTGAACTGTTTGTGCATACTCTGAACTGAGATTCTTTTTCTCTCTTTCTGACTGTTTGGGTCAGTGCTCTTCCGCTCTCCTGGCTACTGTGTGCTCTCCCTCTGAGTCTTTATGTCCTAGCAATTAGACATTATGTCTTTGTTTCCCCACTAGGGAAATTCCATTGTTCCGACTCCTGGTTCTAGGGAGGATGGGGAAAAACTAAGTTTTCCTCTCTTTTCTTTTTTACTTTTTTTTTTCCTTTCTTTTTGTCTTAAGCACATTTATTCAGTGGTAAGAACTGACTGGTTCAGGCATGTGCTTGTAAATGTTCTCCTGCTCCTTAGTTCCCATACACTTAGGGAATCTTCCATACTATTTCTGTTTTGTTTCCATCTTAACAGAAAAGTCAACTACAAACAGTAATAACTAAATTAAACCATCTTCTTTCACCCATGCAGTGAATCACCAGGACTTTCCATAATAATAAGATGAATAAGCACATTTTTTAAACTTTTAATAGTCAACTATGCTTCACAGAAAAAGGGAGCTTTGACACTACTTCTGGACCTAGAATCTTCTCCCCCTCCAAGCTTTTTGCTCTGTGGATGATAAAGGGGTTATGCATTTTTCCATCAAAGCTGAATGTTGTACATCTTGGTCTTATGAGTCAACACAGCTTTTTAACTAAGCTGCCCTGTAAGCAAGATAGCATCTGCAAGATGAAAATGAGAAACAGCTGTATCAGAGGACGCAATAAAACCTTGTTTAGACACTGTGTGGAAACACATATGGTGACCCAGGGATATTCCAAAAACTACACAAACCTCCTGAAAATTGAAGGCCACTATCTCTTTCATTAATTTTTATGCTGGTTTGAAGCGAAATGTGGTACATGATCAAACTGATCTGTCCATGGGATAGACACAGCATGCAGTGAAAGCTCACAGCACTGTAGAAATCCAGAAGTTCTCTCTCTCTGGCAGGACTTTACAGGGATTTCAGTGTACTATTTCATATCACTGGAAAAAATGACAAGTGGAAATGTAAAGCTTGCTTAAAAAAGATTTTTTTAGTGTAACTGTAGAACTCAATATATTTCTGCTTTTCATAATGTGGTATTTCCCCCAAACCATGAGATGATTTTACTTTGTAACTCAGTTCAAGCACTTTAGACAAATACAATTTCTATACCAATCAGAAGAAAGGAACGGAATCCATCAATGTAACCACTTAAACAATATATGAGAAGTTGTTGTTTTATTATGTATACCAACATCCTGTAAATGAGCAAGGAATCAGTGAAATTCAAGTCCCAGTGCAACATACTTTTCGCTGTCAAGGGCAATGAGTGGTGTCATTAAGAGTGCAGCAGTAATGAGAAGAAACCCTGTCACTGGGATACAAAAACTGATATTTCATATGGATTTGAGAGCGAGGCCTGCTCTCAAACCTTTTCAATTTTGAAAACAAGCTTGAGGAATTACCAAAGTCCAGGGGAGGGAGGCAAAACCTCTTGTAGGACTAATCAGTGATGCTGCCTGATTTCTAAGGGATGGAATGATTGCAAGACACCCTAGAAATACCTAAAGACCGGTCATTTCATCAATGCCACCTCAGAATGCGGTAATTTAAAAAAAAACAGTGTGCTACATAAGGAGGTATCACAAACTACCTGTTATTTTGTGCTCATCTTCCTATGTTTTACATTTATGGCGGGTTAGTCTGGGGAACACCAAATTTTCTAAGTTAGTAGCATTCTTGCACCTCATTGTTAAAATGCTGTTTACTTCCAGTTTCAGATAATGCATAAAATTGTCAATGGAGGCACAATATTAACTGCTTTTGTTTCTATATATTCACTCTTAACTGCACATACACATTCTAGTTCAGTCCTGTTTATTAGTATTCCTTGTCCTTGTGATTTTTATGATCCAGACAACTTAGACTGCGAGCAGAATTTAAAAAAGGTACAACATGAAATAGATTGCAAAATAATTTACTGTCTAATGTATTCCATAGAGCTATGCTGTGCCTGTAGTAAGCATAGATAAATTCTATGCTTATGATACTGGTGTATCATGCTTAGCACAGAGGTAAGTGGGCATGTAATTAACTCATTTATTTCATGTCTCTTCAGCTAGTAATACTGTAATTATTTTTCTTAAGCAATCAAGTTATTACAGCACAGTTTAATTTCAACCTAGTGTATGATTTACTGTCCCAGATCTTATGATTCTGTGAAGGCAAAGAAGTTTCTCCTACCTGTCTGCTTCAGCCCCCCCAACATCTGCCCCATTTCAGCAGGTGGAATGAAGGCAACTGACATGCGCCTTTCAAAGTCAGACTGAGCAAAGGCCTGGAATGTGAAGATACATGATTAACCCTTTGCTATTGAGAGGGTGTATTAGTTGATTAAAAGGAGCTGCTATTCAACCTTTTGGAAATCTATCTTTAAACTGAGAAAGTAAAAGAAACCTAGAACTAACTTTATTGGGTTTTGGCTTAAATCTTTGCTCCATACCAAATCTGCTCCTGAGAGTTCAGGATTTCCTCTCACAGGTAGAGTTAGTATTTTCTCCAAAGACATCTTGGACATGTGCTGGATATTAACATGGAACATAAAGCCCAGCTACTGAAGCTTGTTGTACTCTCATTGAATGTTTTGGCTGGGTACCTGCGTGACATATAAAATGACAAGTCTGCCTTGAAGATGAGAGATCCTTCAAGTTCATCTTGGCTGGATGTTTTCTGTGCCCAAGGAATTTGGCAGGTTGCAGAAAATCCTGTCACATGTGTTTCTCAACATGTAAATTGAGTACTTTCCCTTTAGCAATCTCAGCCATTGTGCCTGTGCAGTTAAGGAAACTCAGCTATGTCCTCAGGAGCATGAAGTTATGTGAAAGGACTCTTCCCTCACTGTGTGGCAGAGACCTTCATTCAAGAGGAACATAGCAGAAATGTTTGACAGAACAGGACCAGTCAGTATCAATCTCACGAACATTTAAATTCAAACAGCAAGATGACTGCTGTAAATTTGCATTGTCTGAGAAAACATGTCTTACCCTGCAAATGCTCTCTTTCTGCCTTACAAACAAATGCCAATTTTATTTCAGTTGCTGCCTGCATAAATCAGTTTAATCTACAATGCAGTTGAAGACAGGTGTCAAAACTGGTCTGTGTAATCGAGGACGTAATTTTCTCTTGTGCCTTTGCAAAAACACATGGAAAAAAACCCCTAAGACCCCTCTTTGCCTGTATGTTAAAACAATGCCGGTGATGTTTAATGTTTCATATTCTGTTCCTGTAACAGACAGCTGCTCAAGAGTCCTTTCTTTTACTGTGAGAGGTATGAAGGCTATCTATCTCATTACAGTTTCAGAATCCCACTTCAAGAGGTTAGAAAAGTTGTAATTCATGTGGCTGGCAGCAGCCTAGTTTTCATCCTTATATTGCTATGCAAAACTTTTATTCATGTGGCACAGTTCACCCCCCACCCTGTGGAGTCTTGCATCATTCTGTGTTCTGTGAAATCCATAAGGAAAATGTAATTTGTTTGTTTGCTCTTGCCTCACCTCCCACAGCAGCTGTATGGAATCAAGTGAATGAAGTATAAGATTACCTATCTCCTGGATAGAAACCAGAAAGGATGGTGTCAGTCATGGCAATGCAACGCCGCCCTGAAAAATAATATAAAACTCACTGCCACTGAAAGTGCAGTGTATCATCCCAGGTGTCCAGTGAGGGCATGAGCATATCAGAGAATCATTTAGTCTAGAAAAGACCTTTAAGATCATCGAGTCCAAAATCAATATGCAGAACTGCAGGCAAGCCACAGGTCAACCCAGTGTTGCTCAAAGCCATACTTTGAAAGTGCAAATCTATTCTTTGAAAAAACCCTGCACTACCTGAGAAAATGAGGTGCTCTGATGTTGCACTGTTTGGTTCATTTGTGTAAGTCTGGGTAACAATTGTGCATTCTATTGACTTTATGGGAGGCAGTCCACAAATAAGTTAATAATTCTGTATTTTAGGCAGCATCTGACAAGATAACAGTAATAAAAGTACAGGTCCCCATGGGAAAATGCTTTTTGATGGGCAAGCTCAATCCTCCAAACAGAATGAAATAGCAATCAAATATATGATTGTACAATGAAACGTATAAGCAAAAATAACTAAATGGGAGTTGGAAAGGCAACTTTTTCACCCATGATTTAAACCCTTGACTTTGACGCCTTGCAACCTCATTCCAATATACTTTTAAAATACAGTATGTGATTTTAAAATTACTTTTTTCCTATCTGACACTACATTATTCTTTTATAAAGAACAGGTGTAGGTACAAAGGTAGATGGCAAAATCCAAAGAAACATCTTCATGCTCCTTCATTGTTCGGCAAACTAAAAAAAAAAAAAAAAAAATTATAATTAATCCATTGATCTGTTAAGAGATTATTGTACTTCTTTTTTTCCTTTTACAAGTGATGGCCTCCACGTTTCAGCTAATTGCACAGGAATGGGTATAACAATGCTGCCTGCTTGAACAATACTCAATATAGATTTAGACCAGTACAAATTGATTCAGCAAATGAAGTGACAAAGATGATTCAGAAATAGGATCACTGGCAATAGGAATGGAAATTCTGTCACAAGCTGGAAAATAGCTCTTCTCCCACTTTAAGCAAAGGGGTGAGCACCTTAGCTGGCTGCTACATAGAATATTCCCTCTTTTCAAATATCATCTTACAGTTACAAATATGATTTCTTGTTTAAATTAGGGAAGAAGGATGACAGTGTAGTTGCCCAAATTGCAACACTTAAAAACACTAGGGTATTTTGCTAGAAAGGTATTGTTAAAGGTTTGATTATCAAGTCACATGCTTCCATGCATAAAAGCAGCAGGAAATATACTCCATTTAGCTGGCCCCTGGGGGTTGTGACTGCAGGCACAGTAGTAGAAAGAAAAGACAGCATGCTTCATATACCCGCATAAAAGGAGCTGGCATTTTTCAGGCTGACAAAAAGTGCCTGTGTGCCAGCCAACAGATGTGGCCAGATTTATGATGGAGAGTGTGCTAAACTTAAGAGAGGGATGGAATAAATTGCTCTATATTGTTCCAGCAACTGATAAACAGCAAAACGGTTGTGTTTAAGTCACATTTTTCTCCTGGTGCTGCTCCCAAAGTGATACATTCTATAAACACTCTATTACTAAATAGATGAGCCTATCATTAATTTTGTTGCAGCTCAAGTCCATGAATACTAACCTTTTCTGTTTCAGAGCATGTATTTTGTCTCTTCCATAAACCAGGAGCTCCTTTTATGTTAAGTATCTTACTTTTACACCAAAACTGCTCTGATTCTTCTCCACATCTGCCCAGTTAAAGATTAAATTTATGCAGAGATTTAGTAATGCAACAGAGTTAAACAGTGACTTCCAATAAAAAGGAACTATGCAGAAACCCTTTCCTTTTTCTATGTCTCTCATAAGTAATTGACAGCATTTACTACTTGGCATACAGGTTTTATTTTCTTTTGAGTGGGATTAACCAATATTTACTAGGATAACTCAGCCTGGAATACCATATAGAGATTTTAGCTTTATCAGGCAAAAATTAACAGTTAATGAGATCTTTAAGCAGATCACGTGTCCCTTCTTCCTCTTGAGAACCTGAAAATCAAAGCAGAATTTTTTTCCTAAGGATGTCTTCAACTTCAGATTATTTAATTCTGGCGTGTCTTCCTGCTTCAAGGGACTATGAGCTTTTGGAAAGGGAAATAAGGTTTTCCTCATGGAAAGCTTGATGCCATTGTTACTAGTCTTTGTAGTTGAGCGGACAGATTTCCAACAATAAAACACTTCTATATCCTGTAATAAGAAAGATGAAAATGTATTCCCAGTTTCAGGAATACTGCACTCACAGTTTCACAGGAGGGAAGCACAATGTGGTACAGTATAGCACTCCTTCCCACACAGTGTTTCTGGCTTCTGTGACATAAACCCTCTACGTTCAGCACTCACCCGTGTTAGAACTTGGCCAGGCACTCAGTTGTTCAAGATTTATACCCATTTTGTTCCTGGGGACAGCACCAGTCATCTTGGTTGGCTGAGTGCAGGTTTCTGAGAAATTCTCTGTGTATCCAGTTAAATGGATGACATGCTGGATTTTTTTTCTGTGCGGAAAAAAATAGCATTCAGGCATAAGGATTCTGTTCTGTAGGGTATGACAGGCACAGATATATTTAGGACAAGGCCATTCAATTTCTTTAAATATGAAGGCGTGGTCATTTTTCAGTCACAAACTTAATTTTGTTTTCTAACTTTTTCTCTAAGTGTACATTATCCTTTTGCTGGCTCTCTTAAGCTTGAATTCTACTCCGAAATATCCTGTAGTACAGTCTGATTTTTGCTCTTTTCACCATGTCTGAGTCTAGGCTCAGTTGTCTCAATAAAAGGTAAAAGAGGATGATAAATTCCCACATGATTAGTCACAAAATGAGCAGTCCAAAGACTGTTTTTATTGAGTCAAAAACTAACATATTCAGATCAAAAAAGTGCAAGTCTGCTGTGACCTACGTCTGCTACCAAACTACTTGTTTGAATGAGGACAACTTTTCACTTTAGCCTCAAGTCTACAACTAAATCTTATCCATACAAGCAGGATCTAATCTGGTCTGACTGTTCTATATGGGTCTCTAATTCTATAATATATCCCTTAATGACTTGTTTGTTCAGTATTTTTCCACATTTTGCAAAGCAGTTGTAAACGTTTACAATCTTCATTTCTATCTCAGCTGCACACTGCAACTGATTTCACATTTTCTTTGAAACTGAGTAACGGCATTGATGAAATTTCTCCTTTCTTTCAGATGTATGTCATAAAGTTTACAGCAAAAAAAAAAATATTGTGAGTTAGAGAGCAATCACATGAGGAGCACTGATGCCTTACTCAAAGTAAATAAAATATAAAATAAAATTTCTTCAGAGCAACTTGCATTGGACATTCATTTGCCCAATCTTCTTCCTCTGAATTTAAGTTCCACACTGTAGAACTCATAGCCTCCAAACTACCCAAAATGCAAATTTTATTACACTTAACTTCCCTTTCCTCTTGTACCTGATTGTAAGCTATTCAAACTCTAATTCAGATCTGCCCGCTCTCCAACTCAATTTAACATAAATTATGCAAAATGCCTGCAAAAAACGATGTACAATTGTTCCAGTTTCCCTGCTTTGAATATGCATTTGAATGAACATATTCAAGTAAAATGTTCCTGATGAGGCTGACAGCTGGTCTGGGGGCCTCACAGAGTCAGACCTGAAATCAGTCAGAATTTACCCGTGAGAATTTTACAGTGGAAATTTTGCAGCTTCAGTGAAACCCACAGAGAAGGCCAAGAAGATAATCAATGAGAGAAGATGTTCTGGACACAAGGAGAGGATGTCCTTGTTATGGTACATTGAGACTATACCAGGAGGAAGATGTGGATAATATGTAGCAACTATACCTTTGCTTGTATAGCTGATTGTTTTACTGCTTGAAATGGTCATTGTTTGTTAGACAGCTTTGTCATTGTTTGCTAAGCAGCCAATCTCAATAGGCCACAGCAGTTGTGAAAAGGTATAAGAATAGCAGTAGAAAAAAATAAAAAACTTCTTCGACTTTGGATTACCGCAAGTGTGTGCTTTCATGTCCACCTCGACAAAGCCACGTTACTACTGCTGTCTGTCCAAATATGTGTGACAAACTCACTATTTTTAAAATTACTTCATGACTGAAAAATCTTTGAATTCCTGCCAATTAGTTGAAGTCTTTGTCAATGCATACCAATTATTTGGCATAAATTAGGTTTTGCCTCATTTTAGGTGAACGAGGCAGACTGTACTTCAGCAGCAGGGAACAAAGCTTTCAAGGACATGCCAAAGAATGCTTCTAATTTGTGAAAGGAAGGAGGGCTTCATGAAGATTACTTTTGAGATACACTTGATAGTGCATAAAATCCACCAGTTTTAATTTGTGTCAGCAATTTTTGACTGACATTTCAGAGCAGATATTTTGACATATTTTGACCTTTTAACTCAGAACATTCTGATGCATTATGAAAAAAGAACATTTTCATTTGACTTTGTCAGAAAGCCTGAGCAATACTAACAATAAAAAAGTAAACATGATTCTTGTTTCAGTTGCTGAATGAAAAAATGATATGTTAAACTAAAACTATCCATCAACATTCCTTGAAATGTTTACACTTTTTACTTTGTGTCAGAAACACGGCACACTGAAAAGCTGGCAGTTTAGTTAAATATCACACACAGTTTAACTCTAAATATTATCCAGGAAAAGCTTAAATTTAGGATTAGATGGGTAAATTTCTCTTATATTAGTGATTATGTATACACCATATCTTAAGTATGAAAAAGCAAATAAAGTCTGATTGGTTTATTGTAGGCCAATATTGTATATATTCCAGTCATATCTCATAAACATCTTGGGACTGAAGCATCAATTTAAAAACCTGATAAATATCACTAATTTTTATTCCTTGGGATTGAGGGCTTTGTACTGGCCTAATCATAAAAAAGCAGCTTAAAGTAATGAAAATTAGCTGCTAGTAAATTGAATATTAGCATGAAGGATTTTATGCCTGGACAATGTGCTGAACAAACTGCCATGTGATTTAGGCTGCTGAAAAAGTAGTGATTGAGACTTTCGTGAAGTCTAGATCTGGGTATTTCTGGTATATATAAAAACTACAATCCATCCCGTGATTAAAAAAAAAGAAAAAAGAAAAAGAAAAGAAGCAAACATGGTATTGACCTGAGCACATGACTGTTGCATCAGAAACAGTTCAGGGGAAGACAGAGAATAGATACCAGTATTCTGTGGGAAGAAGAGACTTTGTCCCCTTAGACCAAAGACAACAACCACCTGCATTCTGCTTTTGAAGAACCCCACCTGTATGTCTGCAGCAGACACAAGCAGCATCAGAATCATCCATATTAACCAATTTTACTCATCTGCAACTTGGGTCTCTTCCCAGTTTTCTCTTGCGAGGAGTGCCCAGCACACAGATTCCACATGGAGCTCATTGGGTCAGGATGTCAGGGAGAGGGAAAAAAAGGAGCAGTATTAAAATGTCATCTTGTCCACCTGATTGACTCACAACTGCAACGTAATTTAGACAGTTCAAAACGTGGGCCACTTTTCAGCCCATGCAAGGGGATTGTAGTGCCACTCCAAACATCTGGAGTAATGCAAAGGTTGAGCTCTCAGCATGTTCCTCCAGCCTTTATCCTTGGCTCCACTCTCTGTTGGTGGAGCCTAGAAGGGCTTCCCCAGGGAGCAGCCTGCAGCTCTCTTGCAGAGATCCTATGCCAAGGCAATTCTCCTTCAGCAGGAAGCAGGCTTTGGGAATACCTTATACATCCTCAGCCTTCTACTTGTTAGGAAGATGCTGGAACAGACTTGGGGTGTTACTGAGCCGCTCAAACTGCACTGTTTCCCTTAATACTGTACTATATGGGTAACACTTTAGCACTGACTTGGAAAGGTGATGGATATTTATTGAATTGCCAGTGCTATTTCCTCTGCAGTTTTGTCTCTAAATGTGTTTTCCTGTCAACCTATAGCCTCTTGCTATAGGTTGACAGATTTGAAGAGATTATAGTCTTGAGTGTAGAGACTGAATAATATCCTGTGTGAATGACATCCTACATGCAGCAGAACTATATGCAACTACTAAATTAATTACTGGAAAATACATGCTTTTTCTTAATTTCTTCTCTAACAATCATTACGTACAGAGTAATCATCAAGAAAGGACATAGTACAAATCACAGATTACTTGAACAACTTCCTTAATATTTTTCTATTTCCTTTTCTGTGTTAAGACAAAATACTGTAGCGTAGATCAATGGTCAAGAGGCTTGAAAGTGTCGGTGACGTGCCTAGACTAGAGTGTGAAGTAATGGGTGTACTCATAGCACTCGATGGAACATTGTACAGAGATCCCTGAACACAGATAACCAAGCTGATGTGACATTTCATAACTTCACTAAAATATTAATGATCTTTCCTGACAGAATATCTTTACAGGTACATCTTTCTTTTTAAAATAGACCAATTATTGTTCTTGGCTCTACAAAAAAAAGTGTGGAGTGACTGGCTTGGCCTTGCCTTCTCTTCCACAACTTCAGTTCCTGTGTTTTCTTGCTGCAGTGCCCAAGCTCATTCCCTAGCTTCTTAAACTGCTATAGTTAAATTGAAGAGATTACAAGAAAGCATACATCATTCATACATACACCTTTTTTTTTTTAACTGGATACATTTCATGTTATTTAGGAAACAACAAAAGCATGGGCACCTTTTTATAAAGCAAAACAAAAATATCAAAGCACTTCTTTGTACAGTCACTAACAGTGACTTATTGTCTTGGGGTGACTTTATGATGTGTATCCCCTATCACTACTCTATGCCCACCAATTTTTTCTGTGTCTTTAAACTGAGCCTGCGAGGGACAGGAAAAAAAACAAAACAAAACAAAACAAAAAAACTTTTCAAGGCAGTTGTTTCAAGGACACAGAGATACGCTCCTCGGCTTCAGCGGTACCCTTGGTTTTTTCCCTCAGCTTTGGTTTTTTTTTCGGCTCTTCTTTTTCCAGTGAGAGACGGAGAGTTGAACTTTGTTTTCCTAGGATTTCAGGCTTTTTTGTTCTCCTCTTCTGGACTGTTTCAACAACATCTGAACACATCAGGAGAATTTTTCCTGGAGGCCCGGGGGCGTGGGCCCTCGCCGACCCATCTCCGAGGAGGAGAGAGACCACACCTACAGAAGACCTCTGCAATCTTCCCAGGTTTTTCTCTCCACAAAGAAAGAGATCTCATTTTTTATTATTATTATTCCCCTCCTGTGTGTTTGTTAAATAAATAGCTTTTATCTCTTTCACTTTCCTTCGAAGAAATATTTTTTCCCGAACCTGGGGGGAGGAGTGGTTGCAACCTGACTTCTATCAGAGGATATTTTCCTCCAATTTGTCCAAACTAGGACAACTTCTTAAGAAAATGAGTCATCCACACACTTTCCATCATACAGCAGTGTCAGAATCCATAGCGAATGTCCATATCTCAAGCAGAGCAGCAAGGTACCTGAACATCCCCCAACCCCAGCATGCCCCTGAAGCCAGATGTTTCCACTTGTATCTGAGGCATGTGAAACAAAGTCCAATCCATCTCATAAAACAGTAATGATATTGTTCCATTTTAATCTAATGCTTATGAAAAACCTTCCCTTGTTCTAGTTTGGTATTAGTTTCAAGGAAAGGTAGTTTACTAGCTCTGCACCGCCTGCAATTAATACACTTGTGAGGGGTTCCTGTGCATATCCCACTAATGAAGGTTGAGTGACAGAAGCATTTCAGTGTATATACTTTGGAAAGTAGTTTTCCTCTCTTCATGTTGATAATCTGAGCCAAATATCAAAAGGTTTTTAGGACTGATCTATTTTTTCCCTCCTTGCCACCATTGTGGGTATCGTTAAAGAAAGTAAAAGCGAAATTCTGCTATGTCATTTGTCCTGCACCTGTCCACTTCCTATACTGCTTCCTTCCAAGGCAGGGAGCATTATGAGTGCATGGCTTTTGCTTTGAGTCCAGCAGGAGATGTCATGATGCAACTTTTCTGGGAATCCATTCATGGCAGACTGAACAAGCTGCGCTAAAACCTGTTTGGAAATATGTTTTTCCTGTCTTGAGAAAATGAACCCAGCAGCTTCCTCCCAAATGCTGCATTTGGAGGCTGGAACTATAAGTATTGAATGGTATGCAGTGAGTGTAGGAATATTTAGGCCTCAGTGTATTTTTGGATATTGGTCCCTGGTAACAGGCTGGAAGTTCCCATTGATGCTGCAGGTTGCCAAGTTGTACTCTGCAATGGCGCTGGGCTGTGATGGGTTTTGCATTACCCTTAAAAGCACTGCTGGAAGGGACACCACACTGCTGGCTAGCAGTGTGATTTCTACAAACACTGATTCAGAAATGGAGCAAGCCTCCAAGCATGCCAGCACTCCCCCTTCCTCCCTGAACTCCTATTTCATCTCCAATAACAGGAGTATACTCACTTCACATATCTGAATTTCTGCTGCTCCTAGCACGTGCTTTCTGTGTACCACTCATGAAAGCCAAGAGATTCTAGGCACAGGGACATAATGCTGCTTCTACCCATTTCCAGATCTCTTTGCCATTTTACTCCTCACAAACAAACAAAACCATAGCCACCCATTTTCAGGGAAGGTGGGTCCTGTGCCTTTGATGGAAGACAATGCAGATAGAAACACTTTGGCCATGGCCTTGAGAGGAGAGCAGGAGCCAGTGCTGTGCTCCTGCACCACAGAATGCTATTGCTACCCAGATTCCTCCCTGTACTACCTTGCTTCCTCTTTCTCAGGACAATGAAACAATGAGATAAGTTCACAAGAAAACAAGAGGATCTTGTTCATCTGTGGGCTGCGAACAACCCTTGCACGAGGCAGAAACAACAACAGAGCTGAAATTTAGAGGGTCATGAACAAAACAAGAGCATGAACAGAGCATTCAAAGGCTTGGAACACTCCCCTCCTTCCAGCAGCAGCAACGCACACCTGGGAAGGCAGCTCACCAGCAGCAGGAACCACACCGCCTCCAGCTGGAGTAATTTCTGCTGTCAAGTCAAGCAATGTCAATTTTTCAAGGGACTATGGCCTGTTGGAAAGGGAAATAAGGTTTTCTTTGCGGAAAACTTGATGCTGTTATTACTAGTTTTTGGAGTTAAGTGGATAAATTTCCACACAATTAAACAGTTCTGCATCCAGTGGTGAAAAAGGCTCTCCCTTCCAAAATGTGTTCTTGGTTTCAGGAATACTGTACTCACAGCTTCACAGAAGAAAAGCATTATGTGGTACAGCATAGGGCTTCTTCTCACACAGTGTTTTCAATATTTTCACTGTGTTAAAACTGCTTTTCCTTTATCTTTATGAATTCAGAGACATATTTCAATCTCTGTAGTTAACTTTACATGTTTCCCAACCGTGCAGTTCAGCATAGTTGAAATGCTTAAAAGCTTCAACCCATAGCTTGTGTGAAAGCTATTCCTCACTTGTGTCTTAATTTCTGAGGAATCTGGGATTCCTTCTCCAATAGTTATTGATATTGAATGAGGAAGGGAACGAGAAAAGAGAATGAGAATAAGAAAATTATGTGTCTTCCAGGAAACATTCAGCATTTGAGATCAACACAGAAAGCTAAAACAAGTTCTGCAGATACTGGCACCAAAGCAGAGGTGTGGAGGAATGCCATGACAAAGAATTTATTACGCTGGGCTTCCACAACCTGTGTTCCTGTACAGCAGCAATTTTGTGTGGTGATGAGGAAGGCATAAAGAAACAGGGCAGAGCTGAGCATAAGACAATTCTTTTATTATATAAAAAGAGTATAAAAAGTTTCTGTTGACTGAACCTAGGGCTAAAACTGTCAGCCTTTCTCCTTCCTGGAATCTATTTACTGTCATGGGAAGAAATAGTGGAGGGTCAGGAAATAGAGTGATAAATGATGGCCAAAGCCTGGCTCAAAGACCACTGCAGTAAACAGAAAGATGAAGTGCTGCTGCCTCAGCAGGTATCTACTCAAAACAGGGTCTGCAAATCCTCATAGCATTGGGTCACATCCATGATGGAAATCCAAACAATAAATGCAGCTTGAAACCACATCTTCCAAACAATCACAAGAGCTAGATATGTTATAAATGGTAGAGAGAAAATAGAAATTATACAGTCAAAAGGAGTGTTAGCATCAATCATTTCTTCATTTTAGCCTGACTTGGGGGAACTGCATAGAGTCCAAAACCAAATGATATTTGGCATTTGTTTTCTATTCCAGGCTTAATTTAATATTCTTTCTTTAAAGGAAGGGCAAGTTTATTTTAATCACTAATCCTATATACAATAGAAGGGTACATATGTACTAATAAAGCCCAGTGCGATTGTAACCTATTTAGAAGTCTTATTAGGAATAAAGATTTTAACAGGTTTTCTACCAGGGAATCCTGGGGCTTCTGATTATACTGAGGTTACATCCTGAAACAGAGGTTTGTGGCCCACATTCCTGCAGCTCAGCACAGCAAAAGCCTGCCTGCCCATTTTAGAAATGGTGTGGCAAATCCATTCTTCTCTTCTGGATTCAGAACAAAGTATGCCACTTTTGCTTTTTTTAAATATTATTTTTATTGTTCTGCACTGTATGAATGCCAGATATAGATTGCCTGTAAGGTTAATCTAACTGTGCTTGGTTCATGTTATTATTAGAGCTGCCTTCCTTTCTGTCGCTTTTGGACAGCTGGCAGACACGAGTAAGCAAATAGTTCTGCTTATGGAAAAATTACTTTTAGGTTATTTATAACTTACAGTCTCTGATACAGTGAGTCAAGTATTTGAGACATGGTAGCACAGTCTAACTGACCTGGTGCATGTTGTTCTGGCATGAACCCCTCATTTTACCCTGTCTGTCCTGTCTCCTGTAGTGAAGAAGTCATTAAGACAGACTGAAAATGACTGAATACAGGGGTGGGCTACATTGTGCATTTGGGAATTGAGTCCTGTTGAAGTCTTGTCCTTTCTCTTATGAAGTCTTTATTTATTAATGCAAGTACAGCATCAAAAGAAAGAAGAAAGAATCTCCCAAGCCACTCCCAAAACTCAAGGCCTGGCACTAATTCTCCCCACCGGCTTATAGGAAGCATCATTTCAAATCCCTGTATTGGGAGGAAAGTTTAAAAATAGGTTCCTAAGATAGTTTCAAGATGAGAGAAAAACTTTTGGTTATTTAAAACAGATGAAATTCAAAGAATTTGCTCAACTGTAGCCACATAATTCATGCCAGTTTTTCTTACCTGCACAGACTAGGAAGGAGAAAGTAAATGCCAGTTATTCAACATGTGCCTTGGATAGTTTAGAACTTGCTTCCATGTAACTTCAGAGCTCTTCAGGATGCACACTTGCTCTGACAGGCACTTGCTCTTTTTTCAGCAGAGCTACTAGAAGAATCTTTTTATTTTATCATCTATGCAAACCTACCACAGATGCAAAACAAAAAATGTGCAAGAACATCTTTAGTGCTTGATTAGGCCCACTGAGCCAAAAGGGTGTTCTTGGTGTGAAACAGGGGAGAGTTCAACAAGAGAAGCCCCCTTAGAGGTCAGAAACGTGAATGAGAACAGAGGAGGATTGAGGTTTGGGAGCAGGCCCAGGTCTGCAGTGCCACACTGCATTTCATTTCAGTAATTGCTGAAAGTTGGGCAACATGGACTGAGGGAATAGCTATGGGATAACTTAATTCTCTTCTGAACTCAATGAAAAATTTTAACTTGACTTGCATCCATTTACTTGCTTAATTTTGAAATATTGGGCCAAATCCAGCTAAGATCTTGGCACATCACATTATGCTGCTGGGATATAATAAATAACAAGGATGCAAGTCCTGAGGAAAATAATTTCTCATCACGCTCTGTATATGCACAAAAACAGAGCTGGGGGCCAAGCTTATGGCAAAAGTACAACTATCTTTTACTTCCAAACTCCTGCTTCCTTCTTCTCAACTTCAGAGAGCTCTGCTAATCTTTGAAACCTTTCTGTCAGGTTTTTCATTTTCTGGGTATTCTGAAGTTTTCTTTCTACTTTTGCTCAGATTTGCCCTACAAAATACTATAGGGATGTTCAAAATAAACCTCAAGAAAGAAGAGCCCATGTTATAAGAAGTTCTGGCTTTCAAAGAACTACATAGCTTAGAAGAATTGGAAAGATCCTGAACAGAACATGGCCCTAGGAGTGCATGAAGCTAGATAATTTGACACTGATAACCTGTGACTTTGCAGGTTCTAAACATAACTCAAGCCATTAAACAGTCCCATAAAATGGTTAAACGTGGAAGATTGCTGTGAGTAATGCAGCATTACAGAGTATAGCATTAAAAACAAAAAAAGAAAAAAAAGAAAGCCCTAAAAACTTTTCCAGACCAAAAAAGGAATAGCATGAAAAGTGGCATGTTGTAGACAGTGAGCCATAAAGCTTTCAGAAGTATTTGCATAAAGCAAATGGGAAATATTTTCCCTTTGTGGAAGAGACAGGGCTATCTAGCCACATATAATTTAGTACTGAACACTTCAGTCAGCTCCAACACTATCCTCACTATGAAGTGAAAAGCTAGAGGGGCCCATAGAGATCAGCGTGGCAAATTTAGCATGTTAGAAAATACACTTAGGAACTGTAACTCTAACCTGCTAGCAAATCCTTAAAATCATCAACCACTTTGTTAAAAAAAAAAGAAGTTGTAATGCCTTCTCAATGGCTTGCAGCATGAGGCCTGATAACAAAGCATTGCATTCATAAAGATACATGAGTCTTTAAACACATGCCTCAGACGCATTTCCACATCACACAGCTAACTATCACCTCTTAATTTTAGGGTAAATAGGCATTTACTAGTTTCCTTTATGGGATTTTTGATTGCCTCCACAGCCCATAACAACATTAATTCCTTCCAAAGGAAAATCATTTGATTTGCATTGCTCTCAATGCCTTTGAGTCTTTTCTAGAGGAAACATCCTTTTCTGTTTTGGCTTGTCTACAGATACTTATTTTTTATTTTAGGGAAGAGGTTTTATTGGAGACATTGGAGATGGAAAGGACTTAATTAGTCACTTAGGACTGACTTAGTCACAACCATAGTCTTTCAGTCCAGCCCATTATCAAGTGGCCTTGGTTCTTGCTGTATTTCCCCATGTTGTTGTCTCCTGGCATTCAGAACAGGGAAGTTCCCCTGAGATTTACAACGGAGTCTCCTTTCTCAGCTTTTTCCTTCTGTCCTTTGACATTGACCATTTGTCCATTACTCTCATGTGCATGGTTTCCTCTTCAAAAAAATTTTACTTCATGTATTCAGCTTCATTTCTGCTTTTTCTGATGGATGTGTTAATAGTGTACCCCTTTCCTTGTGTGGACAGATTGCTGTTTGGGAAGTAACACCAAACAGCACTTGCCTGAGACTCTATCATGCAATGAGGATACTTGTGTAGCCCCCTACATTAGGGATTAGGCAAGACTGAGGCCTGCACTACTGCATGTGAGGCAAATGGTTATAGCTGAACAGATTAGCTGTCTTTCTCTTCAATGCTCTACTGTTTTAACCAATCCTTAGTTTGTAAAATGTTTGGCATTACAAACCCCCTTGCTCCTTGAGCAGAAATTTAAAAGGGTATCCAAACTAAAACCAGTAGTTTCTACCTTTCCCTTCACTAGTGACCCCTACATATGAAATAATTTGGATTTCAGACTGAATTGAGGGTAAGATAATGGCTCTGTTTTTGTGTCATCGATTACTCCTTTTCCATTAAGTTTTCAAGTATGTAGTGTGGTCAATTTGTTCTTCCCTTTGCACGTATGTTTTAAAAATCCCTGCTATATTTTCTTTCCAAATGACATAATTACTTCATTATGTCTTTACTTTTCTCTTGTTATTTTTGCTGGAAACAGTAAAAATGTACTTAAACAGCTCTTTGGCAGACATGTATATCATACTGACCCAATTTATAGCATCTGCCTTGCAACTTTGTGTACCATCATTTGCCAAACATTCTGTAACTGCAAAATAATAAGAAAATAATAGTGAAGTGTTCCTACCCTTTCATGCTCTCTGTTCTGTATCCCACATGTCCCACAGAGCCTACATAATGAAATGTTTGCTAGGTTGTTGGGTCAGCATGGAAGAACAGAGTAAAAGCCGTGCTGGAAGTACTCACTGAGCAGAGCTCATGGCTCCCCAGGCCAAGGTTCCTGCTGTTAAACACACTGTGCTGCATCTGCTACTAAGCAAAGCTGGAGAAGAGTAGCCATTAAAGCTGCAAAGTTTAATGGCAGAACAGGATATCCTTCCACAAAAGTGGAAACCAAAAGGGCAACAGAAAACATTTGTATAAAATGGTACCTAAACTATTTGGATTATGTTTAACTTTGAGTTATGCCTATGTTGCTTTTCTCTGATTTTTAGCACACTGCAAGTAGCACTGGGGGTTATTTTGACTTCTAAACCTGTGTTTGCGAACACTAAAGGTCCAATTCAGTTTGGTGTACTCAGATTATGACATAGACGGCACTTCTTCTAAAGCCTGACTGTGCATTTCAGACCTTTAAAATAACAGATTGGAGAAACATTCACTGAACTTTAAAGGTGAAAAGAAACCCTTTTCTTTTTACCTCCAACTTTGGAAGGCTAATGTAGAATGAATTAGTACATTTCTTTCTGACAGCTGTAGATAGAATACTTCCTTTCATTCCTCTTCTCTTCCTCTTCTACCTTCCCAGAGACAGCTTGATTTTATACTGAAATATGCAGAAGAGAATTGAAGAATTACACCCCATTGGTTTCTGAGAACTGAATCCTTCATCTCAGCTGTTACATTTGTTTTTTGCCTTTTTTTTTTCTAGTATAGCTTCCTCCTCAATGGTTTCTGTAACTTTTCCAGTACAAAATGTGTTAGTCAGATTCTCTAGAACTTCTTTATTCCCCTAGATATTCTGCAGCATGGCTATTTTTGCTGGGCCATGTTAAAAATAATGGTCCATGTAGCCACAAACAGTAATGACCTAGTTGAAGCCTCAAATTCTTTGGAGGATATCACTTGTACTTAGTTCGAGTGATACACTCCTTGCATAATTTATGAGAACCAGCTACCTGGAAGAAGTAGGGAGATGCAAAAATGTGATAGACAGGAAAATTCAATAGCAGAAAACATCTTTTCAAATGGACAAGCTGTATGGTGTACAAACCTAATCATACCTTGGCTTTCTTGTTCAATATAGATCTATTTTTCAGAAGGATGAGTTGCAAGAGGCAAATCAAAGTACAGCATAAGCTTGTAGAACCACAGAGGCATGAATGTTAGACCTACAACTTTCACATGGATATATCAGATTCCTCAGTATTTTATTTAACAGAAACTGTTTTGCCATCCAAACTGTATCAAAGTTTTGCAGCACATGTTTAGCAACTCAAACACTCATATAGGACATAAAATACTTGTATAATTTTAATAGTTTTGGTGTTCTAAGTTAGCTGAGTCATAACAGGTGTGGAGAGGTCAGAGAAGTAGGGCCATTAAATCAAAATGAAATCATCAGGTTTCCCTGAATACACAGAAAAAAAAAAAATAGCATTTTATATCATGGACCTGGGCCTAAATAAACGTACTTTTCTCGTTCTGCATGACTTGGATCTGCAGCTGACCAACTTGTCACAGAAGCCAAGATAGGGTGGGAGAAGTTGGCATCTTGTAGCTCTCCCACACATACTGTATATCATCTCTGTCCCAAAATTGTCCTTTCAGAATAGTCTGGCACCTCCCACAATCAGGAATTGTGAAGTGAAGAAGGACATGCAGAATCCATTTTATTAGCAGCATATTTTCCACCCCGTTCTTCAGATTTTGTTTCCATGCACAATTGTGTCTTACAAGTCCCAGCCCCACACCAGATCGACTGCTTTCATTGGTGTTGCGGTGTGTGTCCTCAGTCTTTGGAGTACTCTAAGTAGATCAGTCAAGAATGGGTGAGAAGATGTACAAAATAAAGGTTTCCCACCCACAGATACTTGGTCTTGGCCATTCAAAGATGCACCATCTGATAATTACTGAGGAAATGGCTTTGTCATTTTATAACAATCAAAATAGGGAAACTGATTTCTCCAGAGCTAAAATTCTGAAATATTTTGAAACCAGTTTTATTCCATTAAAGTAACTAAGCATTTGAATCTATTGCCTGAGTGAAACCACCCTTTAAAAATCCCTGTGTATTAAGAGGAACATTATTTGCTTGGTGAGGATTGATAAAATGTGCAGAATGTGTTACACGCATTTTTAAAAATAAAAAAAATGCAGTTACGAAGTAAAGTGCTGGCTTATTACTTAATTTGAATAGCTTTCTAATTTTAACCTATGAAAATGCTCTGCACTGAGACTAGAGAAATACTATAGGACTTCCGAAAATGAACAGAACACGCAAATTGACATGAATACCCTACAGCATATATTAAACTTTATTAAAGGGAAAGCAGTGAAAATTTCTGGGAAAAAGGAATTGTGTTCTGCCTTAGCTTTGGTTTGGAATTAATGAGCACCCATAGCTATTAGTGCCTTTGCCTTTAGAGATGGAGACTCCCCACGCTCACCATACAGTAATTTCTGCTGCACACCTGAGGTCTGGGAGGCTGAAAGAACCCTGGGGCTAACACACCTCCCTTCATTCCAGAGTGCACTGCAGTTGCGCTTAGAGTTGGTATCAGCCATGGAGCACTTAGACACTGCACAAACAGAAAGCACATTTTTGGATGCCTTTCTGTGAATACCTCACTGAGCTGGGAGAGTTTGTTTACAGAGTTGCTCAGCAGCTTCACTTTCCATTGACTTCAGTTGCTGGCTCCTCAGGTCCTTAATTTACAAATGGAGGAGTGATGGAAAAGACAGTATGTACACAATTACAAAATCTATACTGCTAGATTTTTGTAATATTTAGATCTATTCAGAACAGGTGCTTCAGTTCATTTCTAAACATTTCACTTAAAAAGATTGATATATTTACTTGGTAAAAGCAAATAAAATTATAAGTCTCTTGGGATTTTCAAAGCAGCAGAGCCAGTTCTGTGTCCAGCATCTACTCAAATTTATTGAGATCTGACTGTCTATTTCCCCAAAAGTTTACTGAAAATACCAGCTTTGTGTGCAGCTATGAAAAGACTGAAGCATTTACTGCTACCTATGCCATCATCTTAAAACACAATTAAAATGTCAAAGGCATGCCAAGTGCCACAAAATTGCTTAAAAAAGAAGGGAGCTCTGAATGTAGGGAGATTTCATGGTTGAAAATAAGGCAAGAAATGAAAAAGTTGTGTCCTATAGAAGACAAGAGTGTTTTAGCATCATCTGAACCTCTTGGCACCAAAATGAGATACAGAAAATTGTGAACAGTTTGATTTTGGGGGACTAGCCTGTAATGGGACCTATTTTGTTATGAACACCTAAATGACCTCTTGCAATATTACATTAATTATCAGCCACACTGATACTTTATGAACAAAATCTCAGACGCTTGAATAGTTCCACTATTATCAACAGGACCACTATTCTCACATATGTCTAAAAATCTTATCATTTGCTTCTGCATTTCACTCTCAGCAACTTTTCATTTTCGTCATAGTGTCATCAAAATGATAAAAGATTTCAACCCTACATGAAACAGAATAAAATTATAGTGAATGGTAACTGAGGTTACAGATGCCTAGGAGTTCTCTGGACATCCTTGGGGTTAGAAACTTCACATTAGAAATGAACTCTTTGGCTGCAGGACAAGTACAAAAATCTGATAATTCCTGTACTTTGGGCATTTTTCAGATAGTTTTTAGGATGATTTTTAGACTGGGGAGGACTGCCTTGGGCATGTTCTTGTGGGAACCTATTGCATGTTTATTGGTGCGAATTTAACTCAAGGAACAAGATAATTCTGTTTATTGTGAGAAGGGATTATGGTGAGAACTCTTCTGCTGCTGCTAAAGTATGTTGTTTCTCTCTATCCCAAGAATAGGAAGAGGACATACATCCAAACTTCTTTCTCAAAATTGCTTCCTGAGCCCATGATTCTTCTCATAAGGAAGCAAGAGGGTTGTACTCCATCACCCATCTGGCACAGTAATTCTGATGCATCCACATGGAGAAACACAATACTCCCACAGAGGAGAACTTTTGTCTCAGGTGAACACTACACAGTGTAAATCTGCCCCTCATGCTCTGATTTAATAGAGAGAATCTACTCTTATAACACAATTTAACTACGTAAAAACTGTAATACTGAAAGCTGTAAATAATTACCTAATACCGCAGAAATTTTTCACATAATTCACATAAATGTGAAGACTGGTTACGCTTGACTAGTATCACTGCTTTGGGAAGGGAATATCACTTATCCAAACCAGCAATATTCCTAGTGAAAACACACTTTCTTCTAGATTCACTAAAGAAATTATAAAATTTGGCTATGTGCATAAAATGGTAACTTTTGCAAGTCCTGTCTGACACAAATACACTTGGCCCTCTCAGCACTAGCTCTAAATCTGCATTTTCACTCAGACAATGTTAGGCCATTGCCTAACCTTGGCTCCCATCCTCCCCTTTACTCCAGATGAGATAGACTCGAGATACCGGAGCAGTGTGACTCACAGAAACTCCTTCCCGCATGAAATCCCCGGTGCTGCTGCCTAGTATGCAACATTGATTCAAAAGCCCTTCTAGGCCATGTGCCAGCACTACAGCTAAGATCTCTGGTCAGGCAGAAATGATCAGAAAGGAGAGCCAAGGAGCTATGACTAAGCCTGTGTTAGGAACATCTATCACCCACGTCTAACCCCATAGCACCAGCCCTTGCTGACACTGTCAACCCACACCCATTAGCACCTGAAATCTCATTAGCTACAACACAATGTTGCTAATCCAAAAGCTAATTCTTAGCTCCCCCAGCAACTGAAATTCTGACCCCTAGTAGTTGTCCTGTATTCATCCATAAACCAGTTACTCTGTCACGAGACCTGAGTTCAGCACGGGTTCACATCCACCTCCAGTGGCTTCCCAAGACTTTTGCAATACTGGTTAGGTTGTTGCTGTCCTGAGCCTTTAATGATAGCATTGCAGATAAACTAGAGTCTGGATTCAGGCAAGAGGCCTGATTTATCCATGTGGAAAGCTTTTCCCTTTCATGGAGTTATAGTTCTGCATGTGACTTGTCTGAACACTAATTTCAATCCAGCAATATATTGATTTTCCTCTAATTTGAAATTCTTGGCAACTAAAAGAACATAATTAGGGTGTTTCTGTTGGCAATTGTTCTTTTTCTGCGAGAGGGAAACATATTTCGGTTTTGTGCAGTTCAAGCTCCTTAAACACCGCCAGTTAAAATACAAATTTGAACCTTACTTATCATCCTCTCTGGGCAATGGAATTAGTTATAAGTCCAACATTTTGACACAAAACTAGGCAAGCAGCTTCATATGGAGCTGCTCCTTGTCTCTTGTCTGCATTAAACTTAACCCAAATGCTAATCTTAGCTTTAACCTTAATCACAGGCCAGCAGCTGCTACCACAACAGAAAGAATAAACTCATTGGGTCCTAAACAAAATCTATAATCTCATTCTGAAAAAAGAAAAAAATCTAGTTTTTAGGCTCTTCTCAGTTCACTTCTCAGTTCACTTAGGGCTAGTGACCCTGATTTGGTCACTAGCCCTAAGCTGAAGCTTTACGTGACTAGCCCTCTACAGCACATAAGCTAGAACAGGCCCTACAGCTGTCTGTTTCTAAACCTATATAATAACCTTAGTTTATAATCTCCTGCCATCTGAATCCAAAACCTCAGCAAAATCTCACCCACATTCATTGAACAATGTGTGTTAAACATCTTTACTCTTGGCTCCTCCTTAAAGCAGCTGAATAAATTGTCTCAAATCAAAAGAACTATTTGTTTTGAAGAATCCGCCTTTCAGACTCAAAATCATGAACAAACTAAGCAGAGAGAATGAAAGAAAACTTCAATTTATCTCACTTGTTTCCACCTCTGACAGAAACACCCATGTTGGGCAGGCTGCTGAGATCTCAGCATCACAGAGCTGATAACACTCATTGCTCTGTGGGCTGAGCCAGCACTGGAAACCTCCAGATCTGCCTTGAAGCTTTACAAAGAATGAACAATACCAGCCGGCCGGGGTCAAAGAAGTGACTACTTGGCAACTTAGCTTGCCACGGTGACTTTCTGATTTCGGGTAATTTCTCACTGGGATTTTTTTCTCCTACTCTTGAGGGTTTGAGTAGTGCTGATCAGACCAGCTGAGAGATACATGGCTGTTTTTTTTAAAATACAAATGCAACTTCTTAGTTCTTTATACAAAGTAAAAATGCAAGTTAAAAAAGGTCAGGTGAATCATTAAACAGAAGAACCACAAAATATAATTATTTCTGTTAAAAGCACATATCTTAGCATATCCAGTGCCCTTTCGGACCTTTAACAGGAAGATTTTAGGTATAAAATCTTCTAGTTGGTGACATTCACTAAACTAGAATTAAGTGCAGGAAAATATACAAGCCCCTTGAAGTGTAAGATCACTTGAGCTCAAGAATGAAAGAATAATTTATATAGTAACAGTCAAGCCAAGTCGATTTGAAATGTGGCGACAGGGAAGCAAAGCTATACAGGTTGGATGGCTGTGTCTGGAGTAATGAGAGGCCTGGCAGAGAATACAACAGTGTTCAGGTGTCCTTAACTGCTCCACTCCCCACAATCCTAAGGGTCCCTCCAGGCATTTCAAGGTCCAGACACATTTTGCTCTTTATTACTCTAGGAACATTTCTGGTGACTGACTACCTTGTGGATAGTTGCGTTGTAGTGGGAAACCCCAGAGCTGATGGCATAGCAGGCTGCAGGGATGGCGGAACAGAGATGTCTACACAGGGAAAGGATCAGTATCCTATTTGGTCAACAGATGGTCCTGTGACCTTTTCAGAGGCGGGATTGCTGCTTTCTGCATGTCCAGCTGTTTTCTGAGGTGTATCACAGTTTTCCTTTTGGTAAATTAGTGTCATATCTCCTTTGCTGTAGTTCCTTTTCCTTCATTTGTAATTATTTCAGCCATTGGCTCACATGATATTACTCATTCCACAGAGAAATTGTTACACACGCCAGGTTCAGACTGTTCTAGTAAACCACAGTGAAATGGTTTATTGTGATAGCAATGCTAAGTTTACTTTGACCTGATGTCATTACTGAATAATGCACGAGGACAAATTTCAGTACTATTTAAGACTATCCAACAGAAAGGTGGTAGGCAGCAAAACCTGAGAGTTAAGTAAGACTTGGTGGAACTTTAGGTCATTATGGACAGCACATTTATTTAATGGGGAATGTCCTTTTTGGTACGTCTTTCATCTTGGAAGGGGAAACACTTCCCATTGAGATCAAAGGGAAAATGTTACTGGCATTCACTATACATACCTAACATCATCAGACCTTCAGAGTTTAATTAAAAGAAGAATTTTGTCCACATGAAAAGCCAGTAGTCATCCAAACCATGGTGTCACAACTGGACTCTCTCAACAGCTTCCCAGATATTGCTGAGATTAGTAGCCAAAGCCAAACGCAATGCTTCGATAAACACCAGATGCCAAGTTCTTGGTGTCTTTGGATTTAATATTCCCTTACACAGGGCTACTTTTCCGTTTGTGGTTTCTGCTCAAGTAGGTCTCATTTTGGATTGTGCACTGGTCTTAATTAATAAATCCCATCTGGAAAACTGCCATCATGAAGCTCAGTTAATAAGCCTCTCCCTTCAACTGAAAACAAAAATTAGAGGGTAGGACCGATAGGGTGCCTATTACTCCAAACTCCAAGCAATGGTTTCCCTCATGCAATAGTCTGTTCACAGTAATTGCTGTGACAGACCCTTTAGAAAAGGGAAAGGTCATCTCTTGATTGCATTGATGCAACTTATGTGCATTCCAGTTCTAAGAGGCAACAGATATGCAAGGTCGTATCACATGCTCAAGAACACATTCAAAATTTTGCACCTTTCCAAAACTCTCTGAGTCACTTCTGACTTATTCCAACATGTTATTAATCATCATTCTGTTAGTGAAGATCCTGAAAGAGATTTTGCATATGATGAATTTTTCAAGAGAGATTATACAAAAGCACCTATAAATTAAACAGATGGCAGAGCACAAATGTTTGAGGGAAGAGATAACGTGGAAGACAGAAGAACAAATAATTTACAAAACATTAGAACAAATAGTTTCTAACATCTTTAATTTCTTTTACCTTTGAGAAAGGAAACCTGGAAAGAGTTCTGTGAGGAAAAGCAGATATGACAGGCACAGATTAGGAGGAAGATGGAGAAGCAGTTACAGAAGAGCAGTCAGGAAGGGAGGAAATCATTCTCCTGGAAGAAAAACATAGAGTGACAATTCACAAGAGTAATAAAGGATATGAAAGACAGAAAACAGTGAAAGGCAGAAATAAGCAATCCTGACATATCCTGAAAATAAGAAATAACAAATTGGCAGAGAGCAGTCCAAAGTCAAAAAAATAAGGATTGAATACAACTCTGCTTCGAAGATCCAAAAAGACCTTTACACTGTTAATGCTGCTATTGGCCCCAGAGTTTCTGAACCGGCTAGAACCAAAAGGAGTGGGAGGAAAAGGCATTTGACTGTCCCTTGGTCTGGAAGCCAGACAGCAGCACTGCAAAACTTCTACTTTTCCTTCTTTTTTTAATTGTTTTTGCTACAGTGATTAGTGATTACAAATATTTCTCATTGTGTCTTTTCTAGGAGGAAGCTTGGTGCAAGTAACCCATTTTTTGCTCTGTAAATTCTTCCTCTTAACACTGCTTATGTTTTGGGTTTTCTTCCACTACCAAAATATTCTCACTAAATCTGTCTACCTCTGAGGCACAAATTATTCCATGTCAATAGGTTGGACTTTAGTTGGGAATTTTGTATATAGTAAAAATTTTAAAATATTAATGTATTGCTTAAATCACCATTTGTATAGCCACTTACCCTTGTCATATCAAGACTAGATTTTTCACTGATTTCTATGGACGATTTTTGTTGTTTGGTTTACGACAGAAGTCTCAGAGTCGCCAATCTGTTTCGTTAACTATTTCTTTTTTTACCAGAGGTAGAATAAGTCCTTAATTAGTTAACTGTCAGTCAACATTTTCCTTCTTTCTGAGGATTTCTAATAACTTTGTGAACCTCCAAAGTTCTACTAAAAACTTTGTGATTTTCATTCTTTCCAGTACTCTGCAACCTACCCCTTTGAGGTCCAATGTGTAGCCAGAGTAATGTTTCTTTTTCAAATACATCTTGCCCTGAAACTTCAGGATAATTGTAGTTTTTCCCTACTTCTCATTTACAACAACAATGGAAATCAGCAGGTCTGTGGGAAACTGAAATAAACTGGGACAGAGGCCTAGATGGAAATATTTCAGCTGAAAATCTGTTCTCAGAAATGAGGGACCAGTTTCAACCAAGTTGGAGAGAAATCACTTTGTTAGATTGGTATGATACCTGATATTATAAAAATCACAAAGAAGCAGATGTTCCTTATCCAAGAGAGTAGGTGTTGGGTTTTCTTGTTTCCAAAATAACCTTGCATGACAGCACAAGGCCTGGGGAAGTATCAGTTTCTTCTGGTTCTTGTATAAGTTCTTCTGGCTACACCTGCTCCAGTACATGAATTTTGCCTGAGACTGTGTTTGAGTCCAAGTGGACTGGGATGGCCTGTGTCAATGCTAAACAGCTGCTCAGTCTCTAAAAGGAGGGGTCCCAGGAAGTCTGCCTGGACGGAATGGCCACTACAGTCGTTTAACTGTCAAAACACCGAAAAGTGCCCAGGAATTGTTTTGGTACAGCACTGTTTGTAAAAGGATGAATTCATGCCAGGTAAAGCTCTCTTCAGCAGGACAGATGTTTGCAGCCCGGCGCTCAGAAATATTTCCAGGCACACTTGGATTTGGTCATATAGACACAGCCTGAAGGTGTAATGGTGTTTCAAGGGGGCCCATGTGTTAGAGATGTGTTTTATGACCTTTACGTAACATAGATCTTCTCTTACTGCTGTCTTGGAATCTCCATGGGAACAACTAAAGATACAATGGCGTTATTCTGTCTTTGTGTAACACAGAAAGGAGGCAACAAACAAATGTGGGGTGTTTGGGCTTTTTAATAAATCCCTAGTTTGCATGAAGCTGTTCTGACTAAGCCACACAATAGGCAAATTAGAAATCTGCAAATTAAAGAATATGTGATTGATAGTGGCCATTAAACACATTTTTTCCATCAATCAATCAAGTACTAAGATTGTTCCTGCTCACCTTCAAAGCAGTTGTGAAATTTATCATCTTAATACATGCAAAAGTTTCCTTTTGTGGATCCAGCAAATACTGCAAAGCCACCCACGCCACACACTTGCTCACAGGCTCTATAAATTCTGGGATAGTGCAAGTTCAGATCCATTCCAAGTGCCAGAAAAAAAAATATCACTAAAAAAAGAGCAGCAAATATAAACCAGAACAGAAACCTAAATAAAATACTTCAGAAGGTTCCCTTATCCCATTGTATTCCAGTAAATTATGTGTACTTTCCTGTGTGTTTTGGCACCAGGAAAAAAAATACAAATCTGTCTCTTAATTGTGCAAACACAAGGAAAATGCAAGTCCTTGAAAACAAATCTCTTGAGCTCTGCTATGAACTTTTTTAACTAATTCATGTCACCCTGACACCCCATCACTTCAAAGCAAGAATGTAAAATTTCATCACAGGAAAACTGGTTTTCTGAATTGGGCTTTACAAGTGATAACACAAGCAAAGTGCTGTGCAGCATCTTTCAGGTTTCACCTTTATTTTTTTCCAAAAGTAGAAGCTCTTCAGAGAAAGGCTTTGGCACAGCCTCCTTGCTGCAATCTGGAAATTTTCTAGTATGAATAAAGGCATGCATATATATGGTTTGTGCCTCAGTGTGGGACCTACGGGAAATGGCTGAAGAAGAAACAGGACTTACTTAGTGGATCATCATACTTAAGCTCATTAACAAGAAAAATTAAATTATTTTCTACCTACAGCCTGGTTGATTTGAATGTTCTGCTAAATGCAATTGTCAGAACAACAGGCTAATTTTTGAAAAACAGGCTGCATTCAGTCTGGCTGCCATTCAAATGTATATAATTGCTTCAGAATGAGCAAAGAGCATGACAAGGCCTTGTGAGGCCAGCAAGAGGAGAGAAGGGAATGTTTGGATTAGAGGCTTCCTGTATGGAAAACATCTGCACTGAAGCTGGAGAAGCAGCACTTTCACTGGAGCCTGGCTTAGAATTGTAGGGCTGATGCAGCACCCATTGCTCACACAGCCTGTGCAGGCACATTGCTTTGGGTGATCCAGATGCAAGAGCAAGTTCAGAAGCTTGTCCTCTTTTCCAGAGGCAGTTACTCTATTTAGTGGTGGTTACTCAAAGCAAACTTTTGAAACAACTGTATTTTGTCATCATATCAGCTTCCCCCTGAAAATAAAATCTTGTAAATTATTCACTTTATATTTCTTTTGGGATGGATGCTTGAGACCTGAAGGTCTGCACTTACACAAAAGGTAATTATAAGCTGAAAAAGGAATATTTTTTGCTACACATTGTGCCCTGCAAGTTCTAGTGATCTGGGGAGAATGGTGCAATTAAGTTAATGTTTTTAAGAACTTCTGGCATGCTTGTCTCTTACCCAAACTGGGTCATCAAAAATCAACTCAACTTAAAAAGAACCAACAGCAATAGAGGCCATAAGAATCAAAGAAAGAGGCATACAAATCCAAAAATTCTCAAAATTTCTCTTAAGAAGGTGTTAACTTATTTGCATTATCACAGTCTTTATATTTTCCATTTCATTGATTACAGATTTCTTTGCTCGTATAAACACTATTTGTGAACATGCTGGAGAAGAACATCTTAAAAACCCAAAACCCCCATTATACCTCATCCCGCTGACATCCCACAGGACTCTCTCCTCCTAAAGATCATTTTAGTTTCTATCTCTCTATAAAAACACTTCTCACTCATGTGCTCTCCGAGCACCATCTCCCTACTCCACACAGACTATCAAAGTAACAGGAACAGAAGACAACTTGTTCAAAGTTATGCAGTACCTAATTTCCAGAAGACTATCCATCAATCACGTAATTAAGTAACAACAGGATAGGCAAGACAGATAAATGCAAAATAAGGTCGAATAAGTGACTTTTAAAACATTAAAAAAATTGAATAAAAATTAGTAATAAAATTAGCTATAAGAACTGGTTTTCCTTTTTTTTTTTTTACATATGTTCATGTCCTTGGAGATTTTCCAGCAGGACTTGGTATCTCCTAGAGTTGATAAAGCTGTAGCAGAAATCATGGTGTTGCTACTAAGTGCTACTAAGCTCACTTAGAACAGGTTGCAAGCCAGAATTTTCACAGTATTCACTTTTGACCTTACTCTATGCATAGGCATTGTATCCCAAATAAACAGCAAGATGCAGTCTGTCTAAAAGATGGACCATCTGAATATGAAGGAACACCACACATTCAAAAAGATAAGGTCACACTCTGAAGAACAGCATTAAGAAGGAGCAGGACAGGCACTGGCCATTCCTGCACTTCTATCTTCCCAAGGCAGTCAGAGATGTGGCCAAGAGCAGGTGCCTGTTGCCACGGGGAATGGCCACATGGTGAGAGGAAACTAAAGGAATCTAAACAAGACATTTCCCCCAAAGCCACGAGGTCACAGTGGAAGGAGCAGCTGGTTTCTCCTACACAAGAAAGGTACCTGAGAGCCTCTCCACCCTTTTTCCCCTTGTGGTCAAGTGAGGCAGAAGCCTGTTCTGAGCCAGCTCCTTGTGGCCTCAAGTGACCCTAGGAGGGGAAGCTGATGAGAAGGAGCCTAGCTAGACAGAGCTTGCCAGTGGGTGCAGTCACTGAGAAATTCCACGCTGGATTGAGTCCTTGACTGTCTGCCAGGGAGCCGGCATGCCTGGACACTGCCTCAGACACGTAGAGTGCTGAGAGGCTTCGGGCGCTGGGAAACAAGATTGATGCAGCACGAGATGCTATAGTTCTCTGCATCCAGTTTGGTTTGAGTCCTCTACATCCAACCAGATTTGCATAGAACAAATATTCTTCTGAGAACACTGATGAATTCTTTCTAACTGAGACAAACTATTTATGTAAATTGTATTGTTCTGGCATAATCCAGCTACTAAAGCATATTTTATTCCCTTTATTATATATGACATTTACATACTACACAACTTCTGATTAGTAACGTGAAAATAGTACCTAAGATTGATGTCTACTATAAATCTTTATTTCCATTTGCCATTTTGGGATCATTTTATAGAACTGATACACGTGCTTTTAGGCTGGAAGCATTTTTGTTTATATGGCATGAATTGTGTTTCTGAATCATAAAATCCTATGAGGAAACCTCAATTTCAGCTATAATTGTTTCCACTTTAAAAACTCGGTCATTGCCAATATATAAACATTCACTCTGACTTTGGTGAGTGACTTTGGTATTGCCTTGTATAATGAAATAATACCTTGTGTGTTTGGTACATAAACAATTCAGTTTCAAATATGGGACAGCATCATATTCCCCAAACACCGGATTACTGGACACCAAACTGAAATCCCCACCTGAATTATCTTTACATTTGAATTAAAATGTATCTCCTTAGGAAGACAGAGTAACAAAGAATGGAAAAACAGCATTGCATCTAATTTTTACTTTGTTAAAAATCAATACACATTAGTTTGTATCTGGGATTTGAAGACCATTCTTTACGTGCCCTATCACATTAGTTCTACAAATCTGGGGACTTTTGATTGCTCTCTTTGTGCATAAATTATAACTCCTGTCTTGGAAAAAACCTCAGGAGCAGAAGTAACAGCATTAGAGAGCTGCCTGCTGATTCAGTAAAACTTATTTGCTCTACAGCTCCTCCACATGCAGCAAGTGTAACCATATGATTAATCTCCTCTTCTGGCAGTCTCACAAATCGCAGCCAAAAAGGAGCAGAAAGTTCTTTGCTACCCATACTCTGCAACATGTCATGTCACTACACAGATTTGCTTTGCTGACTCTTCTTGATCACATCAGTCCATCTTTGCTGGGGTGAAAAATATGATCCTGGAGAAAACTTATTGCTAAAACCAGAATAGAATGCCATATATGATGTAAATATTTCTGAGTTTAATCATGGTGAGTTGAGAGCTTTATCTTCTGGATGCTTAAAAAAGGCACTGTTTCTTTCATCAAAATGAGGAAGACTTCAGAAATTAGAGTGGACAAGTTTTTATAAAAGCATAGTCTTTCATTTACCTTAACTATAGAGAGATGCAAATATTCTTTGTTCTTCTCTCTGACGAAAGAGGATGGACAGCTTCTTTTTTGAAGCTTCTTTATTTACTGGCATCTCTTGTTTTCCGTGGCAGATGTTTCCCTGTCTATTTTTCATGGAAACACTTATTTTCTGCAGCTTGTTCTGTTTTGAATGGAAGACTGAAGTGGAATTGTCTGTGACCACCACACAGCAGCAGGAAGACCTTTTCTGCTTTCTCATGATCCATCTTGTAAATCAGACCTATTCATTGCATTTGCAGCCTAGAAGTGGGGAGACTAGAACTGAAGAAAATACGGATTAGGAGTTGAAACAAAATATTGCGCAATTTGGTCTCAATTCTTAAAGAAGCAACATCCTAAAAAGCAGATAACTGGGATGAGAAAATTCCTGCAGAGTTTATTTCTTAGATTTATCCTACAAAATCAGTCATTAAAATGTAGTCCTATCTTGGTGAACATTTGCTACCTGGAAAAAAGAGCATTTTTAAAAATAAGGCAGGCAGAGTTATGAATAGCTAGGTAAAAAAATAAGGTTTTGTAGTAGAAGTGCTCTAACTATACTGGCAGAGTGCATAAATCATTAGCAAGAGCCTTGAGGGCTGGCAATTTTTCTATATATGAGTACATCACTCACAGTTGTCCTTAAATAGCAGCAGAGAATGAGTACAAAAAACACACAGGCAACGCTTCCCACCTAATACCACTCAGGAAAGTGATCTCAGCCTTCTTACAGTAAAGGTTTCGATGAAGCAAAGCAGTTGGCTGCTCCTGTGCTGAGAGCAGACAGTGAGCAAGGAAAAGCAAATGCAACAAATCAGCAAGATGTTGAAATAACCTTTCCAGCGGGGAAAGAATGTGACATAGAACAAGTTAAACTGAGTAAAAGTATCTGTTGCGTGTTCATTCTTGGTAGCAGGAGGTTCAAGCTAAAGGGCTAAAAGCATCCTCGACTCGGAAGTAACTCTGGTTGTCAGCAAGCATGAAAGGGCAAAACGCTGCACAGCCCAGAAAAAGTCAAGCAACGTGTCGCACCTGTAGCCCAGCACAAGGCTCACAGCCTCACAGCCTTAAACCAGCACATCCAACACCATGGCAGGATTACTGCCCCAGCTCAGATCAGAAGCAGCACAGCTGAATTCCTGCAGGGCTGTGCCCAAACTCTGCCTTCTGGCTGCCGGAGGACAGAGCTGTTCTTTGTCCTCCTACACTTCATTTGCTTGTCTGGAACCCCCACATGGGTCACAGTGTCCTGACTGAAGATGCATCCTAACTCTCTGAAGACCTTTGGAAATTCCTCTCAGTGTAAACACACTGAGCATTAAGGGCTGGGGTAGGTGCCTGTCGCAGGACAACTGTTATGTTCAAAGCACTTAGGAATGTTCTTCAGCATTCATTTGGGTTCATGTGGAAGCTTCTAAATCCTGTTATCACGGGAAGGCTTGGGAGGCAGGACATCATTTTTGCTGCAGGACTGGGCTCCTCTGTACTCTATTGCCTCATTTTGCTGTTTTGCATGTAGAACACACCCTACACACCAAAATATATTGGTTTGTTTTGGTTTGGGTTTTTTTAGTGGAAAAGAGATACGAATAAGTATATCCATTAGAGTGTCATCTGTCATTGCCTGGGTAGCACACGCCAAAAGTGAAAGCAGAATGTTTACATTAACTGTGCGTTTCACTATTTTTAGAAAATGGGCTATTGGAACTCACATCCTCTGTACACTGTTGCAGGAAAAGATACCATGAAGTCCAAAACAAAGTAGTATTCACAGTAAAAAGGGCTATTTTGCTTGTGTTCAGCACTTTTTGTGTTTATAGGGATGGTTGGATCACATTAGTTACTTAATAGTATAAAGCTGAGTTGGAATTTAATGTGTCTGGAGGCATTTCTGGTTTCCTTGAAGTGCCAAGCATATTCACTCTTTAAAATTGAAAAAAAGGAGAATGACATTCATGATCCTATTGGGATCTGCCTTATTCAACACAATTTTTCTGATGGCAATCCACCTGTTCAGCTTGAGTTACTCTGTTCTCTATAGTGATGCTTCATGCTCACTTGTCACTTCAGAGAGTCTGAGCCACGTTTTAAGGCTGGGGAGAAGACAGGTGTATTGCTTGGGTTTGGGAAGTGTGCCAGACTGCAGACATACTTCGGTGTGGATGGATGGATGGATGGATGGATGGATGGATGGACGGACGGACGGATGCAAGGCTTTTCCTGTGACCCAGCCACCTCATGGCTGTCATCTCTGCAGCAACACCAGAAGATTTTGTCTTTACTCTGTGACCATCCTCCACTGATTCGCTAATGATACAAAGGAGGAGCTGTCCCTACCACGTAAAAAAAAATTAAGCCCACTTTCACCAAATTGCAAGTAAAAGTGTAATCAGACCAGGGGAAACACAAATGCACAGCATAGACCCAAATGATGGGCCACTTAATGACTTTCAGCTGTGTGACTTTCATTGCTGGTTTCCAACAAATCCCTTTTTTCTTACTGAGTGAGCAACTCTGATTAATTAAGAAAAGGCTAATAAAATTGGTATCATGATTTAAACATCTTTCAAAATGGCATGTGATTGGTCAGTCACACAATGTTTGAATAAATGCAAAAAAATAATACAGTCTACAGCATTTCTGTCATAAACTACATTACATTATTTTAATGCTCTCTTTAAATGCTTGTGACATTTACGTAAATTAATCTACAAACAGGGGTACACGTAGGTTGCGCTGGTTTTTCATTCATAGTCCACATGAGATAGCATCACAGAAAATGGGATAATAGAGTACAGTGTTTAAAAGTGTGCACCTGTTGTGCATTCCCCACATTTCTTTTGTATTTTTACTTTGTTAGCCTGATGTTCTGTTCCCTGGGGAATCTGTTTGATTATATTAATCAGGGAATGATTGCCTTAGTCAAACAGAGAGGTGTGGAATGACTCTCTCCTATTTCTCATCCAGTGGGGAGGAAAGGAAGCAAGCACATACAAGTACAAAGTTTGTTTTCATTTCTTCTGACCCTCTTTCTGCTAGTTAACAGGTTTTGGTTTTATGTATACATAAGGCAAGAGATAAAAGAATTAAAGTCCTGAACTTTGAAGCCCTTGACTACAGAGAATTGGTGGAAAATATATTAAAGATAAAGAAGCTTGGAGTTGCAGTATAACTCAAATCCTTTATACGATATTTTTAGAATGGAGAAATAAATGAAAGACTAAGGAAAAAATAAGATACACTTGATAATAAACCACAAATATTTAAATTTATGATCTTTCAATGCAGCATTCAAGAACTCTGTACCAGGAGTGACAAAATCTGCGCCACATCATTCAAGGCATGACCAGAGTTGGTGATTAGTTCGCCTAAGAAACAAGTGCCCTTTGACTTTACTTTTAAAGAGTGCTGGGCAATGCACTTCAGACTTGGATCATTTCACTGGGTTAAATTTATTTATAACGTATGCCTTCACAGATCATTTTTTTCTTAAAACATAACGGGAAATTATTTATGAAATATTTATGTGTTTTTATGGCATTAACTGAGGTTCAAGCAAGGATTTCTTGCAGATAGGGAATTTTACCTTACTGTGCTTTTAAGGAGGCAGTCTGTTTAATGTGCAGAGAGAGACATTTTCAGTAAACCTGAGACAAAAGGGGAGCAGAACATGTCCAGATCAGAAATATATTTTATATGCTATATATATTGCAGTTCAAATTGCAACTTCTTATTTTGGCAATTTTCAGTTTTTTAAGCATGTTCTTCTTTTTGAATTCATGTTAAAAGCCTGCTTTACCCTTATTGATCCATTTTTGCTCTTTAATCTTTCACTTTTTAATTTTATTATGCTAAAATGCACAGCTAAAGATACCCTCCCAAGCGTTTTCCTCATCACGGACATATACTTAGATATACTTGGGATTGACCCTGCTCAAAAGCATATACTCTGAGATCTCACTTATCAGCACCTCAGAATGTATCAGCAAACCCTGTCCCTGACTTCTCAAACAGGTTATCTGCATTGGACCCATATGAATGTGGGTTCACACCTCTACCAGTCAAAGCCGACAGCTCCAAGGTTGTTTAGGCTAAAGTAGTTGAGTCTCTTAGGAGTTCCTTGCTTGCTGAAAGCAATCCAGACTG
The DNA here is from genome assembly GCA_013397865.1 of Struthidea cinerea. Taxonomy (NCBI): domain Eukaryota; kingdom Metazoa; phylum Chordata; class Aves; order Passeriformes; family Corcoracidae; genus Struthidea; species Struthidea cinerea. The sequence continues at coordinate 763,704 of VZTI01002182.1, read as the reverse complement.
GGAAGTACTTTTTCCCTTGACTGCATGATTAGAACTTCCTTGTGAGTTGGAAGCTCCTGTGAAGGTATTTAAAAATATATCTATTTTTTTATATATATCTATCCTGTGAAGGTATTTAAACCATGTGCACACTCTTCCACCAAGAAAATGACCCCAACCAACTAACCAACCAACCAACCAACCAACCAACCAACCAACCAACCCATCCCAGAAAAAACTCAAATCACATCTTGTTACTGTATATATTTCCTCTTCGATGGTCATGATAAATTGTGTCTTGGCTGCCTGGCTGTGTTCATATTACTACTGCTTTCATCTATCAAGAGTTATTATTCATCTCACAAAGATGTGAGAGAAATAAAATTGTCATTAAAAGGTAAAAATGAAGACTAGCTTTAACTCAGAGGACAGAACAGAAAGAGAAGACAAGATGTAATCCAAATGCCTGGAATTCTCTTTAGGTGCCATAGCTGCTTCAAACAGTTGAACAACATGGTTTAAAAGAAATTAATAGGATAGCTTTTTTGTACGGATATTACTGATCTCTGAGAATAATCTCTGATCTCTAAGATCTCTATTTCATTTTGGGAGGAAATTATACACTGGAGAACCCAAATATCTACTTTGTGAAACAATTTTCTGCCGTGGTAGCACAACAAAGGACAGAGTGAGTGTTCCCCTACATGTGGAAAGGTCACAGTAGGCAAAGAGATCTCATCACCTACAGCTCCTACACTGAAATTGTGTATTCTTAATGAGTCCACAGTTTGCAGGTTTAACACTTGTATAGAACTGTCAACAAATAGTATCCCTGACTCTATTAGCTAATGAATTTGACTCTTAAAAAATATGCAGGGAAATATAGGAAAAAAAAAGTTTTAATTAAATTAGCACTCATTAGCCACTGGAGGATGTCTAGAGAAATTAAAACTGCAATAAAGTACCATTTAGAGAAGAGGCTGTGAGAGTGATCTAATCAACTGCACATAAAAATGTAACATTTTGGCCCTCCAAATGCTCTGGAAATAGGCAGACATGTTCTGTGCTGATTACAGCATTAAAGTTTACAGCATGATCCTGATAACGCTATCAGAGATTTACACCAGAAGTGGAATGAAGAAATTCTGTTCATTTAATTAGGCAAGTAAGTGAATTGCAATGAGTACTTGGGGAAGTGTCTGTTGGCGGTTGTGATGGATGTTCCCTCAGAGTGTGATGATATTCCTGGGACAAGGAGTTCACCAGCAGAAGCCACCCTGCGTTTTACCCCAGCACTGCTGAAGAGGGGGCTTTGTGAGAGGCACGGGCCAGTAGGCAGCACATTTCTGTCCCAAATACAAAATCCAAGAACAGTCAGCAACTGATCCAACAGCCATTATCTATTACCTCTTGTTAGTGCTCTGCAGATGGACAGAGATGATTCCCATCCTAAGCACTTCTTTGCCATCTCCATAGCTCCTACCCATGTATCCAGGGGATAACTTCCCCATTGCTTTGCTCCCAGGAGTCTGGCACAGAGCTCTTTGCCAGGTGCTTTCACACCTACCTGTGTGAGACTTCCTTGGCTGATTTAAGTCAAGAAATTCAGGCTGATGAAGCTGCCTTCCATGTGATCATCTTGTTTTAACGAAAGCGAGACACTCCCAGCTTCAGGACCTATTCAGTTATACAAGGCAACAGTATGTGCTGATCCATGCTCGTCTCTCTGGCTGCCAGGCACCTGGATAGAAACACAGCTGCTGTGAAAATTTCCAGGATCGTGCCAAATGTAGCTGTCCTATGCATGTCTCTGAACAAAATACTACCCAAAGGAATAATGGATCACCTTTTCAGCTAGCCGCCTTGTCATGCAAGTTGCTGGAGACCCTGGATGAAGCACTGCTTTACCAAGGAGGCTCTTAAACCAGATTTGAAACAGTCTGATGTTGCTAAGTGTTGCTGGTAGCAATTCAGTATTCAGTGGCCATAATGGAAAAGTAGGATACAGAACAAACTCAGGATCAGTGCAGTGATCAGTGCACCCCATGAGACCTCAGAGGTGGCCAAGAAGATACATGAGGTTAAACTGGGCACTTTAAAACACCAGCTCAAGCAGAAAATCATTCACAAGTTTCATCGATGAAAGCAGGCCCTGTGGCCACTAAACAGGGGACCTGCAAACACAAGCAGCTTCAGTGTCACTCAGACTGGCAGGCATTGTTGCAACCCAGAAAATTCAAGCGCCCCATTGAGTGAGCAGGTGAATAACCCACATCATATCTGTGGGCACCAGGAACAGATGCCCAGCCCTGGGGCACTGGCAGCTCTGCAGGTCCAGGCTCCATCTCTCACACTGGCCAAAGCTGTTGTCTGAATGTGCTTCCAGCCTTTAAGGGAGTTGCACTTTTAAGCCTTACTTTTATAGCTCAAAAATATAAAATCTCTGTCACACACAAATGAGTTAGAAGAAGCAATAAGCCAAATTTCCTATAAACATGCCAGCTATTGTTCTTTTCTTATACTATTGTTCATTAGGGTTGGCACAGATTATCTGGGGAACTGGATGATGTTATCGCACATTATTTGTCACATACCCAGCACTCAGCAATGTGCTCACTGATACAGTCAGTGAATCCCATGTTCACCAATTCCTGTAAAGAAAACTCCCTCAGGTCAGCTCGTAATTCTCGCTGTAAAAAAATTTTCCCATCAAGATCCCATTCTCTCCTCAAAGCTTTTTCCTAGCTATAAGCCATGGATTATTCCAGAGTCATCACAGGACACGGTTGTGTCCACAGATCCGTCTTTCCGAATACCTTTTTCTGTCTCATTTTTGGATTTTGCTGCTGGATGTCACCAATCTTTGACAGCATTCAGTCTGAAATGGGCGAGGAAAAAATGCCCTGTTCTCTCACGTTGGAGTTAGAGCAGATCCTACAAGTGCCCTCAATGGTCCAGTTATCACTTGCTTTGTGTAACGCCTCTTAATCTCTTCTCTGACTGGAATGGTGTGGGGAGGCCAGTAACTGTATTTGCACACACCGGTGTCTTGCAGTGTGGTTTCAACACAAGTAATGCACAGGATTAAAGAAATGTTATTTTTCAAAACCAAAGGCAAACAAATACCTATGTCCTGCTCTACCACTGGTGGCTGGATTATCCATTTTACATCTTTACCGTTTGTTATTCACACTTCTTTGTGCTCTTAACAAAACAACAAACTGGAGATGAACATGTGGATTTTGTCACGAATGGAAGATGAATGTGTAGATTTTTTCATCCCTACTGAAATCCCCTATACATAAAAGAAATCAGCTAAAAAGGATCCTGATTTAGAGGTTTTAGATTGTAGCCAAGACTTCTCTCAGCTCTAGGACAAGACTGACAAGACAAAATAAATATCTAATTGGCTTTTACTGCACTAAACTACTTAAGTTTTATAAAAAATAATAATCATCCCAGATGGCAGGTTTGGTTTTTTTGAGTTTTTTTTTGTTTTGTTTTTCATTTTTCTAAGTTAAAGAACAAAGCTGAAGTATCTAGTTTGCTAGTAAAATACAGTTAATAGAGTGTATTTTTATATCTATCAAATTCAATGCAATAACTTAAAGTGCGAATCAAGTAAAGCACAAAAATGAGCATAGATGAAAAAAGATTGAATTCACTGTTTCAGGATATTTTGTAAAAGGGATCTGTTTATATCCTGAGCTTTCAATACGAGTCTTTTTAGGAGGTGGTCTGGGGTGAATTGTGTCCCTTAAAGCAATTTTAGTGGAAGTTGCAATATATGCAGGATTCTGGGGATGAGGAGGGTTTTCTGCTTATTAGATGTTGCATTTGGTCTCAGCAACCCAAGCTGGCACAATGTACCTCATCTTTCCCATTGCTGGGTCTGGCCTCCTACACAATCAGGACAATTATGGGGTTTGTTGGTTCAAATTCTTGCCCATTTTCCATAGGGTCTGACCCTCTTCTATGAGACTGACACGTTTAGGGAGGAACTCCATCAAAAGAAACTTGAATGTTTATGCATATTTACTCATAAAAAGCTTTAGTGGCCAGAAAAGTGTTTTACATTTACTCCGTTTGCCAGTCTTCTATGAAAGCCAAAAGGATCTGAAATTGAATGATCTGCATTCAATAAAAACCATTAACGTGTCCAAGCACTGCTGGATGTTGAAGCAGAAAATCATAGCTTTGCTTGATAATGATGTCTTTCAGAAAATAGACACCATATTTTACTGAGCTGCGGTTGACAGAAATAATTGCTATCGTGAATATATGCAGCCTCTCACAAATACATTTCCTTATGCTTTTATCTAACTTTGAGGAAAGGATTTTCCTGACCAACAGTACTTATAGCTATAAGTCCTCATGGAGCTTAAATAAAATTAAGTGAAGGTTTTAAGAAAGCTTAATTGAATCTACAGACTTAAGACCATGGAGTCACTACATTTAGAACAATGATAAAATCCACAGTTCCCTTTTGTTCAATAAAACCGATTTACAAAAGAGGAATAGACCTTTTAAGATCCCTTACTCATATGAGTAGCATGCATGCAAGCAGACAGGCCTTTTGTTTATTCTAGTCTGCAATAGAAACCACTCAAAATTTAAGAATGTGTTTCCAAACTGACCCCTAAGCCAAAGCCATTTGCCTCAGTCCCCCAAATGGTGCTGGTGTGAGTTGTGCCAGTAAGGAAGGATTAAGCAAGAGAAAAAGCTGTAAGTGGCTGCAGTTCACAACATGGGACACTATAGCTGAAGACAATAAACACTAGCCTATTTTACAAATAGGAACATGTAAATTTAAAAACCTTGTTTCATTAACAAAGGAACTCAATTAAGCGCAAGAATTACTTTGGTGTATGAATAAGCAAAACAAAACACAGGAAAGGAAGCCAGTCTTCAAACAAAACACACTGAAAGAACGAGATACCACACCAGGCTGTCAGTAAAGCACCAAAAGATTTTTGAACTACCCTCTTGGAGTGATACGTGTGACTTTGAAAGCATGTACACCAGGTCTACCAACTTGCAAGTATGCGCGTGTTAGAGATGGCCAGGTCAGCTAAGGGTAAACAAAAGCATTCAGAACATACATCCCATGAGTATTTTCCAGTAAGTACAGCTGAGGGGAAAATCAAATAGTTAAATACATAAATAAATAAATTAACAACCCAAATGAAATCTGAGAAATAAAATGGAACAGGCTTAATACACATCCTTCTTGATTTTTCCCTTAAACCGTTTTCTACAGGCCAACAAATTATAAACATGCAAATTCCCATACTATTATCTATGTCTTTATAAGCAATAGCCTAAATACCAGTGAAATAACTGTGTACATTTATAGATAGCATTCTTTGGCCACATTAGAAATTGTCTACAGACAATTTCGACATCTGCACTTGTATCCAAAGCAGAGCCAAGGCCCTATTTGGGCTTTCCATCTGCAAGCATAGAAATACTGCAACAAGCAACCTGCAGTACAAATACTCGCACAACCTGATTATTACAAATTTGAATTTTTTTTTCCTCATTGTTGACAAACTAGAGCTGGTGACCATCCCCTCAAAGATGCCCAATCCCCACTTGAAACACAACCACAAACAGAGCCAGGTTTAACTTTGTGAGTTGAAGATAAGGGTGTTTTATTTCTGGTGCTGAAGTATAAAAATAAGATAACATACCAAAAAATATGGCAAGTTTTAAGTGCTTTATTCCTCATTCCTCCTCCCTGGCCCTGGGCAATGCAAAGCTTACCCCACCTGCTGAGATATTTACCCCTTGGTCACTCCATGTAGTAAGGTTCATTTCCTACCTACCCACTGGGGAGTTATGGCACAGGCAGTGCTTATTGTTTCCCTAGTTGCAATTTGTGACTTTTCTGTCTCATTCCTTGGCTTTAAGAGTCTGGCTCTGTCTTCCCTGTAACATTCACCCCCAAGGGAGCTGAAGGCAGCAATGAGATGCTCTCTGCCTTCTGCTCTCTGTGCTGAGCAAACCCATCTCCCTCAGCCCCTCTGTACGTGAACATGGACCAGTCAAAAACATCTTGGGGGAGCTCTGCTGGATCCCCACCACTTGTCAGCATCCCTCCTGTCCTGGGATGCCCCAAATGGGACACACTACTTACGATGTGACTCCACGAGTGCCACGTGGAAAGGAGCAACGACTTCCCTCAACCGGCCGGATATGTCTAGACTCCAAATATTGTCTGTTTTAGACTCCTTGAGGATCTGGGAGTCAGCCTGGGTCACAGTCCAGCCTCTGTATTCTCAGCTTTTCTTTCAGTGTGTCTTCCAGCATTTTGTAAAAAAAGAGAAGCTTCTCCCTATCTGCCTCTGGCCTTGGGGTTCCTGCATTTTTTTCTTCCTCCAGCCTGACCTCTAGCCTATCCCTTCTGGAGTCACTCCCCAATGACACTAATTTTTAGCTTTCCTCTATCTGGCAGGGTCCCAGCCTCATCACATACTTTGTAGTCATGCTCTGTAGCCCAGAAATTGTAAATGACTGACGTACTTGCTTTATGGTCACAAGTCACATGTTTGTGCTAAAGCATGGAAGAACTTAGTTCAAAATCCAGACATAATACAGGGGTTCCCAGTACAAAAGGATGTTTGTCAACAGCTTCCACACAGTCCCCTTGCATTAGAAACAGGAAATTCTGTGGTGTCTCAACTATTGCCATACGAAAGACTTTTCTAAGCTCTTAATTTTTAATACTCTTGGATAGCCACCAAGTTGCTATATTCATCCTGGCTGCAAACCACAGAAATTCCCTTAGTCTGATACATGTGTTTTTGTGTCAGTATGGAGGACCTTAGGAAAGAGTCAAGTGATATATGTACGGTGCTCATCTGTGGTGATGTTGCTCCAGAAGTCTTGCAACAGAAACGGATGAAATGTATTCATACATTACTACACACAAAATACATCTCAGCTGTGCAGTAACTGCAGAAAAATGCAATCTTTTTGCAATGCATCCTTGCTATTGATGCTGAGATTGGAACAAAATCTGTCCCTGCTTCACCAGCAAGTTGTTTCTTTACAAGCTAAAGCACGTCGCTCCTAAATGCAGAAACACAGCTCTGCAAGATAATTGTAGTTTTCTTGTTAACATTAATATGGCAAAAGCAATGTCCATACACTCAGCCCTGGGCTGTGGACAGAAAGCCTAGCCCAGTACCTGGCAGAGCTTCATTTTGTCCTGCATGGGATGAACGTGCTAATCATGGTTATATAAACCTTGCACGAGGTTTTGCAGGTTTTTTGGTACAATGCTGGCACTGTAAAGTGCTGCTGATGTTATCTTAAGCCACGAGAGTTTTCATTTATTTAGAAAACAGGAATGCTGGGGTTAAATTCTAGTGCAGACAGTCATGCTGTCTTCCTCCACCAGATTTGCCATGTTAAAGCTACTTTTGTCTATTGACTACATCCGATACCTGTGCTCTAGTTTGAAAACTGTGAATATCCCCTTGGTAGTACCTGCTTTCCTGCTGTGCAGAAACAGAGTTGTTCACTCTTTTTCAGTGTTTCCTGTTCACAGACATAAGTGGGCCATCATTTGGGTCGGTACAAATTAGAGACACGCATTTGGAGCAGAAGCCGCTCGTTCGTCGGCGGCTGTTTGAGCAGCGCCTCTCTGGCTCACGTCCCGCCGGTTGTTTTGCGAAAGCAGCTGGCGAGGGAGAGGGCCCAGGCAATTTTGCTTCTCAGCAATGAAGCCCCAAGAGGTCACATGACTCACGCCCTCCGCGTTCCTGCAGATGATTTCCATCCGCAGCCGGCAGGGATGCATCCCAAACAGATGCTCCGGACAGGCTGTTTCTGCTGCTCCGGCACGTCTTTGCCTGGAAGGGCACTTTGGGCTGCACACGCCTGAAGGGGGAACAAGGGCCGGGGAGAGGCAGCCGGCACTTACCAAAGGCTCAGCAAACTTCTTCTGATCAGCGGGCTGCAGATCTCACAGGCAAGGGAGAGGAAATCACAGGACGGCTTGGAGGGATTATTGGGCTGCTGGTTAGAATCAAACTTGCAGGGATAAGAGGACTGTCATGATAAAACTGCAGAATAGTGAAAGATTTCTTCATTGCATTAGTCAGAGTCAGAATGCCTGCACTGCAAATTTTACTCTCCTTAATGCCAGGTTTGATTTTGGCTCAGTTAGAAACAATCTCTACTCGTTACATATTTGAGGCATGAATATATATTTACATATATGAACATAAAAATGTTTTAAAAATATTTTTGTTTGACCTGTGCTATAAAATGAAGCTATAAAACATCCGAGCTGCACCTCAAGCTGAATGTTTTGGAGCAACCTAAACAACGCACAAGCAGAGATTAATGCAAGCTGCAGTTCCTCCTAAGGCAGTTTATATCTCTATTTTTTAAAAGCTAGCTTTCTTGCTTTGTTTAAATTTCCAAAATTGAAGTATTTTTTAACAGTTTTATAACATGAATATAATGCTTAAGTAATAGAAAAAATTAATTACTTTGCATTTGTTTTCTTTGTTTATCATTACACTTTAGGCTAATCTTGCTAATTAAGTTTCAATAGCAGCAGCACTTTCAAAAAAATAATACATGATTTAAATACCAACTGAAAGGAAATAAAAGTGTCAATATTACATTAGCTTTTAGCTTCCATCTACCAAAATTAATTTCCTTCCTATTTTAACTAAGATTTACAGCTTAAGTGGTACAATAGCAAACATTTGCCAGCACAGGTTTTTACAGTAAGCAAGAACATTTCACTCAGTTTTCTTTTCCCCAATGAGTTTTACTAGATGGTGCTTCTATAGCTCTAGCTTTAACCACCAGAAGGCAAAAACTGCTGCATTTAAATATGAGGCCAAAAAGTCAATAGACAAAGTCTCATTGGTATTGAATGATTTAGGATCAGCGTCATTCCCACCTCCCTGTAGACATTTGACAGCCTTAAATTTCATCAATATTGAGTAAGACTACTTTCAAGATTTGTTTCCTTATATGCTTTTCTTTTTCCCAGGGACTCAAGAACTGATTTAAGCCTCAGCTACTTGAAGGCACTTATTATTTGAAGGCTGCATTTGATTTTGACTGCAGTTTCCCTGTCCGCCTCATAAAGTAAATTAGAAACCTTCTCACGTCCAATGAATTTATGGAAGGCCATCTTACAGAAAGTTGCTATCTGCATGACACCACTGTCATAATCTGGTTTATTTGGCAGTGCTGGTCTGGACAAGCCCTGGATGAACTTGCCCTTTTTATGCAAAGCAACCTCTTTTTTCTAAGAGTTAAAGTTGAAAGACAGGTCAGTGTGGTCCAGGCAATCTCTGTGTTATCACATGTCAGTATTTATGCTTCATCCTTTATCTCCTGAGTGCTACATTCATTAGGCCGAAGCACGTATTGCTTAATGAGACATTTTGACTTTATTACTCTTTCCCAACTGTTCAGGGAAATTTATATTTGTAAGTTTAAAGCACAGCCAAATTGACAGTGATAGACAGTTTGGCATTAGGCACTTTTTTCCAAGATGTAGTCCAACACTGTCTTATTGAATACAGCTGCAAAATTCAGATCTTACAGATGGTCACCACAATTCTCAGAGACTAGAAAGCCAAGACATTGGTGCCAGCTTATGTAATGACCCTTAAAGTACTGACATGTACAAGAAAATCCACGTGTCTTTACTGGGCCTTTTTTCCTAAGCAGGCGTGACTGAAAGGGGGACTTTAACTGTGTGATGTTCTCTGGGAGGTATTACCCAAGATGGATGTGAGGGTATCCACTCTGGCCCTGTGCCTGGGAATGAACAAAGCCAGACTCTTAATGACAGCTTTCCCATGGTGGTGGGAAAGGAGGACAGCAGACAATCGTTGCTAGCTTAATTTCTCTCCAGGACATATTGACCTTCTCATGACAAATAATGGTAATTTTTTTACAGCTGAACACATAAACACTGTTTTTATTTTGCATGGGCTGTTCTGCAGGGAAAGAAAAAAACAACCCAAGCCCAACAAAAATTAAGCTGCAGTCAGTAAACCAGTTTTTTGTTCCCCTCCTCTTTCTGCATACATGGATCCTAGGACTCATATTTCATGGAAGACCTAAACATAGCCTGTAATGGTTTGTAAAAACAAGGGGGGAGGTTGTTCCAAGGTTTCTCGTTTGCCTTCACTGCAGTTTGGAATCCATCTTCCAGTCCTAGTGGTCCCACTCCTTACCCAGCCACTGACACCTTAACATGTGGCTGAGTGCTGAGTTTGATGTCACAAAGGGACAGTTCAAGAGTGACATAGAAAATAAGAACTGGAAAGGAATAAACACGTGTTACAAGAAGCAGATCCTATTTTTACACAAAAGTAAGGGTTGCTGAACCTTTGAAAGGAACAGAACTTCCTCCTGACAAAATATAATGATCTAATTTTGTCTGATGCTTCTTTGAGGCATCAGCACCTCCCTGAGAAGGAGGAGGAAACTGCACAGTATTTTGAATGCAGATGATCCTGCAGGCAGTCTCCTACAACCCCCACAGAACACTTTCTCTGGATTTTCACTAAGCAAATTAGTATGAGTGTAGAATTTATTTCAACATGATAAAATTATATTCCTTTTTTTTGCCCAGTTGCAGAGATCTTGTTAAAAAATTCTGAGAACTGCATTTCCTGATGTGTTTTGCATTAATTAATTGTGTGGGCTTTAAATATGATTATGAAATAATATTTGAACTATTTTTAAAATTTAATATTCTATTTCAATGAAATTTTTATTCTATCAAGAAAAATGATAGAATTAAAAATGACATGATCTCACCTTAATCTAATTTGTGCCTTAATTGGAAAATATAGAATTATATATCTATATATTTTTTTGAGATTAATATTTTGATAGCAGGTAGCAGGATGGAGAGATACTAAATTCTAGATGCATAGCTAGACCCTGTTCAAAACTCAGTTGAATAAAATCAAACCATGCCAATTTAAATCAGCTGCAAATCTGGCCTCTGACTATGTTTTTTCCATTTGGACAGAAGGATGTGCAGTGCATCAACCACTCATATTAAAAAATGATCCAAGGTTACTCAGCCAGAGAAATCATTAAGCTGTTTGATTTTGCGCTGTGGGTGATCACACAATTTTTATTCCCAGAAAGAAAATAAGAAAATTGGTCTAAATGCTATATCCTTCTTTTCTGCCCTATTTAAAAGAGGTTAGTAGCATTAAAAAGTCACCCCTGAACTAAAAGTCACTACTATGGTGCAAAGATGAAGGCTTTGAGGAAATGACCAGTGCTTGGAGAGGTGGAGAAAATTCGGGAGGTGAGGAAGGAAGGGGATGTGACCATGTGGGACAAGGAGAGACCAGGCAAGGGGAGAGGAGTGTGAAAGCTCTAAAAGAAATGAAGAAGAAATTTGGATGCAGGAGAAACACACTTCGTAGGTAAAAAAAAATTAGACCTTAGAAGAGTGTGCATTCAAGAAGTTTGCCAGAACCTTGCTTTGTGTCCTCATTGCCCTCCCACTCCCTGCCCTGTTCATCACCACCAAGCTCTCTGCACCTGCAGCCACCTGCACAGGCCGCCCTGCAGCACTCTGTGAAATATCCATTCACCCTGCGCCCCCTTACCCGAGAGGCCTCCACCTGCTCCTTCCCAGTGCCATTCCAAAGGCCCAGATCCCACTCAGATGACCTGGTTCTTGCCAAACATCTCATTAATATTTGGGTTACCACAGCAAAAAACCTAAATGCTCTTACACACACTGTTCATTCTGAATACTCTACAGCACAAAACACCACTGGAAGCATCTTCCACAAGCCCTCCAAACACCAGTGCTGACAGACACAGAGGAGCCACGCGCTGTGGCCCCAGCACCCTGCAGCTCCCTGTGCCCCTGGCTTCACTCCAAACAGCCCCTGCTGGGCACTTTGTGTCCCACCCCTTTGGTGGCACCCTCACACTCTGAGACAAAGCACAGCTGCTTCCCACCAGGCTGGCACAGATACAACTTTCATCAAATAGAAGCTCCTGGACCCCGGCCTCTTGTGTTTTCCTCTGCTGGATCTGTCTCTTACTGCTGCACTCCCTGGGGATTGTGCAGAACATTTTAATAGTGCTGACACCATGACTCAGTGCTAACCAAAATATTCACCTTGCCTTGTCGCCTTTTTAAATTTTGGTAAGCAATTATTTGAACACCTTTTTCTTATTGAGAAGACAAAAATGCTTAGAATTTACCCCATGCTACACAGAAAACTGTGAAGTTGTTCACTAAACTGCGGCCATCTGCCAGACACTCATTTAAATACGCTGCATATAGCAACAGCAGATTTGATTAAGGAAGGCCTTGAAAATATATTCTTACTGTCTGAGATTAAGCCAAATACCTCTTTTATTCCCCCCCGCCTCCCTAGCCTAAGCTTATATGTACTTATTCCAAGGAACTGTACTGACATGGTCTCCTTAGAGATTTTTTTATAATCTTTGGCACAAGCAAAAGCCTTAATAATTTCCTTGACGTTTGCTGTTTATTTAGGGCCAATGTAAGCCATCTATTATATATCCCAATCCTTAAATGACCCTTAAATGGCAATTTAATCACGCTTTTCTCAGAATCAATACTGTTGTTGGCAAAAAATCCATCTGGGATTGCTAAGGACTAATATTGTAGTCTAATGACTATGACTACTCTAATAAATTCAATCCATTTTACTGTGTCTTGTCCTTCACAGGGGTTCCAGAAACTGCAGTTTGGAGTCTAGACAGGTTTATATTTTTTGCATGAACTTGAGACATGTAGTTGCTCACTCCTCAAATCAGTACATTTTTGCCACACACAAGGAAGAGTGTTTCTTCAGCGATTAGATATCTCATGTCCTTGTATTCAACTTGAAATTTCCACAACTGGGGGTAAGAAGCAATCTTTTAATAAGTTTTTTTGCCAGATGCCCAAAGCTCACTTAGAGACTCCAGTTCTTCTGCTCCAGTGCTCCAACCCCTCCTGTATCTGATGACTTTCTGGTTCTTTTCATCCTCTTAATTTCATTGTTCGCAGCATCACCGACATCACTTGGGGTTGCAAACCTCTGTTCAGTTTAAAATTAAGAAACTTTCCATTTTCTGCTGGAATAACAATTCCATCATGCTCGGGAGCTCGTGTCCATCGACCCCTGCAGATGCCCTGGTTCCAGGGGTCCTGCTCCCTCCAGAGGCGTGGGGTTGTGTGCAGCTTGCTGGGCGCCACGGGGAAGCATCGGAGCACCGGCTGAACCGAGAGGGGACTGGGGCAAGGCAGCAGACACGGGGCAAAGGCAGGACACGGAGTCATGGCAAGGCCTCGGCGGGGGTGTAAAGAAGCTTTTTCCCCGAGGGAACTCCGTAAAATTTCTTGCAATAGAAAGTTTCTTAACTGAGAGCAGGGAAAGGGCACACATGCTCTCTTTCAAAGTCAAAGAGGGCTGGCAAAAGCTCTATTCACATCCTTTTATGTTTAACTGCTTTTTTTTTTGATTTTCCTCTGTTTTATATATGACCTTGTTCCAGATATTATACAAACAAATCTAATTTTGTTTTTTGTCTGTTTGCTTTGAACAAGGGTGCAGACAGATCCCAAAAACTTGGCTGACTTGGGATCCTGTCACCCTTCCTAAACTAAAAGTGCTCTTGTCACCCGTCTGCCAACGCACTGATGTCTCCTCTGGCACTTCCAAACCACCACATACTTCCTGCAGAGGGTGACCACTGTTCTGGTTTGTATATGCTGTGAGAAACATGACATATGATATGTTTTGTGTTGTGTTCTCAAATTTCTTCAACTGGACTGTTTTCATTTCTCTATTATCTCCAGGATGTGAGAAGATAATCTGCTTTCTACACATTTATTTTGAATTGCACTGACTGGCCAACCTCTAATTATTTTATCAGGGTTTTGTTCTGGTCCTGCAGTAGTATCCAAAAAAGTTTTGTCCTAGATCCCAGTTCCTGTCTTTTATTAGAATTTCAGCACCCTCTTTTTACATGGTGTTTACTCTGCCTTTTGTAACTTTCCTCTTCTTCTTTCCCTCCCCTGATTGACATCACTTAATTATTGAACAACACACAGAAAGCTGCTACTCAAAAAAGAAAAATGGGCTGTGTTCATTTGTTTGGTAAGGAATCTTCTGGAAGAAGATCATTGCTTTCATAAGGAATTAGCTTGATGGTTTTCATGAGAAAAATTTTTAAGAGGCAAGAGAAAACTGGAAAATAAATTATTTAAATTGAACCATGAGACGAAAAAAAGAGAAACCATGACCCAGAAACTGCAAGTTTTCTTCATATGTGTCTAAAGCTCCTCCAAGTATTCAATCTCTAAATGGAGATCTGGATGAAGAGGAAAAAATGTATAGGATGGCTGTTATTATCTGTATGATCTCTGCAATGCTATGGAGTTTTCCAATTGACTCCCTATGTGAACTTTCAGTGGTTTTATTAAAATAATAATAAGGTTCAATGGAAATGTTATAAGGAACTACAAAATTTAATTTAGATAATCCTAGAGGATTTAATTCTTGCATATTTTGACTGACATATTTGAATACACAATTATGCAGAGTTCCTGTTTTAGTTAGAAGATACCTTATAAAACTGATACAGCATACCAAGTACAGATCAGTTTTCTAGAAGCATGGAAATGTAAATGTCCTTGAAATGACTCTATTTATTGTCTCACTTGTGATTTTATGTACTTACTGCATTCATTTACAGTACTTAAGTTGAAAGCAGATGCAACTGTAAGACCACAATCATTATATTTGCTTACCTTATTTTACATTATCTATTTTTTGGTACTCTCTGGATGTTACTCATCATTGCACATGTTTTCTGCTCGGGTTTCTCCCAGTATGTGTTCTCTGGCTCATAGAGTCACTCACATGCAATATTGCAGTGACAGCAACCTGAAAGTGGATCACTGGGACACTTCACGTGAAGTGTTCTGATTCAAGCTAAGTGGGAAACAAGAGATATGGAAAATAATGAAAGAACCTGAGCAAAATTATTATTTAATGGCTCTGCCAGGTACTGGTAGAATCATGGATGTGAGTGATATATTGATAAAAAAGATATCAGGTTCATTAAGACTATAGTTTACACTGTGAGATTCACAAGATGTAGGGAAGACAGAATTCTTTGAAGCCTCTAATAATGATTACCTGCGAAAAGAAATTGGAAATTATCATGTGTAATGGGGGAGTTTTCTTCTACAAATCTCCAAATCAAGAAAACCCTGGTAAAGTATCTCTAAGCATAACTATTTTACCATTTCACTTCTTTTTATTTTTTAACTCCATGAGCTGTAACCATTATTTTTAAAAAAATTCTTGTTTAATAGCAAGGTGTTCTTAATTATCTTGTCCTTTTATGTTTAACTGCTGAGTGGCAGTGCTGGTTTTTCAATTACACTTCAGTGATTTGATTTGTGGCATAATACTCCATCTCTGCCTCACAACAGTGAGGAAATCAACTATTTACCAAAATAGATGGGAAAAGACCCTTTCCTCAGCATGCATTTAAAGCAAATAAATAAATAACTAATACTTCCTGTGGTACAAGCAGGAAAACCCAACACTTAGCACCATGACACCCGGTAAATCTGGGTTTTAGAAGAATCCTTATTGCAGATGCCTTTTCTCCTGAAGCTTTCCCTCAAAATCAAAAATCTGAGTGTCCAGCTTTATCTACTTCCAGCTGTATTCTTTGCACAGGAACTCTTTTTTAAAATTTTTGTTTCCCCAGTGGGAAAGCATGATCAGGTACAGAAGAGTTGACATCACCTCCAGCAGGTTTTGGGGAGCCTACAAATCCTGAATCTCCGAAAGTGACCCTCAAAGCTTTTGTACAAATCAAAGGATTCTGTTCAGGCTTCAATTCCCTGTCCAGGCATGGAACAAGATGGTCCAAACACTTCATTCAGTCTATGTGCCTGCAGTCAGCGTGGGAGAAGAGGATGGGATTAAATCCCCAGCCCAGAGCACCCAGGGAAAAGACTGAGCACAGCAGGAGGCTGCACAAGCCAGTCTTTGAGGCAGTCAGATTAAATCCAGGGATCAGGCAAGGACTGAAAGGGTTCAAATGGCTCAAAGTACCCAGGAATACTTAGGTCCTTCCCGCAGACCTCTGAGTTGTACCTGTGTCTCTCCACTGCCCCACCTAAACTTAGTTGCACAATCTGGTATTTTCCACTGAATTTCTGTGGAATTTGGATAATAAATTCCCACTGAGTCCTGAGAAAACCACTTTAAAAACATAGGAAAAAAATTGATCTACATAGTAAGGATACCTAAGTGGGGTCACACCTTAAAGGGGTATCTTTTAATGCAGTTTTGATGATGGTAAATTTTCAAACGTCTCAGGTTTGTTACACAAGGACTCTTCCAGATAGATTATTTTCAGAGTGAACCACATAATGTCACTTATAAAGAATAAGAGCATGAAGTTGCACTTTCGCTTAACAGATGGAAACAGCAGATGTGTCCAGATAATTTAATAATCTGTGGCAATATTAGTTTTAGATCCAAAGCAGTCTGAGAAAAAACACATTGGATTTTCCCCAAGGACATCAATAAAATAAAAATCAAGTAACACCCAAACAGAAGAGGCTAATCAGCACATCACTACATTTTTTGCCAATTTATGAGGTAGTTTGGTGCAGTGTCACCTTGACACAGAATGCTGCTGCAGCAAAGGAAGCCACACAACAAAAGCCATCTGCATGTGATAGAAATTAAATCGACTACCCTGTGGTCAGCATTTCACCCGGCCATCCTTTAGAAAGGCTGCTCTGGAACACTGCAGGCTCCTGCTGGGATCGGGGGTCTGTAAACGCGCGGCCCCTGTAATTGTTTAGGACTGCAGCTGTGTGATGGGCTTTACTGCAGAGATGTACAGCAGTGGGACTAAATGGGCCATCCATCCAAACAGAAACAACCGGAATGAAGATCCTCGGTCAGTCCAGGATTTAGCGAGCAGACCTGATAGCTGCTCCTTCCACTCTTTTCCCTGCTGTTCACAACTGTGTAGCCTCTTACTGAGCCCGTAAGAGAGTTTCAGTGTCAAAATAAACTGTACTCTGCTCACACATTACAGGGATTTTACACCCACACTTGAAAGTAGTAGTGCAAAGTGGCCTACAGTCAATTCAGTGTCTTGAAAGAACAAGAAGTGGCCTCTTCTGTCGGAGTATTTCTTACTAATTCCTGTTCAATCTGCAACAAAATAATGACAGGAAGCACAAGTATTTTAAACCAGCATGAAATCATAAGATCTCTTATTGTGACACCTTTTTCTTTAATTTTACTTTTTTCTAACTTCAAAAGCTGCTGTCTTTAAAAGGATTTAAATTTCCTTGTTTAATAGCAAGTGGTTTGAATTATCTTGTTTACAGTTCTAGTGAGATCTATAGATTAGAGGCAATGCTGGTTTTCCCAGAGCCCTTCCTAGCTATCTTCTCCAACTCTCATCTTTCTTCATTTCTGTCCTCCCTTCCTGTAAAGGAAACATTCCTGCCCAACTCCCCTCCCTTCAGACTGCTTCACTCCTAATCCCGTGGAAAGATCCCTTCCTCATCTGTTAAAACAAACAAAAAAACCTACCCCAAATGCCAAATCAACCAACCAACGCCATCACTGCAGCCTTAGCAAACCTGGACGGGAAAGGATATTGCTGCTTCCCGATATCCCCAGAGGCACTCAGCACAGTCCTCCTGAGCCACAGGATGTCACTGTCACTCCCTGGGGACACACTCGATACCACCCTGCGCAGGTCAGGAGCCAGAGAAGGTGATGTGTTTCCTCATCCCTCTTCTCCTAAATTCCCCTGTGCTTTTGAGCACTGCTGCTGCGCTCTGGACTAACACAAAGCCACCCAGGTTTTACGCACAGCCTCCCACCCTGCCTCAGCCTGGGAACAGCACAGGGTGGTGGGTGAAACCCTTCTTGCTCAGCTGAGACAGGTTTGTTTCTGTTTGCAGTTATTTGGGGGCACAGAGTCTGTGGCACCTCTGTGGTTTGGAAGGGTTTCTGTGCTCTGCTTTCAAACAGAGGTATCCCAGCCCTCTTCAGCCTCCTGCTGTGTGCACAGACAGGATGGGACATCCCAAAAAAAAAAAAATCACTGCTGTTGTGACATGGCCATAGAGTGAATGATGACCAATTCAGTATGAGCTTCTCTCTGCCAAGCTGCTAAAAGAGTACAGAAATGGAACAGGCCTGATTTGACTCCCCTGGTGTGCCAAAAGCTTGGGCAGTGACTAAAATTAATCTAGGATTTTGGTAAGTAAAATGAAGCAGACGCTTGTCAAGGTTTTCCTAGCAGAACAGCCTGAGATTTGCAAACTGCATGTTCTGACTTAGATCAAAACCACAGAGCATGTTGGAGTTTAGCTTGGATTTGAGATTTTCCAGAAACAACAGAAACTTGGTATCACTTCAGATCAGAGATGAAACAAAGAAGTAAAATCTTCGCTGCAGAGTTTAGTTTGTGGTCATGTCATGTGAAAGGAGGTCAGATTACCAGTGACCACACTGAAAGCTTTACTCATAGCTGAGTTCAGATAACATGAGAAGTAAAAAAGCTCTCCAATATCTGACCAAAAAATATTGAAGCCTAGAAGTATTAATGAAATTAGCTTAGGTTAAAATTTGCTAAATAGATATCTAAAGACAGCTAAAACATCAACTCAGAGCAAAGTAATTAAAATCAACAGAAAAAACACCAAGGAACTCTTCCATCCCTTTTGATGGTTTGGGCTTTTTTGCCTTGCAAATGCTGGCTGCAAATGGTCTACATACTTTTGGGCTAGATCAAATGTATTGGTAAAGGATAAAATTAAAACTATATTCATGTCCTTAGATTATAAAAAAAGCCTTCTGAGCAATTTTTAACTCTTTGTACGGTGGCTTTGGATGATGTTGTTCTGGGTATATTGGAAAAAAGAATAACATATTAATCATGTGATTTTCCTATTGTCCTAAAACACCCTTACCCCCTTTGGTTTGCTCTATTACTCTGTCCTTTCAGTGGCAGCCGCATGTGAATGGGAAAGAACAACCTTAGTTAAGGAGGTCTAGGACTTACAACATGGTACATTTAGAAGCTGATTCTGGCAAATTTACAGGTCTGTCACACTGAGGAGTGCATTCACTTCTCTGTTGCACACCCCTGCTTCACCACAGCATGGGCTGTTTGGAACACGAGACTCTCAGGATGATTTGAGTGAGAAAATTAACAAGTAACTCTTTCTAATGCAACAGTTTGTCTAGTAAAACCCAAGCACTAGGATATCTGCAAACACAGACACAGGGAAGAGAGAACACATCCTGCACATAATTAGAGCTATCTTCGCTTAAGTCCTGTAATGCACTGACTTGCCTTCCAAAAAAACCTTTTCAAAATGTGGTGTTAATTTTGACAAAACTGCCCTTTCACTGCAACTCCCTGATGTGCAATATGTTTTTTGTTTCTACATAAGGCTGCCTTAGCCATTTTGGAGTAACAACATATGTCACACATCTATCACAACACGTCTCAACCTGTAGCAAGAACTTTGCGTCCTTGATCCCTTTCTTTGAAACTCCCCTTTGTTCTTCACTGAAAATGCTAGGGTAAATAAAAACATTTCTGTTTTCTCCTGATCTTTCCATATTCACAAAGTAAAGTTGGCATAAACTATGTATCAAATGAATATAATAAATGCAGATAAGTGTATTTGTATTTAAATCAAGACATTAGGATTTATAAGCTGGTAGATCACAGCATCACCAATGTGGCAGCAAGGAAGACTGCAGCTTTTACATCTCTGTCATCTGGTTACTTGCTGTGCTACTGTGGGCTCTTCCAAAAGATTTTTGTGTGTTTTTTTGTTTGAAGGTACATACATAGACCTATATCTAAGCATCTCCATTTAAACACACGCATATATAAATATTTGCATTATTAAAGGCGAGAGCTGGAGTTTACTGTGTTAATAAGCCAGTCTTGCCATATTCTTAGAAAGGGAAAAGGTTCTTTTTCTTCTCCAAACTGCAGGTTGATTTCACATAGGCAGAGATAATTATGTAATTAGAAGATGTATAATTATTTTTTCTTTCTTTCAGAGGGGGAAAACAAGAACTAAATAAATTTCCTGGAGATGGGATTAGAAACATGTTTTGATAATTGTTCCAGGGAGGAGCTGTCTGCCAGCCCTGGGGGAGCTAAGTGTCTGCATTATCTGTCAAGTATCTAAGGGTATCTATGGGACAATCACAGGGAGAACCACTGTCACATGAAATTTATTGTACTCTGTCAATAAAGGGTATTGTGAAACAATACCAGTTAAATTAAATGGATAACAATCCATGAAAGGGTCACATAAAGACACACTCCCATTCACCACCGTAAGCCTGTATCCCTCTGAGCAAGGGGTTCCTTGCAGTTAATAATTTCCATGATTTGGACGCACAGACTGACTGGAGAAGAAAAGCTTTCCCCATGCATTGCCACGGGTTCTACACACATCAATCACTGGATATGAAGTCAGGCAGCAAGAACTGGGAACCCAGAGAGGATGGATGCCCCAGTGTCACAGCAGTCCAACACACCTGTGCTGTGCACATATAACCTCACATAGAATGTGGTTCACTGGTTCTCTGGCAGCTGCTGAAAACGCTGACACAAGATGGAAAGTGACTGAGCAATGGAATTGTGCAGCTTTCCCTCCTGCCCTTCCCTGCACTGTCCTCAGCTGCAAGTCTTTCCTGTGCCTCTCCCTTTTAGTTACACTAACGGGCTGCTGATGGGAGCGCTCCTCATGTTTGTCCCCAGCCCAGCCTTCTCTCCAGCCAGCCTCTGTGCTTACACTTGTTTGCCCAGCCAGACTGACCAGACACCGGCTCCAGCCACAGCTTCCAAAGGGAACTGACAAAGCTGTCGGACCCTGGCCCGGCCCAGCCCGAGGCTTGGCAGCCTGTGCACGGACAGATGGCATCCCTGCGGCACACACGGCCCTTTTCTCCAGAGAGACACCTCTGACTAAAGAGTGTTTTACCCACAGCAGAGGTCAGGAAAGCCCTTGGTCACACCAGCAAAGACTCAGAATAAAAGCTACTTATACCTAATGCAGCTGAAGAGGAAAGAAGATTGTGCAAAGATCTGGGCCATAAAAACCTTCTAAGAACTACTCACACCGGATCCTGAGTGTCCTGGAGTTACCAGGAATTGAGACTGCTATGACAGAGGCAGTGGCCCATGTGAGAATTAATTCATCGATCAGTGCTGGGGATGAAGCTGGAAGCTTTACAGTCTGCTTGGATGAGTGGGCTTACCCCGACTTGATACATTAATTTGGATGATGCACCACTGTTGGTCATTTTCCTGGAATTTTTAGTAAATGGCATATGGGCCTTCAGCAATACTCAGGAGGCTGAAAGTATTAACAGGAATATTGGTCATGGGGAATCATGTGGGTGGCAGAGTTGGGATAGTGGAGGCAGCCAAGTCTGTAGGGCAGCAATTCACTTTTCCATGTGCTTTCAATCTGCCATAGCCACAGACTGGTCCTGAGACAGCCCTGTGGAAAGTAGGAGTACATTTGGCTTGGCCTCAACCAACATCTCCTCATCAATGAACTGCTGAGGACCAGGATGGCAGCCACACAAAGAAAGTCCTTCCAGACAGACTTTAATGGGAAGCTGGGACTGATTCATGGGAAGTATCTAGTCTGCCTTTCATGAGGTTTAAATGCTCATGCTTCAAACAAGTCCACAGCAGTGCTGCTTGGAAGCCTGGTGTCTCTCTCAGCAGACACTCCACAGGAACCAATTTAAGCTTGAGGGGGAAAAACCCAGCTAAGGCCTATTGAGTGAGATTCAGTACAGGATTTCTTTTCTAGAGCAGACAAGAGAGTCCTGTGTAAACTGTTCAAGAGCCCAGATTAATGAATGTGGCTCTGACTATGTAAACATGATTCTGGTGTGGGCACAGGGACTGCTGGGATGAGGAAGAGGAGAGCTGGAAGAGAAGAGAGGAATCCAGGGCTGAAACACCAAAGGCTTATTTAAGTTCAGAGTGGGGTACAGACACCCCACCAGTTTACGCAAGGCACTGTAAGGGTGTCAGAGTACACGAGCAAGGCTGGCATTTCTGAGCTTCCTCTTCCTCTTTCCCAGAGCTGGAAACCAAAGTGCTGAGCACCAGAGGATCGCCTGGATGGACACATCCTGAGGTCACACCCTGCACAGCTGCCCTCAAGGTGTACACTGGGGTTCCAAAGCCCAGAGTGAAGCTCCTTCACACAGGGACCTGCTGGAATTTGGCTCCACAACAGAGGGCCTTGAATGCCCTAATCTTGTACTTCTGACAATTCAAAGGAATAATGATCACTGCAGTGGAATATAGAAATGATATAATTTATACATAAAATCTTATTTATGTCTAAATCTCAATATGCAGATAAAGGAATGGCCTGACATCCAATGACATTAAGAGACTGAAAAAGATATGGAAGTATTTTTCTGTTTTTATTTCACCATACCTACAGTGGTAAAAAAACTGTGAAACATCCAATATAGCAGTGCAACTGAAAGGTAAACACTTTCCCCTAACAAACCAGCTTTCAAAAGGCAGTTTGTAGAAGACAATTCCGGAACAGCACACAAGAATTTTGGTAAGAAATTATTTTTAAAAAATAAAGGTATGGCGCTGTTTACCTGCTTTCTAAATTTGGCAAGGTTTTTCTAGCATATACTTACTATGTACAGATAGAACAAAAACTATAACAGCAGAATAAAAATAACAGTCAATAGCTGGTTGGATAAAAAAAGATATACTACAAGGTTGTACAAACATTACCCTAAAAAAAGAATTTGAGGCATTACTAGATCTTGAATTTTCCCTGCCTTTGGTCAGGTCTCAGTATGCACAGAACTGCTTCGTTGGGTGCCCACAGGAACAAACTCCCCACAAATTCCTGCTTACAGAAGTGTTCTCCTGAAAGCGTCCTCAAGTGCTGCTTTCCAGGAGTGTAACCCTGGGTCAGCTCCAGTCAGAGCTCAAGTCGTGTGATTCTCTTGCATAAGGTGTGGGAGGGGAAAAAAGCACAACTGTAAGGAAACAGGGAACTGTAGATCACAAACTAATCCAGCATTCCTGGAAAACAGCAGGCTTCTTGGGGCCAACCACAGGATTTTTATTTTAACTTTTCTTGGAGGCTTATTTGCCCTTTGAAACACCACCATGCAATTTGTGATTCCCAGGAAGAAGGCTGGATGTTAGGTTTTAAGAAAAAACAGGCTTGCCACTATTTCTAGTGGCAGAAATGTCAGAATGGTGGAATATACACCCACTACATATTTCACAGCTTTCCAGAAAGTTCTCTGGGAAGACTGAAATTGTGAAAAAATAAAAATGAATTAATAAAATCTAAACAATTATAAGAAAAATAAGTAGTATTCAAACAAATAGAAGCTAGAATACTCTCTGGGCTTGCAAATAAGGGCTTGCATTTATAAAACATAGGGATAATGCATTTTTTATACAGTTCACTAAACTGTCTCTTGCTTATTGTCTTGTTGTTTTTTAATTAAATTCAGGGAGTAAGGATGTGTCCCTTTTTAATCTCAGTTTTGCCACAATGTATCTGAAGGTACCTTTTCCCATGGGTTTCCTCTCAGGCTGAGAAAAAGCAAGTTTTAAATGTTCTCTGCTTTGGAACAGCTGAGAGAGGGGCTAATGTCTGGAATGCATTCAGTGTCTGTCTGCACCTATTTGCCTTGTGCTTGAAATCCTGATGGAGATTGACTTGACATTTCCACAGACTCTGTCAGCTCTGTTAAACTGTATTCTTGTTCAGCAGCTGCGGGGTCTGAAGCACCTCCCCAAGCAGCCACCCCAAACTCCCCCTCCTGCCTCCGGAGGTACCTCTGGAAGCACCAGCCTCTGGAGGAAAAGCTTTCAGGGCCCTCGTTTGCACAGCAGCGCACACCGGGCATGTGTGCAGCGTTCCCCTTCCAGTGTGAACAGATCGATGAGCAAGTACCACTTGAAATATTGTAAACAGCTTGTCCACACATTTTTCTGAAAAACGAGAGCCATCTGCAGCACAGTAGTTTTAGACCCCTGATAGATACAGCTCAGTAGCATTTTCTGCACCAGCTATACATTCACAGACGCTCAAAATGTGTTCTCAGGGCAGTTCAGCATCATGTGAGCGTTTTCTGTGGGCTGTGTGGTCATGCAAATTCAGGTTTTTCCTGCTGATAATCCCACTCACACTAACTTTCTCATTTTATATCATCTTTCTCTCTGCTCCCCCATACCTTTTGCAACCATGACAGTTTGCTTATGAGTACACACCAAGATTCAGGATGACCACTGCATCAGAGTCAAATATTGCTTAGAATATTGTGTGGGATTTTTTTCCCTTTGGCATTCAACCTCTTAGCCAGGGAGGTCTGTGAGAGACTGAATCAGTGGTCCTGAGAAAACAAATCCCTGTTTTCCTAAGTTTCAAGTAAATTCATTATGGCTCTATGACTCATGTGGCTTTAACGGCCTTACTGGTTTATTTATTAGAGTGCCAAGAGGCAATTTATCTTGTTTACTTAGCTCTCTAGTCACATATTTCAGACTTTTAAATAAGATTCCATTCTTTTAAAATACCTACTTTTAAAAGGGCTATTGAATACTGGAATCTTCTACGAAATTGTTTTACTCCAATTTAATATACCAAGCCTTTGCCATGTTACCACAGCATGCAATTGTGAAGACACAGATCACAGCCTTGTTCAATCTTTTTACATCAAATATTGTGGCAATCTACAGGTTCTATCAAAATACACACAGTGAGCGCTATAAACCCTTAACACCCTGAGGGACAGATTTTAGTGTAGATTCACTAAAACCTTAAAGATGTGAAAACAGACATGCAACTTGTAAAGTCAACATTAAAACTTTTCCTCAGGAGACACTTTGACTCAAAATCTGGAAACAGCATCAAGCATTTTAATTTTTTTTTGTTAATTTTTGTTTGCTTCTCAGCAGCAGTATGGCAGATCATCAGCTAAACTACAAAAATACAGCCTGACTCACGAATGCAGCACAGGTAAGCCCAGTCTCACAAGCAATCCCACAGAGCATTTCCATCCTCCTGTAAAATTTCTCACTCACTCTCACTTACCTCGAGAACTTTTACCTTTATTGCCAAGTGCAGTTGCTTATTTTGCATCCCAGGTTTATCTACCACAAACTATATGTGATCATGTCACTATTTTACAGGGTTGAAGTGTTTAAAAAACTCAGATTTATTCTGGCTTTTTCATAGTATTTTAATGTATATAAGGTTGCAAAAACAGGGGAAACCCATTCCTGCATTGTTTACACCGTAGGTAACTTTAACCTGCAATTATGGTGGCTCTCTTCCACCACAAAAACATTAGCAAAGTATGTACATTAATCATAATGTTCTAACATACTCTAATCATTAAATATTAATGATGAAGAGGAAAAAACCCTCAGACTTTTAGTCTATGAAGGCCCTTCAAACAGGTTTTGTTTCCCCCCCCCCAAGAACCATATTATCTTTAGAACCTTATCCTATTGGAGTGCACAAGTGTTTGATTTTCTGTCTTTTCGCTGTGACCCAACAGCGTCAAGGGTTGCTTTATTTGAAAACAAAGAAGTTCCTTAAAAAAACCCCCCAAAATACAAGAACACCAAAATATTTAAAATGCACAATAGTTTCCCAAAGCAAACCAGTTTAGATCCCTAGAGAACTCACTCAGTTATTTGCAGTGAAACACGCTCAAAATATTCCAATTCTAATAGAGTGCAGAAGCTTCAAAAGGCATCTTGTTTTTACTGAATAAAATGCTTACAGAATACAATCATAAAAGAAATAAAACTTGCCACAATTTAAATGTCACGCATGGTAAAACCAGAGATAGCTTTTAGAAGTACTTAAGTTGAACAGAATTTTTGAGTGTCTTTTTGGTCAGAGACACTTGTGTGTAGCAGAAGCTGCACAGGAAACTGAATTGATGAAAATTCTAAAGGGTCTGTTCTAAGCCTCCTCTTTTGGGAGAGTTCTTATAAGGAGATTAATTTATATAAAGATTGTATTAACAGGCATTTAGAAAATATGGACAACTGTCATGCTTTCCAATCAATATTAGAATAAAGGCAATTAGCTAAAGCACTTTTGTAATGGCTCAGTACAGCTTCCTTCTGGAAGCCTTTGTCAGATATGCAACTTAGCCAGGTTTTTAATATGGTACAAACTACCAGAAATTAGGATAAATGAATGGAAATTGAAGCTTGCAGCAAGCAGCATCTTGGACAAAGCTCACTGTGAGTTACCTACTCTGTGTGAGGCAACATTCCTTGCTTGTGGCACACTCCAACAGCTCCAAGAGCAGTTCCTGTGGACTGCAGACATGGCAAATCTACTTCTTGGCAGTCCTCATGCAATCCTGAGATAGGTATAAAAGGTGATGGGGCAGAACAAGAGAAGTTCTCGCATCAGTTAAGTTTCACAAAAAAATGCGGTGTGACTAAACTGCTTAATGTTGGCACAAGATGATATTTTGTTCCCTTTTAATTTTCTTCTGTACTTCCTTCCTAATTTGTTTCTGCTCCATCTTAATCTTTATTGCAAGGCATAAGCTTTGCTGAAATAAACAGTGGAAAATGTGAGGGGAAAAAAAAAAGAAAAGAAGAATCTAAAGGCTGAAATCTGCTGACTTCGGTTGCTGTCATTCATACGAGACTTAAAATAAATTCAATCCATTCCAGAATCCACTTTAGGAGACTTAACCTGCAGGGTTTGTTATCCCTAACTACATAGAGATTAGATTCTTGGGAAGTTTCTTAAACACAAAAGTTAAATTGCACATTCATACATTTGGAAGCCTTTACCCCATCATACACGAGAATTACATATTCACTCCACGAATCCCACTGTGTCTTGTAGTTCCAGAAAGTGCTTTGGTCTGATGAACAAATAGGTGTGCAGTTTCTTTAATCTATGCACACCACAGGCTGTATGCTGAAGCACCCCAGGAAGGCAGCACGTATTACAAACGTCAGGCTTTCCCTCGGACAAAACGCTGCCTTGCCCTTCTGAAATAACTGGGCAAAACCAGACATTTGAGATCCTGGTCTCCACTGATGAGAACTGCTCACCAGTACTTTTCACCAGCTGACAGTGCAACTGATGTCTCAGTCTCTCATTAAGAATTTGTCTTAAAAAGAAAGGGGGAAAACCAGGCTAATTAAGTAC
This sequence comes from Struthidea cinerea, assembly GCA_013397865.1. Lineage (NCBI taxonomy): Eukaryota > Metazoa > Chordata > Aves > Passeriformes > Corcoracidae > Struthidea > Struthidea cinerea. The sequence continues at coordinate 736,439 of VZTI01002182.1, read as the reverse complement.
CAAAGCTCACTTGCTGCCTTTTAGCTGAAGCTCACCAAACACCTACCAGCAGGCATTTTCAGTTGCATTTTAAAACATATGGCCAGTTATTCTGAGTTTTTTTTTAAGGGTGACTTCTGCATCCTCTAATTTTGAAAAGCAACAACAAACCCCCAAAGTGTGAAAATAAGAAAGCTGAGAGCTTGCCCGCAATTCTTAACACTTTTCCTGTCTCAAGAGGGCATTCAAAGGGTGACAATCTCTAGTGACAAATGAGATACAGTGCAAACAGGGGCTCTGGGTGTTTAAGCAGAGATTTCTCAGGCAGTGACACTCTCCTCCTTTGCAGAAGGGACTCCTTTTGTGAAGCAGAGTTGCTCGGTGAAAATGAGACCATGCTTAGTTCCACAAATTGAAAATTAATCATCATAATGAAGTCTCAGAGCCAGCCCCATTCCTTGGCACGTTCAATCACCTCTGGGATTACACAGCCACGCTTCTGCAAGTGTGAGAATTTCTTCTTCTTTTCTTTCTTTCCATCTGTGAAGCCAGAATGGAATATAATTCCTTTCACCACATGAAGGATTTGATCTTTGCCAATTCGAGCAATTTGATCAATTATATGTTTAGCACAAATCCCATCTGTCACATGGAAGGGCAAGAGCCACTTGCAGACCCATTGGAAGTAAAGGTGAGTTAGGCCAAGAACATCCTGCAATGATGCTCAGAGATTTATCAAAGGTTAAAAAAAGAAAACACAAACTCACCATATTTCAGCTGTTTGACTTCAGAATTCTAACCTCAGCAGCTCATTTACTCAGGTATACCATAATAGGTAGATAGGAAGAAAATATAGTTCCTATCATAGGAAAAAAAGGAACATAAAGCAAGGAATCCTGCTTCTTGGTGTTAATATAGCTTGGTATGACAGGCCAGGACAGTTGCTGGGCAGTCCAGTGGAACCAAAATCTACTATTACATGTCCAGAAGTGATACAGCCACAGTTAGCATGGTCAGCAGGGTGATCACAGTTTAAAGAAGAAAAAAATAGAAAGGGAAAGAAAGAAAAAAGTGTTGACAGAACGGGCAGCATGAAGATGCACTGGTGTTTATTTCTGTTGGAGGGCAAATTTAGAAGTCAAAAAAGTCTTGGCCATGACTCATTAGCACCATATCTCTAACTCAGTAGGTGGCGTTACTCCCTCTGAAACAAGACAAGTCCCACAACCAGCACGGTGTGGTGAGCAGCAGCAGCATCCCACTCACTCTGACCAGAGCAAGAGCAATCGCCTGGGCTCCTCTGACTGCTCCCTACCAGGTATTCTCAAAGTGTGACGATGTAGCACAAGGTGTCATTGCGCTGCCGGTGAGAGAACACTGACAGCAGGAGGGAGGAACAGCTCCTGGTCACAGCTCACAAGGGACGATGACACGTGCTCCTTACCTGCCAGCCCTGCCAGCACCCATTCCCATGGACTATTCAAGCCCCATTCCCACAAATCCGAGTGCTTAGATGGGTTTTGAGCATTAACTTGGAGGGAAGTTTTACGAGGGAAGAAATGACCAGATGGTTTAAGATCAGTTTTCTCTTCTCAAAAGCATCGACACCATCTGCAGCAGCCTGTCCCATTAACACACCTGGGTACAGAGATTGTTTTCTAAGGCTCAGGAAAACTTCAGTTATATCCTTCCCTCCTTAAATAGTCAGTCAGGAGCCAAGGGGGTCGAGCAGAGATGTATGGGGGAAAAAAGGCAAAAAGAAAAGTCAATTAAATCCAGGAAGCACTGCAGAGAGTTACTCCCTAATTATCAGTATTATACAGCTGCACATAGAACAGGATTTTTCTCTGCTGACTGCAGATTAGTCCAAACTCAGTAATAAAAGTGATTGGAATCATTTTACCCTGTCTGAGATCAGATCCCTTCCAAAGGTGACGTTTGACCCATTCCAGCACTAAACCCTCCTTTGCAGCAGGTCCAGCCCAACATTTAAACACCTCCCCACCCTCTCTCCCAACTGGGCATTTCAGTGAATGAACACTGTGTTCTAGGATGCAATTTATTTAAAAACATTTATTTTAGGTAAAATTAAACAGACATTTGAGATTACATAGAAATACAGTTTCCAATTGGATCACATAAAAATTAAAAATGCACTGTTGTGTAGATTTAAGTATTTTTGTATGTATTGACCAGGTATGTAAGATTTAACCATGCCATTTGCAGTCAACTATCATAAAAATCAGTAACGAAAAAGGTTTCTTAAAATGTGCAAATATTATCTTAGTGTTACCATTGATAATAAATGACCACTAAATAGATGCTTATTATGTAAAGCTTTTTAAAGTACAATAAAAATACAAACTCTATTTGTTAAAAAAGGCCATTGCTATGGCTACTAAACATCCTCATTATACAAATTCGAAAATACTATATGACAAACAAAATTATAAAGACTTTTCTTTATGAAACATATACTATTCTATTTGTTAGTGATTTCATATATTTATATATATATATTTCTCTATAATACTCTATATGAATGATGACCAAAATACAAGAGAGAGGAAGACTAATGTAATGTAGGATGTTAAGGGTCTGATTCAGCAAAGTACCTGAGGATGTGTCAAACCCAGCAAAGGAATAATCCCATTCTTTTAGTGCACCCCAAAGGTACATGCACAAGTACTTTGTTGAACAAGGCAGAAAGATACATGTGTGATAACAAATTTGAAAAATGTGTTTTTGGTGACTGTTAAGGACAAAACCGTAAGTGACACCAAAACAACCTCTCATAAAAAAAAAAAGTAAAAAATAAAAAAATCTGAAAATTTTGGGGTGTTTTCCACATTTCTATGTTTTGAGGGGAAAATACTAGAGGTTTGAAAGCTTTTGAATTGCACTAAAGATAATAATTTTCTGAGATAGGTTTAAGAGGGTGTTTTATTGCTTATGAGAAAGATTAATGAAGAGTATGCATAGACACGTCAGCATTCATCTCACCAGCAGCTGAGAATTTTGATGTGCAGGTATTTCTGTAACAAGAACAACCAGGGGGTACAAAGGGCTTACTAACTTACAGTGCACTCTTTGCAGAAAGCCTCAAAATTAAAGACATGGAACACTAAAGCAGAGAGTGAAAAAAATAATATTCAACAGAGCCTGGCTGTAAACACTCAGGTGTTGAAAGTAATTCCAGAACTGAGCCCAGTGCCTGCTTACAGACAAAATTTTGTAAGTTCCTAAGTAAGTGCAAGACCATAATCTTCCTTTTAAGTTATGGCTAGCATGTAATGGATTCCAAGGTACATACTTTACACCACAGCTATAAAATAGCAAAATAAAGGGCAGTTAATTTGTCCATTCTGCAGTTTAGCAGTTCTAGGCTCATTAAGCACTAATCAGCAGACTAATAACTTGTTACTTTCTAAAACATGAATGAAGGATGTAAAATCTGGATTGTATAAACCAATGACAACGTATGTACAGCATAGAAACCACACACAATAATGGAAATCAATCACACTGCATCCAGATTTACTTTTGAAGCATATAGTAATGGTTAGTATTTTATGTTTTTTTCACTGCAAATTGAAATTTTTTGTAGTAGATATTAATAATTTTACTGCTTGAATATTAAATAATGCCTTAAAAGCATAATTTCAAAATGCTGCCAGGTAAAGTATTATGTAAAAATCATGCCTGCACATTTGCAGAGAGAGAGAGAGAGAGAGGGAGGTATACGTGACCTTTCTGAAGAACTTCTCCAAGCTAATAGTCATAAAGCATAGTAAACTCAGGCCAAAATGTGAGAGAAAGAAACACAACAGCGTAATTTAATTCATAATTCATAAACAAATACAACTTTTTACATTTGTACAGGGAAAGACTGAACTAAGTTGGATTTTTACAGAAGCAAGCCTCACAAGAGATTACATGTTGAAAAAAGCAACTTTTGGCACATGGATAGTATCTGTGAGTACGTGTTCAGAAATAAAAAACCCACTGCGGAGGAGTTTCACATTGACTTTCTTGGCATCAGCACCTGCTGTCTAGTGGGTCAAGACAAAATACTGTGCCTTCAAGAGTTAATCCCATTTTGAACCCCTCCTGCAATGAAACAAGACATCATTAGGAAAAAGCCAAGTGAGTTCTGGAGGATTACACTCTCTTTTTAAAAACACTTAAATTCAAGCACATCTTTAGGCAGACAAACTGCAACAGTACTTAAGCCTGAATTCACAAACACATTATTTGGTCAGCCACTTTTTAATAAGTCTCAGTGGTTAACTTATAAAAGACATTTGCCATACAACAGCATAGCTACGATATGCACATAAAGTGAAGAAAACACTGCAGAATAACAACATTCAATATTTGTGTACATAGGTTGACAGAAATCCAAACAAGTTTGATGTGCACCATGTTGCTCCTGAGTAAAATTCAAGAGGATTTACAAGCAGGAAAGATTAGGGCTACAGAGTTTACAATATTCCTATTGAAAAATACAGGTAAGACATGGACATTGTTGCTGACACCAGGTGTCTCCTACGTTCTGCGGTGCCTTAAGAGCAGCCCAACTCTCTTGGGTGCAGGACTACTCCACCTCAGGGGGCTGTTCTGAATCGCTCCCAGTGCAGTTAAACTGACAGGGCTTTACTGCCCACTGCCATCTGAGCTTCACACTAACAGCAATTAAAATCATACTTGCTCTACTGCAAACGAAAAAAACGGTGCATTTTAAAGGCATGTAACTCAGTAAAACAAAATACAGTGGTATTTAGCAAGTGCTGTGAGTTGCTTTAAAAGTTCAGACCTCAATACCTGAGTTTACTCACATTCATTTTATTAGTAGAAACACAAGAAAGGCTATAAGCTGGATGCTACCACCTCCTCTGTGGAAAGGAGATTCATTCTACAAGCATTTTTTTTTGTACACTTGTAGGCTTGGCTTGCTAAAGGTACTTAGTTTGCACCAGTCCCAAAGTAACAACTGCACTTTTAGTACAGGAAAAACACTCTTATTTTCTTTTCTCTTTTTGCATCAAAAGAAGCTGAATAATTGTTGCTTGACCCTCAAAAGTCACCTTGGGGTCAAGAAAATGTCAGTCTGTGGGGTGAAAGTACTTTGAGAGTTTAAGCAGTTGGAAACAGGGCTCTGACTAGAAATGCCTCAAGAACATCAACTCCAGTGGCAGCTGTTGCAGTGCTCAGTTCAGTGAGAGAATGCTGATTGTGTGCTATGAAATTAATAACAGGTCCTTTTACCAAGAAAATAGCTTGTAAACAAGATAAATATTTTTGTAAAATAATCTGTATGGGGACTAGGCACAAACTCAAGTCTCTCCCTCATATGCACAGCAGTACCTCAAGACCATACCTTTTGATTTTAGAAGATAAATCCCATGTCAAACCAGCTTAATTTCAAACAAATTCAGATCACAGGCTAACATTTGAAAAGTGTATGAATGTCTAATAACCCTGTCAGCTACTGCTATCAGGAGAGCAATGTGGAGAAAACGAACAAACCTCCTGGCAATAGTTACTAAATGGTCTGAGAATTTCCATGTAAAAGTTGCATTTTCTTAGACAGAACCATGCCATGAGATGCTGAGGCAGTAGCAGCACTGTGGTGTAAACACCTCCCAACCGTGCTACCCAGTTTGCTCTGCCTGGGTGACACAGTGCTGCCAAGGCTCACTAATGTATTTAAGATTTTTCCTTTATTTTTTTTTTCCTCTGTATTTTCCAAAGGATTAAAAGGAAGAACATTCAATGCAGAAGGTATTTCAAGCAAACAGTAGCTGAAATCCCAAGTGAAACACATCCTGTTATAAACAGACAGTGTTCATTTACCCAAAGGCTACTATTAATTGATGTAACTGAAGTCAAAGGAGGACTGCTTACCCAGAAGGAGAATTTAGAGAATCAGCCCTACAGCCTGTTACATTTCAAACACTGCAGTTACAGCATGCCTAGGATGCTAACCTTTTCAAGTATCTCAAGGCTGTTTCCAGTTTCGAGCTTGTAAAGGGATACAACAACAAGGGATTGTTGTTGGTGCTTCAACCTGAGGATGCTGGATGAGCTCCAATAGCAGAACAACAACAGCAGCTGGCTTGACAAGGACAGTGACCTTCATCCTGAGCCAGCCAGAGCCTTCACTGAACATCCATCCCATTCCTGTCCTGCATGGTCTTATTTTTATCCTATACATTTAAGCACAGTTTGCTGGTGTCTTAAGCAGCTTCACTTCCAATGCCCTTTTTCCAGCAGACAAAGAGCAAACCAGATGATGCATTTTGGAAGCACACACATCTCACTGCTCTTATGTTGAGCATGTCGAGTTTTTTCCACACAAACTGATACTTTGTCACTTAGCACTTTACATGTGTTTGCTATGACTTAAACTCTTTCCACTTTCTTGAAGAGCCGTGGCCTCCTTGACCTTTCCTTCTGCAGCTTCACTTCAGCCACTTCCCCCCACCCCCATTTAGTCCTTCTCATTCAGTGTCACTTCCCCCCACCCCCATTTAGTCCTTCTCATTCAGTGTCACTTCCCCCACCCCCATTTAGTCCTTCTCAAGCTGCGATATTTTGCATTTAAAACAATTCCATTTCCACATATTTGCAATGTGATCAATGCTAATCTATTATGAGATTTCTGCTCTTTATGGATCATAATTATTGAAAAAGCTTTTTAACTTTATTACCAAAATGAACTACTGTCTGTCCTAACAGAAATCAGTGCTGTGGTTGCCAGGTGCTGTTACCAGTTGCGTTCCTGAGAACAATGTTCCTGCACATTCCGGTCTGTAACAGGGACATGGCATCTCCATGGTCACTTCTAAGCCACACCAAACCCATGACCATCAATGTCAGATTCTGCAGGTACAAGCAGGCTCAAACTTCCATGACAACCACAAGGCCAAGAAGCCCAACAGCACAGAGAGGACAGCAAAGCAATCCAGATGGCTAGCTGGGCATTCCTTTCATTAAAGGAATGTAAAATCCAGATTTTTCCCTCTTGAATATCTAAGTGGAGGACAAGAAGTGTGCAGGAGTATAAATGAAGGAAAGCTGAATTATCGTAACCAATATCCCTAAAAAATTAATTGCAACCCTCAAACAGGAAAACAAATAATCAGAATATCTTCATCCAGCAGACTCCCTGGCAAAGTGATTGCAATCAAATTTCCAAAGATGAGGAAAGCACAGACCTCAGATCTCCCACAGCCATCACTATTCCTAATCCCTCGGGTTCTGCTCTATAACTCCAAATGCTTAGTTAATTTTTGGAAACTCCAAAACTATACTTTGGCAAACATATAATTAAAAAATGAAATCCAATCAGCTGCAGCCCAGCGAGCCATGAGAAGGCTTTAGGAGTAGATTCTCCTTTACATGCAGAGTAGAGCTGTTGTTGATGCAGGTAACAGAGCAATAGTTCCACGCTGCAGTACTCCCAGCAGCGCAGAACACTGAGTGCCACATGTGCTTTTGGGACTTCATATCTACACCTGAGCTGCACAGGGCTCTCCAGCACTCTGCTCCCAGGGGAAGCTGTTCTCTGATCATAACAGAACAGCACATGCCAGCTTTTAACTCTCGACATTCACAGCTGTAATAGTAATGAAATCAGTTGCAACAACTGAGATTAAAAATTATGACAATTTTTTCTAATAAACTTGACTAATGTGTTAGATAATTTTTTTTAATGGCATAGGGAGTCAGCTTCTTGATAAACATTACCTGCTCTCTCTCTCTCTATATATATATCATGCATCGCTAATTTTAATACACAGCACTTAAAATATTTTGCTTTTTTGAAATTCAGACACTTCAGCTTCTAATAATGTCTATTCTTAGCATAACTCTGCCTGTTCATTAAAACCCATGTGTGCTACGGCTTCCTGTACTTTAAAGTTTCAGGAAACAAACTCCTCACGCAATCAAAAAAATCTCTCTGATTTTCTGATTTTCAGGGAATGCAGAAAAAGGCCACCCCATGGTACTGGCCCAGAGAGGGAACAAGAAGGGCTATGAAGGGTGCATCTATATTGTGACTTGTTTTTTCTGTGTTCATGTCCTCCTCAAGTAGCTTTTTTTACTTTAAAGAAGGACTGAGCAGTTTAGTTACCCTGCTAAGTGATAGTATTGTCGTAAGAGATGTGCTTGATACCTTATAGAGAGGAGCAGAGCTTGTTATCACTAGAAACAGCTCAAAATCAATCCCTCTTCCAAAACAAGCCTTTTTTTGGTGTCGAGGATAAAATAATTCTGGTTTAAACCAGCAAGCAGTACAAGACAAAGAACTACCACTTTATCACTATCACTTTAGGAGATAAATTTGCCAAAGTCAACCTTATGGCTCAGAAGTCAAGTCACTTATCACTTCACTGTGACTTCACTCAATGAGCTTAAGTCAGCACAAACCCAGCAAAGCAATGACAAATTTACATATCTCTGAGAAGGTTATTTAGAGGGTTGAGCATAAGTTATTTCAGATGGAAAGATGTCAAGCCTACTGACTGCTTCAGGGCATGCAGGGAGAATGGCTTGCAGCTCCTGGAAGCTTTCTGATATTAACTACCTTGAGATTTTAATAAATTATAGCAGCTGCTGCTGGTATGATTCATGATCCAGGGAAACTTCTCCTCACTGCAAGATTTCTGGGAAAATAGACATTCATTTTATTAATGTCTGGATACAGTCAAAATAAAGATGAAAATATGTTTCAGCATAAGGGTGCAGGGAAACAGGAGGTTGGACAGTCATCAGAGAGAGGCCTGAGCTGTAAAAGTCACATCTCGGCACATGTTTGAATTTTAAGCTCTCCAAAAAGATCAACAGCGATTGGACTGTGAAATGGAATAGAAAGCTTAAGTGTGAAATTTGGATCCCCAGTGAAGTTTAAAAATAAGAGTGTTCCCCTAGAGGCCAGGGAACTTTATCTGATCTCATTAAGTTCAGAATACAGGATGCAAACGCAAAGCACCCACTACTCAAGCATTTATTCTCCCGTGCCTGCTCTGTGCTGAGCTCTTCTCTCCCACTTTGGGAGATTCACAAATGACCTCCAGGACATGGCTAGATCAGGACAGCTTTGCTGCACATGGTGTGTGCTGAGGCACCTCATGTTCCACACGAGAAACAGAGTAAGAGAGTCTGGACTGGGCTGCTCCAGTCAGGCTGTCACATCTTTGCCATCCTCACTGCATGGTGAGTGTCTTCAGTACCCTCTTGGAGGAAGTTTACTCTTGGAACTATTTTATGGGTGTCTGTATAAAACTTACCTTTACAGATTTAATGAAATACATAATTACTGTAACTCAGGCTGTACTTCCATAATGCAAACATGACAAGAGTCCTTCACTTTGCATTTCAGAGAAGAAGAGAGGCCCACATTTCTCTTCCATGTTTCTTAATGCTGGATTTCCAGAGCATGTTGCACGTTCTGTGCTCTCACCTTCCTCATAGTCTGTGTCTAACAGCTGTTGAGTCTAGCACAGTTTCTTCTGCTTGTTGAAAAGCTTTAAATCATCATGTCCAAATAAAGACTTGCTCACAAATGTGGTTGAACTAACACAATCTAGGTACCAAAGGTTTTGCTTAAACCATTTCACTAGTGACAACCTAGTAATGACAACTGCAGATTTCACAAGTGCACATGGAAAACAAACAGCAGTGAAAACAAAGGCGTAGTATTAGCACCTGGCAAGACAGACCAAAGAAAACTACCATCAGCTGTCCCTAACTTAGAGATTGTAGGCCCCTGAAAATGGCCCTGACTCAGAGTTCTATATATAAAACATAAACCTTAAAAGTTTTTTTCTATAAACACATATACATAAAAATAGAAACACAAGATAAACACATGCACATTTCAATTGTAAATGCTTTAAATACCATTATTAAAATATGATATACCAACCATCGCTGACGCTGTGCACCCAGGAAAGCACAAGAAGATAAAAGAGACATTAGGAAAAACATGTTTCAATCTGTATTTTGCACCAACCACACAGTAAAATAACTGCACACAGTCTTTGCTTTGGCTCAAGTTAAAATATGGGTGTTTTTCATACCCTTTCATCAGCAGCTTTACGCTTGTTCTCAGTTGGATCATACGTGACAAGTTTTGTGCCTACATAAAGGCCCACTAATTAATTTTCAGTGAATAGTTGATATGCTAGGGGGGAGTGCCTTTCTTTGCAACAGGACACAGCAACTCCCTAATGCTTGGAGGTTTTGTTATTGGTTGGTTGTCTCCTTCTCTTAGATCAAGAGAGTACAAACAATGATGGGAGATTTTAATGTCATGACTTCAAACATCTTGGATAAAGATGTTTTACTGCTCCATTCCCTGATGTTTTATGAGGTGACAGCACTCTGTCGTGTTATAGGCTAACAATTCCAAATATTGACAAAACATTACCTGTAACAGGAACCCTTAATATGTGACATTTAAATATTGACATACCATTTTTAGTGGTAACCACAGTTACTACAATTTATATTTCCCTAAAGCGATGGAAATATTGGTAATATATCAACGTGAGGTGCTGCAAGATTTGGAGTTTGTGTTCAAGAGCTTGGTAACAACATTATAGCATTCACAAAACACAAGCATGTTGGAATTGCAAAGATGACAGTTTTGGCTTTTAGCTGCTCTGAAATTATATGGGGGACCAAGAAGCTGAATTTCTTACTTCACATGGAGTAGAGATTGCCAGTGGAACCATCCTAAACTGACATGGAAGAGAAAATGTACTCAGGAAAATTAAATGGTATTTAAATCTTGTTTAAGCCATTTTAAAAAGCCCTTGCTGCTATCTAGGTCAGAGAGAGGAACAGAAGGAGCCAGAGAGCAAATGCTGTTGGATGTTGTGGGCTCCTAAGAGACAAGAGGGTTGGAAACCCTGGGAACACTTTCTACTGAGGAGCCAGGATCCTAGAAATTCAAGTTTCCATTATTTTCAGCCTTTTCTCTTGCTGGCAGGCTGCTTAAAAAAGAATAGAGATAAGCAAGCTGGCAAGGAACTAGAAGTTTTGAAAGTCTGACTGCAGAGCATCATTTGTTCCAAAATTTGAGGACTTTCTCCTAGAATTGTGTCACAATTGGGTCAATACCTGAATGGATACTGATGAGTGTTTCAGAATCAAAAAACATTTTCTGATAAAAACACATCAGTTCAGAATTCTTGAATCAATTCTCAAAAATTTAATTTCCCCAGAGTGCCATACAGCTGTTTTTAAAGGCAGCAGAAAATTGCCATGGCCCTGTAAGCACCTAAGTCTGCCCAATGTTGTGAGAAACCAAAGTGATGGCACTGAGGGAAAGAGGAGGGTATACTGGGATGGTGGAGATTGCTGCAGCTGAAAAGGAGAAAGATCAGATCTGGAGGGCTCTTGGCTCAGCTCTCTTCTTCAGCTCTCTCAGTCTCTTCCCAGGGAATGGTTCCCAACCATCTTGGTTACACTGCTGAGAAACCCCACATTAGTGTAGCTAACTGTATTGGTACTGATGCCAGGATGATTTTTTTTGCCTTTTCTTTTATACCCCTTTTATACCTTTTTATAACTTCTGTATTCTTAGTGTTTTTTGCCTACGTCCTTGGACTTGTTTGTCAAGTTAGGAGATGAAACATCTTGGAAGCCTCATAGTTAGGGATCAGAAAGCCCCAGACACCAAGGCCCTCTCCAGAACACATTTTGTAAGCTAAGAAAGAACCATGCGAGGGAAGGTTCCTTGGGGAGTGGGGCTCAATTGAGCCTCTCACTGGGGAATCTTTGATAGATGTGCTAATTAGTAAGACCTATAGTGTTATACCCGATCTATCGTGTGTGTGCATTGCTGGGTGCACTGAGATGCATTCGACCTGGACGTCGTGCACCTAAGGATCCTTAAACACCAAGGTAAAATCCCTTTTTCCCTTCTAACCATGTCTGACTCTTGATTTTAAGACCAGGAAAAGGCATCAGTACCAGGTAGGGCTCTTGAGGCAAACCCAAACTCCAGCTCAAAGACCAGGAGATAAACTTGCTTAAAGGGAATGGTCAGCAATAGGGGTTTTCCAATGCGTTGGTGCGTGCATTGTGGAACACATTTTCAGAATACGGTAAGCATGGATTTCAAGAATAGGCACACAGCCATCAAAATCCGTGTCAGTCAGTAGTTACCTGCATCTCTTCTAGTTTGGACTGAATGTCTGGAGGGAAATCTCCTGCTCCACAGCTAAAAGGGTCAAAAGGTTCTGCTCCAAAAAGGTCTCTCTCTGGAACAACAGAAAAGTGAGTCACTGGGAGAACAGGTATGGGCTACAACTACAGTGCTCTGAAAAAGCCACCTTACATCTCCTTCCGAGCTGAGTAACAGCACCACCAGATACGTCACTCATTAACCACAACTTTTAACATCCCAATTTGAAAGCCAGGTCCTGGGCAGTTTTCCAAAATTTAATACACAAATATTTTTCCAAGAACACCACCAAACTTCTGTTTAAGCCTGTCTTTAGCTTCCTTTAATGCTTGTGCCTTCCAGAGATCTGATGGGAAGTTGTTGCCATTTGAAGAGGGCATCATGTCCTGACGTGTGCTCTGGAGTCTGTGTGTAAGGAGTTTCAAAAATGAAGAGGAAACAGCTGGACACGAGTTGCCAAATTTCATCTCTACTTTATGTCAACAACAAATTACCAACCAACCAACCTTCGTGTCCCCTGTCTGCCACTCCTCAGGTTAAGGATGTTTTTGTGAGACAAGCAACTACTCTTACTCAGGCAAGGCAAGGCCTTTGTTTGATACAGTTCTTCAATTACAGCTGGCAGTAACTAAAACTAAAAATTGTCAGAGATTTAAAATCTTGGATAAGATCACATCAAGAAATAAAAAATAAAAAAAAAATCCCAAAAGCTCAACAGGACAGTGAATTGTTGCTTACATTAAAATTCCATTAAATTTGGGTGCATAAATAGAACAATTGCAAACTTCCCTCTCTCAATACCAGAAGTTTGTCATTTTTTCTTAACTGCAGTTTGCATTCTAGTGTTCAGAGGGAGAAGGGTGTTTCTTTTTTTGTCTGGGCAAGAAGAAACACCTCCAATACAATTGGGTTCTTTTTTCCTATTAGACCAGTATAGTTCTTCATATCTGACTGCTCAAAAATTTTTTGGTTTTTCAGGTTTCGGGTGGTTTTTCCTCCTTCTTAGTAATAGATTTTTCTTTCCTGTATGTAAAGGTCCTGTCTCTGTACACTTTTTCCTATCTCATGCTGGATTAAACTAAAGCAGTTACAAAAATAATTTTGCTAACCCAAACCAACTGATTGCAGAATTTACAGAACCAAGTTGCTACAGCCTTGTCATTGGTGGAGAGAAAGCTGGAACCATTAGGAGATATCCTCTCTCCTAACTTTCAAGGCTGCCTAGCAAGAAACCTGACAAGCATTCTACCTGCCTCAAAACAATTTTAGTTTTAGAGCGTGACAAGTAAGGGGGGTAATAGTAACTCTGAAGTGATTGCACAGTTAAGCACAAGATTCACCCTGAACACCCAAGGTTTGGGTGACAATTAACTGCTTGACCCAAGCCCCGTTGCAGCGTTCCCAGTCCCGTTACCAGTGGTGCAGCACGCACCTACAGCTGCACAGATGGCTTTATTTTGGCATCCTTAGAGGCAGAACTTTAGACCTGTGCTCTCTAGGCTCTTCAACATTTATTGTGCACATCAGTCTGTCAGAGCTTTGCCCTTATCAATTAGGTGTTATCAGGCTGCACACCAGGCATTTTAGATAAATGGCAACTATCATCATTTACTCCCACAATAAAGTACAGAAATTCCCATCATAAAATACAGAAACTTGAGCAGGAACTTGATTGATTACATATTTCAAAAACTGTGGCTACACAGCTCTGAACTGTCACATGGGACCAGGAGATGGCCCAGATCAGAGAGCCTTATTCCAAGAGTCCACTTGAGCCAAGAAGAAATCCAGTCTTTCCTGGCAAAGGCAGACCACCTGCGTGCAAAAGAGACTTTAACTCGGATAATCTAATGTAAAAATTAGGTTCTCCCTCATCCTTTGCCTTTTTCACAGCCAAAATGGGTCTGCTCCAGTAAACAGTGTCCTGAAATGCTCTGATGCTCCTAGCAAATAACCTTCAGATGTGTAGCAGCTCTGACTTGCAATCTAACTTCTACTGGGCAAAAAAGAGATTCTACTTTATAACCCTCAACAGTCTATTTGTTCATTATGTAAGTCCATTTTCTTTCTCTTTACCGTTAAAAGGAGCTGATAGTTTTCTCTTTGGTCAGACAATTGAAAGCAGGCAGTTCCAACACCAAGGCTAACAAACATTCTATGAATGTATTTAGGAAAAAACAGTGAAGGACAAGACTCCTGCAATTATTCATACTGAATTATGACTTATGACTATTTTAAAAAGCAAATATTTTGTACACTATTATGGATATTATCTCATTCATGCCTTATTATTGGGCTTTTATTAAAGAAAGCACTTTTGAGCTCATTAGCAGGAGAACAGCAGAAGTTTTAGCTCCTTTAAAGTCACTCTTTCCTTTAATGTGGATGATTTCTGAATTTATACTGTATACAAGGCAGAATTTAAAATCAACCAGAGTGTGACTTATTCCAAGTGACAGAGCCTGATAAACCCTGCACAGAATCAAATTCAAAATAAAGAAGTATTACCTAGCTGGGTTTCTGTGGAAAGCTATTACTTGGGGAACTATCTCTGCCATAACTTGCTATCCATTTCAGCTGAACGAGACCACAGAACAACTCCTTTTCTGCATTTAAAGTTTGTGTGTTATAAGAGAGACTGCACTGCTGAGAGTCAGGGAGGGACAAAGTGGAATATTTTCAATAGCATTGTCAGTATTTGCCTTGGGAACAAAAGCTGAAGAACATGTGTAAAATAGAGAAATATTAAGATTTCATCCCTGCAGAGCTGCACTATTGCATGGCATATCCATAAGCTCATCTGCCAGTGCTCACTCCACTCAGGATGGAGGGGGGGCTCCTTTCTAGCACAGATGGGATAAATTGGTAACTTTTTATTTCAGGCCAGAGTATTTGCATGAAAATTAGCTATAACAAGAATATCTTGCCTGGCACACTCCTGAAAATTACTGTAGCACAGGCAGGCATTTCTTTCTCCAATAAAGAACAACCAGGAAGCCTTTGAAAATGAACCTTTCAAATAGTACAAATAATTTCCTTTCCCTTTCTCGTTCCTTTTTGGATGCAAATAAATTCACAGCCTGTCAAATTGACCCACAAATTCAAAAGCCATGAAATGTTGATGTTTTAGATCCTCAGCTTAAACCACAGGATAACATGAACAAGTGATAAATTCTGGGACCTATCTGACATTCAGGAGAACAAACATAATACTGGAGAACAGCAACCTGCACTCTATGATAAATTCACAATTAGCAATTACTAAAGCAAAAATATAAATATTTGGCTTTTGTGCTGCAGTTGACATCCCAATCTCTACCTTAGCTATCATCCAGGCACAAAGCTATGTGCGCTTTTCCCAGATGGACTGGAGCAGCTGTGATGACAAAAATGAATCACACTGAGACAAGCACCCAAAGAAATATTTGGAATAAACTCAGACAGGGTAATCCAGAAAGCCTTTCCTTTAGCTGCAGGCTACTCCATACTTTTTTCATTCGAAATTATTACAGCCATTATTCTGACAAAATACCCTTAAATATCTGCAGAAAAAGAGCACCTTGGAGCAGATTTCTACATCTGCCGGTTGTGACCTTGTCCATGATGCATTTGCGTGAAGCAAATATCGAACAACTCAATAGAGAATAAACCTCTCCAGTTCTTTTCTGAGATACGAAAATAATGCTGTACCAACAAGAAACACATAAGTTAATTCCTCCTTTAATGAAATAAAATTAATAAATTAATTCTGCCCATTCAGATAACTTACAAGAACATTTACAATCCCTCACCCCATGAGGAAGGAGCAGCATGGTCTCCAGCATTGCATTTTTTGGTTGCATTTCACTATTTTGTAATTATTACCAAAAGAGTCAGCATGCATTTCTCCAATCTGCAACATCCTGTTCAAAAATGATGCCATTTTCTCCTTTAAATAGGTAAACCCCATCTATTTGCTATCACTGATACAGACAGGAGTGAGCAGATATTTACTGAGTAGCCCTGTTGGAACACTGCTGAATATGAACTCAAAATCTCAAGAATTAATTCAATTTTTAAAGCTTAAATGCCTTGGAAATAGCTCTCTTTCAAAATAAAAAAAGGTCACTGTTGCTCCCCTCTAGTATTAAAAGGCTGTGTGCCTTAAACTACATGCTCTGAGCTCGGCAAAGCCAGAGGTATCACTTATAACCCCACAGTATTTTCTTCTGGGAAATTACCAAAGGAAGAACTGGTAAGCAAAATTCTAACTCTGGGAATTTCTCTTTATGGGAAGCTGAACTGACATCCTGGTGCCAGTAATTGCCTATGGAACTCTCGGCCTTGGAGGAATGCAAAGTGCTTGGTGCTGTTACAGGTTTCCTACAAGCGTCCATACCTTTCCTGGGCACTGTTATTTTTGGCTGATTTGTCAAACTGGCCAGAGGATGAGTAAGATGAGCTTTGGCTTTTAAAAGCACATTTTGCTTGAGCAGCATGAGTGCCCTCCCTGGGTAACAGGGAGATGAGCCCCACTTAGGCAAAAGGAATGAATGAGGTGACACTAACAAATAGATGGCACACCCTTATCTTTCTCCTTCTTTACTACTGAATGTGATAAAGGTGTAAGTTCCAAAACTATAAAATCCCACAAAATCACCATGTAATTTCATCAAAACAACCCTGCTTGTGTGCAGTGACAAAGAAAGTAGAGAGAGGAACAGGAAAAGATGATCTCAGAAAATGGAGACTCCAAACTTTGGCTCCTCTTGGTTGCCAGCCCTCTGACTTGTACTGGAGAAAGAAATGCCAGCTTGCTGGTGCTGGCAGCAGTGACACCACAAAGCAATGCATTATTGCACATTGTTGTAGTGATGGGACATTGCACAGCCTGAACAAGGCTCTTATGGGAGCTGAACTTTCTCATCTGCGACAGTAAAGCCCTTGTTTGATTATAAAATATTCCTCTCCTGTTTCAATGACACTCTGAAATATGCCAAGAAGCGTTAATAGCTGATGAACACAGTAATTTTCAACATAGAAAGTACCACGAGACAGACTGAAAGAGCAGAGATCACAAGCGTAAAGACCATGATGGGCTCTATAATCTCTCCCTGAAGTGGCATCTCTGAACTACATCATCTCAGCTGAATGCAAATCAATGAAATGCACAAGAAGCAACTACTTTAAACAATACATATCACTGTTAATAATCAACTTTTCTTTTATATTACAAAACACACTGCCTAAACAATTGCAAATCCTTTATAACTGGAATTTCCAAGATGCCTCAGGATGGAGTGCTGACTCCAAGATTTCTAGCCATAATTTCAATGGATCTGAGGTAGGACAATAAGTAAAAAAATAAAATCTTGACCTGTAATTCAATTCAATTCAAGTTAAGTTGCCACTCTTGAAGTTAGATATGCACATTTAGATTTATTTTATGGCATCATCTGTAGTTACAGAGAAGCAGATGTCTTTCAATTATTTATTACAAAGCCATAAAATTCTCTCATTAGAGCAGTTCTATTCTAACATTCAGTTAGAATATTCTAATATTCTTTTAAACTATATGAAAATAGTTAGTATTAACTATACTTGATAGAAGTAAAATTCTGTTAGTATACCTTTTGAGAATCCCACAGAAATTCATTAATTATTTTAAAATATTCTCTTTTAAAAGAACTGAGGTCTTTACTGAATTTAGAGCCTCAACATCTACTTTCTCTTTCGAAGGTGACAGACATTCTGAGCAATGGAACCAAACAGTGCATCAGATATGGGCTTGGGAAGGGAAGACATTCACTGACCAAAGTTATAAAATGCCTTTTTGTTTTTATTCACAGCTCCCACTCAAAGCTGAAAATTCTGCATCCTAGAGGCCTGCCCCAAAACAGGGAACAATCTCCTCAAATGTGGTCCATATGGTGGCAGGCAGTAACATCAATGATCCTTATGCACTCTAGAATAGGCATCAGGAACAGAAGACAGAAACACAGACCGGTATTCTGCAACCTCTAACATCACTTGTGCATACTCCACTCTCCTCTCCCTCAAGGGATTCCCAAAGCTTTTAAAAAGACTTCCTGGACTCCTGAAATATTTCCAGTGAAGTCAAGAACCTTACCCTAGATGCTTTCAAGCCTTTGCAAAATGAAATTGCTGTTCTCAATAACCTTTTGAAGACCTTTTAGGAGTGGTTGACAGATCTGGAGCGGTTCATCAACTGTAGCTAAAAAACCCGAAGCTGTGCGTGATATGAAAAGTAGAATTGAAAACAGCATTCCGAGACAATCTCCTTCTTGAGGGGTTTCTTTGGCTCTCCCTCGTGCATCACCATCACCATACTTACTCCACCTGCTGCCTTCCCCAGAAATGCAGGCTCTAGGTGCTAGAACTGCGGCTTGACAAGGAAAGAACTAACACGAAGTAAAAGTACTCCTTGCAGGACAGAAAAGAGACTGTAAAAGAAAAGCCAAGTTAAAATCCCCAACCCAACTCCTTCCAAGTGTATGTCATAGTTTCACAGCTAGTTGGTTTATAATGCAACTTGGCAGCAACATCAAGGACTTTGGGAAGATGGTACAAAGATGAAACGGCATTACCGAATGTGATTTACAAAAACTGTATTTGGCTTTGCATGCAAAACGTACGTAAAACTTTAAAGATGCTTTATTAAAAAAAAGTAATGTAAGCAAAAAGTAGGTCAGTTGTTACAGAACTTACTGATCTCTGTAGATCTACTGGGTACTGGAGGAGGCTGTGTACCATTGCGAGTAGGTGTTGATGACTGAGGGGATATGGGAGAAAAGGGAACCATATCAAAGATGTCAGTGGAGGGTGATTTAGGTGTCACACTGCCTGCCTACAATAAGGACAATAAATATTAGGGCAATGTTTCACATGAAAAAGATCACAATACTGAATTCTTCAGCATGCAGACAAGACTCACATTTTGAAAAAAAGTTAAAAACAACCATCGGCATGCAAACCCCAGCTCCTGACACCAAGCAATTGGCATTTGCAGTACAGACTCTGACACATGCTGACACTCTCCAGTACAAAAGCAGCATTGCAATTTTTCCATTTTCAGTCGAAAATGTATCGCAGTTGCACCTGACAAAGCTGTGACAAGCAGTTCTCTCTTGCAAACATACGAGCACAGACACCTTCACGAGACCCAGCTCGACATAATATGGCAACAACAATGTGCTCTGCTCTGAAGAGCACAGAACCAAGTTAAAAGATACAATCCCAATATTTTTTGTTTACTAATTCTTCTTCACATAATCTCTTATTTGGCAGCCTAGAGAAACTGGTAAGATCAAAGCTTTAAATGAGTTTTTCCATAAGTAATAGCCTGGACATGTGATTAGACGCTGAATATTAATATCCAAAATAAACCTGTTGTCCTCGAAGGTGAAACTGAAGAGATTGCATTCAAAAGGCCCAGGAATTTGGAAGGGTTCAAAAAAATACTGGGCAAGCAAGAAACCCCAAACCCATCAATTACTGTAGTTCTACAGCCATATTTGTTTTTGAATGGTTCATTCCTCCTGCCACCAGTCCACTACTTGAGGGCACAAGCAAGGCACAGTCAAGTCAAAATACACTGAACACTAAAGACAGAGGATGAAATAGATTAAAACTGAGACTGACAAGCTGAAGGAAAAACTAGTTTGCATGTTCATGTTATTGCTAAGACAATACAGAAACCCGCCCCCACACTGTGTATTAGAAAGGCCAGCCAGGCACACGGACAGCCTGCAGTTTTTAAACAAGATTCAGTTTGCCCAAACTATCCACACGGAAATTTTGAAGCACGAGTTAAATTAGTCACATGGATCCTTTTATTCAGAATACACAAATATGACAACCTGGCAAGCAGGTAGTTTTTAGCACTGCTTATGCATGAGAGTCCCACGGACAAACCCTTCTTTTGGAATGCTGCTTTCTTCAGTGCCTGTGCTGCAGCTGCCCTGGGACATCTCACATCACAGATGTCTAAGCCAAGCCTACAGGTAGCCCTGAACCACCCCTATTTCTCTCTGGAGGTTTCTGCAGTGGCTGCTGAGTAGCAATATTGATCCACAGCCTTCCCCTAATGCACTGCTTAAAGAGGAAAAAACACTGAGCTCAAGTCCTACAATTTCCTATTTCTTTGAGGTTCTGTGATTCCATGATTCTTAGGAGTTTTGAATTCATATTTTAAATTTGGATTCATATTTTGAAATTGGATTAAGAGAGCTCTATAACTGTTCAATATCTGAAAGAACCTGGGGTATTTCTTCCCAGATACACAGAAGCATAGCAAGAAAAAAAAAATCTACATTTAACAGGCTGCTTTTATTTTTTCGCCTTTTTTAAAAAAATTCTCTGAGTCATTGCTATTCCCAAGCATGACCATAGGTGAGTTACCTTCATAGAAGAACCAGTTTTCAAGACTTCAACACATCCAGAACTCTTACTGCCCTCAACATGAGCTACCATTGGAATTTCAAAGATGATGTGTTGTGGAAAGATTTCAGTGCAGAGTTTAGACACCACAGGCTCCTGTAAGTGTCCATGGACCTCGCATTAACCCTGCAGTAAACCAGATTGATGGATGCCACCTGCTCCCACTCAAAGCAGGGCAATGGATGGGCTGGACTCAAAATAAACATAATAAAGAAGCACATCCCTTCCTTCATCCGAACCTCTCTCTGATTGTAGACAGGCTTTTGTCCGCATCAGGAAGGTGGGACCAGGTTTGGGGCATAAATAAATGCTTATATCAACCTACATTATCATCAACACCCATGGAGAATCCTAGCATGTCTTGGAGATCCTAAGCATTAATGGAGAATCTTATTATTTGTTAAATATTTACAGCTACCTAGAAGACAAATAAACAGCTCTTACATTTAGTTATAAATGTGCCTTTTAGGCAAAAAAAGCAAACCCAAACTTCAGACTCATTTCCCAATTATATTCCACTTTGCTGAAGTCACTGGCTGGCCATTTTGGTACTACTGATATAGTTTAATTAAAACTATAAGTGAATTAAGAAATGTGCATTTTGAATACATGTGAGCACAAGAAGCGTTTTTATTTAGTGAACACATGCAGCAAGCCAGGATGGTCACCAAATAAAGCCAAATATTACTTGCAAATGGAAGAAAAGTTACAAGTATAAGCACATTAATATCAAAAAGCAGGCAATATGCCCATTTCATATTTAAGAATAATTTTCAACCTTCATTTTGCACAGTTTTTATAAAGTATGCTGAAAGTTATCTAATGGCTGGTTGCTTTTCTATTAATTCATGGCAGGGGAGAAGCCCTTGAAGTTGGACCTTTAGAATTGTTTTGAATCACTATTCTTCATATAAGAATAATTAACAAAAGATTGACTGATAACACAGAGATCATTAATTAATGGACTAATTTAAACATGTTGGACAAATAAGAATTTGGTTTTGGGGGTGGGAGAGAAAAAGCTCTGTAGAAATAAGAGTAAATCTTCACAAAGTCCATATTTTAAGAGTACCCCTAGAGAACCTAAGATTCATCTGCCCTGTCTTTCAGCCACTGTACAAAATGCACATTTTTAATACAAGTTGATACACAACAGAGAACAAAAGAAAGCCAAAAATAAAAAAAACCCAAAACTGAAAAAGCTTTTGCACAGCAAGATTACACGAGGTCTTGGGCAGCTGTATTCACTGGCAGGCTTTGGAAGACCACTTTTTGAAGGTGGTGGTATTAACAATCCAGGTGGTAGTCTAGAGTCAGGAGAACTCCTAGGAGTAAGCGTAATGGAAGAGATATCTAAACAAGGAGGTGAATCCTCATTGTTACACCAGAAAAAAGTAGAGGGTCTTTGAAACATATGTTCATCATTATCACACTTTATGTGCAGCAGCTGAAAAGGAATCACAGAAAGAGAAAACATTCTGAGGAACAGAACGTGGTAACGTCAGGGAAAGAAGAAAAAAAACACATTTCATATTTCAAAAAAGCTTGTCAGCAACTGTTCAGTGCTATGGTTACAAGATACAGAACTTGAAAACACTTCAACCCAAAATATGAGAATATGCCACATTAAGAGGTAACCCAGTACCAACTGGAACAAAGACAACTTGCTCCTTGATCATTACACCAAATATAATGAAGTCAGGCATCTTTCCAGCAGTGCGTGTGCGTGTGTGAGATGCTAAGAAATGTCTAAACCCAACACAGGATCAGCAATCTCTCACATTTGCACTTGTAATTTGGAAGGTAGGCACAAGTCTGGGGAGAAGAGTTACTGTGCTGGTCAATGCACAGGTCAGAATTTTCTCTAACTGAGGAAAAGCCCACCTTTTATATACCACCAATGCTGAAAGAACAGCTCATTATTGAACTAAAATCTTTAGAGGACCGATTTCACTTTGGATTTTAACAGAAGGGATTGCACACTTGTGCAGAAAGTTCTTCTAGGCCACAGCCAAGAGTTCCATACGGAGAAGGCAGGAATGGCACCTGGGCTGGAGGTGTCCTGCCTAAGCCCCCTGTGACTGGCCCAGGCTGAGGCAGTGGCAGATGAGTGCAGCAAAAATTCTGAAGTCTGCTTTTACTCCCTTTGTAGTGTTACACAATCGATATGTCATGATTATTTCATTAGAAGTTTGCATAACTCAGTAGATCAGGATTCAATCAATTATTTTAAACAATTTTTTTCAGTGTTATGTAGAAAACAAAACATTTCAAATCCTTTTAAAATGAGTCTCAGCTTCTTTCTACCCTTTCTTTACAGATTAACCAGGCTAAGGGTGCAGGTGACCAAATGTAATAACAGTGCCATACTTGAGAATACCAAAACAACCCACAAAATTCCCTTCTCAAAACTTGCAATTCAGAATTAAAGGAAAAAAAGGTTTTCATCCCAACTTCAAAAATTTCCATAGTGGAATTGTGAAATGGAGGGTTTGGAATGGTAATCAACAAAAAAAATCAAAAACCCTACAGGACAGAATTTTGATTATGATTTCAAGAGTATCACCAGACTACAGGTAGAAGAGTTGCAGTGCTACTGTGTATTACTGCCATGGAATCCTTGCTGCTACACATAACCATGGGGAAAAACAGCCCTCATAATAACAAATGCTCACAGAGATTAAATACAGTCTGATTAAGAAAGCCAAATACTCCCCTGAAACGCAAAACAGCAAAGGACAAGTAGTTCTCATAAGAAGGCATGGATGTCACATGAAAAATCACACAGAAACCAGCAAAATGCACATAGGACACCAAGCAGCAAAGCTACGAGGATGAAGAGCATATATCAAATCCAGGCAATGGAAAAATTCAATACAAACCCTGAATATACACCCCGGTGTCATCGGAGCCCTGAACATGGAGCACACACCGGGCTCAGCAGCGACACTCTTAGGACACTTCACCCCATATGGGGTGTTGTCGAGCTTCCTACAACAGTTTTGGGAATGCACCTGCTCAGGAAATGAATTTTCCCTAGGAATTCTTCATTTGCAGAGCAGCACAGAACCCATCAGGTGGTGGGGACCCGTGCTGGGAGTGTTCCTTTGTGTCTTATCCCATGGCCCAGAAAGACCTGCAAGGCTGATGGACTTTCTGCTCCCAGCCCTCTGGATCCAAGCAGCCCACAGACACCACAGGGGCAGCAGGGAAGTGTATTCAACAATGGAAAACAGGGAATATCACCAGATGCACAAAGCGCAGGGGGAGAAAGGAAGAGACCCTTCCTCCAAAGAATACAATCTAAAAAGGGTGTAGCTTCTGAAAATTAATACTCTTACACCAAATTATAAGGGAAGAAAATATAGTAAAAAAATTAAATTGTAATTTTTTATGGTAATTGTGTTTTGTCTGAGGTTCCCCCTCTGTAACACTTGTAGTAATAGTGGCATTGATACAATGTGTCCCAGTTTGGGCCTCATTTCATTAATAACACAAGAAAACAGCAAGAAAACAACAAGAAATGGTACTTCATGAAATTATCATACTAGTTCAGTGGGCTTGGTCTCTTTTATGGTTAGATGTATCTATGTGCCAGCAAGGGATTTATTTTTGAGTCGTTCTACTGAGAATGGTGCTGAAGATGCACTGTTGGGCTGCATCCTACTAGAAAATGCAATGTGATTGAGATTTTGTTAATCAGGAAATCGCTTCAAAATTGTTTCTTTTTACAAGGTGTCTCTAGACACTGATTGCAATCTCTGTGTCATACCCACACAAGAAGCATCAAAGTATAAATTAGAATAAATTAGAAAATGTTTTTGTTCCTTAGAACATTCAAATTGATAATATACAGAAGCACCACAGCGGGTAACTGCAGTGATGTTCCAGGGAAAGGTGAGTGACCTTGAATTGAAAATTATGCATTTAGCTAAGAACCTGCTCATTTCCTGAGATTTGGGGCTACTAAGAACACACTAATCCATAACTTACTAATTCATAAAACACTGTATAAGCATTAGCAGTTTCATTAATGAACTGCTACATCTTCAGTTCATTTAGTACTTTTTCATTGACATGAAATATGCCATAGGCAATTTCAAATTCATTTTCTTTAACATCATAAATGTAACAGAATTTTATACCCTCATGAAGAAGTACTCAAACAACTGAACACAGACTATTATAAAACTAAAAAAGCTGAAGATAGGCAAAAAACCCCATGTGCATGTTCCCACTTGGCAATCTTGGTGGAAACAGGAATCAAGTGATATGCATAAACACATTCCAAAAGGTTTTTTGAAATCTGCACACAGTTCCAATGTCTATCTTGGGGTTTTCCCATGAGTGTGGTAAAGCTTTCCAGTGAGGGTAGCTGGTGCAGGTGGCCTATGCTTTCAGGTCACAACAAAACCTTGGAGGAAAGGTCTAATCAATCAGTATCTGTAATGCCCTACTTAAAAATGGAGGGGTTTTGCAGCACCTCCATGTAGGAGTATGTATTCCATACTGCTTCTTTAGTAATCTTCATGGTGCAGGAAGAACACTGCTCCTTCTGGGGCTGCTTCTACAAATACCTCTTCCTGCTGCCTTTCAGTTCTGCTTCTCCCACATTTCAGTGTTCTCAGGGAACCCTGGCAGCTTTGGGCAGCACTAGCAATGGAAAGAGCAGCAAATGAGACATGATGTGAACCCACTCTGCCAGGGCTGCACTGAGCTCTGGAGGCTGCATTTACACACAGCAGCAGCAGCACCCAAAGCATCCCTGCGATACAGACCAGAACAGTGTCCCCACAGGAAAACGACGAGATGAAAATCCAATGGTCCTCACATAATCAAGACCAAATGCAAAAAAGACCAGCTACTAAAGCATTGCCAAGCCACTAAAACAGATGAAAAGTAAACAACAGATACACAAGGCACAGAAACTTCAGCAGTGCATGCAAAGGAGTGAGACAAAGGAAACATCCCATGCCTACAATTCCCGCGGCACATGGAAGTGCAGCTCGAAAAGCAAACTAAGGAAACTCTTGGTTTGGGATTGCATGTCCTCGACACAGCCACTCAGGACACAAAAAAAAGTGATAGTTTCTGTTGCATAACACTTCTGCATTGGCAAGCACAGTCATAGGAGGGACTAACTTTTCAAAGTTCTAGGAAGACTACTCAGAGCCATTGACCCGAATGCAGAAAAAATGATCACTAAGCAGTTTATTATTTACTGAATGTGCTGAGCAAACATAAATCCAATTAGTTACAATATCCTGAGAGAAAAAGCGTGAAGGTTGATAATTTGCTGTTCAACTTTCACAATGTATTTTATGCAAAAGTATTTCATTATACAATCCAGTTTTCTCTCTTTCATTTCCAACTATGATCTCATTGCCTTAATGGCTTCTTTTATAGGTTTAGAAAGAAATTTTATTTTTCCCATAGAGTTTATGAACTGACAGAAAAAGCACCTAAATTAGATGGATGTTGATTTGGCCATATGGCTAGATTTAGAACAGCTACAGAAGAATTTTCTTAGTGATACTAATAACCAAGCAAGGAGAGAATTCTGATGCAATTGTATCCGTCAAAAGCAGAACTCGATTGCTGTCAATGCTTTTCACCCATTTACATATTGCAAAAATGCAAAGGGTAGGTAATTGCATTATTCACACATATATTTTGCACCCATTTCAGTCTGTCAGTATTATTTTAAAATATGTCCTCAAATAAACACTTAGTTGGCCTGCAAAAAAAATGCAATACAAGAAGAATCATCAGAAAAGCAGTTTTAGACTAGATTTCCCTTTGTATTTCCCAAACAAACCTTTAACTTTCACTACTTATAAACTGGAGAGAGAAAAGTAATCCCTAATTTTTTTAATTATTACTACTTTCAATTTTCATATGCAAGTGGTGTTGGTTTGTGTTTGTTTTTTTTTTTTTTTTTTAAATAGAACAACTGAGGACTCACAATAAACACCCTAATACTCCAATTCATTATTATTATTTAAAAATAATTTCATTAAAATAATTAGTAACAGATATTTCAGCTAGAAAAATATTCTCTCATGAAATTATCAACTCAAAATATTTTTGATTCTTCTCTTACTTAGATCATGAATGGATTTTTGGATGAGTCACCAATGGGTACACATTTTGATGCGAAGGATCAGCAAATTAAAGTGTTTCAGTATTATGGTTTGCAAAGAAAGTGTTCAGTACTACTATGCAAGAATTCAATATGTGAACATGGGGCCAACTCCTTTTAGAGAAGTAAATCTGCCAGCAAAGCCACATATTGCAGTCCAGCCTGGCACAACTCATTTTGTCTAAACTATAGACAAAATGTTTTTGAAACATTTTGGAAGTAAAAGAGGATCTGAATTTTAAGTCTTGAACATACTACATTTGATCCTGAGCAAATGGCTTTATTTCATATTTAGCTACAAGCCTATTTTCAATGACAAAAGGAAGTTAAAAAGGTTTATTTTAAATGACAGCCTGGATGTATCTACTTAGAACAGAAACATGTTGAGACTAGTTTGGTTTTCTTTAAATGTGCAGTGAACCAGATATTTAAACCATACACATATTCAGTCATCCATCCACAGTTTAAAGATGCTTTCACATTCTATTTTCTTTTGATACTGAAGTGAGGACAGGAAATGCAATCTGGTCCTGCTTGTGGGAAAGTGATCTGGGAATCAGAAGATTGAGCTGTCAAAAAAAGCCGAATTGGCTTGTTTTTAAAAAAAGAAAAAACAAACAACTCCAAACCACACGGACAACCAACAATGTCAAGGGTCAGCGATATAGTACAAAAAACCTCCTGCACTTCAAATTTCCCAAAGTGTTTTCGCCCTTCTTCATTTGATGAAAATCTAATGGGAAGATTAATGTGTCTAGAATAATTAGAGACACAAAAATCAATGCATCTCAGAAGGAAGAAGCAGGAATAAAGAAATGATAGACTGGCACTGCATGCGAATGATGCCACAGCCTCCCAGTCACTGACAGGTGGGAAAGGCATTCTGTCCTGGATCAGTATCGCAAAAAAGCAAGCATGCCAGGGACATCACGTGCTGCCTGTCACGGCACTGCGGCACACTACAGCTGCAACGAATTCTAAAAGCCCCTAAGTCTCCTCTCCTGGGGAAGGAAAACGCCCCCCCACTGTCAGCCTGACACTATGCCTGCTTAGACCCCATGGCTTCCCATCCCCTTTCCAGGGCAGGGATGGGCACTGGGGGAGAAGAGGACACAGCACAGTGCGATATCAGGGTTTCTGTTGCCGTGGTTGTGCACCGCCAGCACAGGCCCTTGCAGCACCCCCTGCTCTGGTAAGGAGATCCTTGTTTGCTCATGTTGCTGGTGGTGCCTGCAGTGCTACATCACCTGCTGACTGCCAGGGGCTGCTGTGGCCATGCACTGATCACTACAGCAAGAGCTCAGGCAGCAATCTGTATGGCAGGAAAGGCACTTCAGCACATCTGCAAACACTGGGACAGCACAAACAGCATGCACACAACAAAAAGGGAAGCACGAGATACGAAAATCCAAGGTACTGTTTAAGCACAAACAGAAGCAACTTTTAACCATCTGTAGCTGGCTCCTGAAACTGAACATTTCTTTACAAACTGCTGTGATGCCAGTTAAAGGCACGTGTTCTTTTACCATAGTAGGTGTCAAAGATCAGGGCTTAGACTTTCCACTGACCACTGAACAATCCCTTCCCTAGAACTCAGCATGCTCAGAAGAGCCGGACTGCCAGATAAGGAGCTCCAGCCGTAGAAGATAAACAAAATATAAATAAATCAAAATGTTTATTATGTCTAAGAAAAGCTTCAGAAAGCTGTTGTATGGCACTGGCATCTCTGTATAATTCAACAGTGTGAGACGAAAACTGCAAGAAACTTAAAACTTATAGTTTAATAAATCTGTTTTAAATCACAAGAGAATGATTAACATGTTCACAGCACGTAATATCAAGACTATCTGCAGGGAAGGAAGCCTTCCCCCATCCACCCAAAAGTGCTGAGAATGGACTCAGACAAGATATTATTCCCCATGTTGGATATTCAGCTTCATTTAAGCTATTTTATTTCAGAAAATACTATCAGCAGATCTGAAAAGTTTACTCTGACAAAATGATCACAACATATATATGTTACTTTAATTTTGAAGACAGAGCAGCAGCAGTACAGGTATTTTTGTTTAAATTCAGAAAAAAAAGAATCTTTATTTCATTTAAAACTAAAGTGATCTTTTTCATTACAGAAATTATGTGGAAATAGGGGGAAAGAAATTTTTGCACCCCTTTTTACTAATAGGAATTGAGACTTTGCAGAATCATATGTGAAATTATATTTGATTTGAATGAAAAGTGTATAAAATTAATTGCAAACTATAACAGGCAATCAATTTCTTATGAATTGTTTATAATTTTGTTCCTTCATACATATTTGTTGCTCACACAGTAAAAAAGGAGATAGGTGTCATCACATTCATTGCTATTCCAGGCACATTGACTGACAATCCTTTTAACAGACTCAAACTGCCCTAAAAATATTTATGCTTCTTTTTCTCTGCACTGAAGTCACTTGACAACCTCACTAGTCCATTCCTTCATTCATTCTCAACCTAACAGTTGCATTTCTATTATTCTGACACCAGCACACTTGAGAGCTCTGATTTACCATCTCCACAAGGCCTGCCTTAGAAAGGACCTGCCTGAGAGATGTCTCTTGGTAAGGTGCCAAAGCTGATAGTGCATAGCAGTGGGTACTGCTGTGGGCCTGGAGCTGAGAAAGACATTTTCCTAAAAATGTGCTTGGTTTTGGTTGGTTGGTTTGCTGTTTCTGTTTTGTTTTAATTTTTGGCTGCACATCTGATGGAAGAATCCTGTAAAAGGAAAGGAGCTTAATCCAAACTCCTGCTTGAAGCAGGATCCAGTTAGCTGAGGCTGCTGAGGATCATGCTCAGGGAAGATTCAGTATCTCCAACCTCTGGGCATCCTGTTCCAGTACTCATCCATTTACAGAAGTCTCTTTTGTGTCAGAATGGATGCAGATGTTGAACAGGCTCTTAGGTGGCTCTTAACTGCAATTCTAACCATTAGTGACAGGAAATGATTGGGGGTTTCATTTGAAAGATTAAGGAGTAAATAAAACAATAAAATTAAAGTGCAAATTAATAGCCAACAGTGATTATTGAAATGAACTAATTAATATCAATAATTATCAATATTCTATGGTTTTGCTGCAGCACAAGTGCTGTTTAAGTAATGCGCTTATTCATTGTACCAATAGTAATTAACAATAAAACACCATCTAGGGAGAGAGTTTACAAATGGCTGGCAAATTAACAAATTTAGATCTTAACTCTTTAATAAGGAATGTCCATCATTGTCTTAAAAGACACAATAAATCATAAACTATGGGATTTTTTGAGGCATTGTTAATAATCTTTCAATTTTTTTTTGCTTAATGAAAATACAAAGTTCTTTAATTTAAATTAAAGCACTGATTGCAATGGATTTAAGAGCCTGTTTATTTGCATTCAAATATACATTTAGTTATTATATTCATAAATAAAAACAAACTGCCATCCCAATAGAGGCAAATAAAAGATTAAAGAATTGAATAACCTGATATAAAATCTAGCATTAAAATTGATTACCTGTCACTGAATGCTTCATAAGTGAGAAGACATTCATAATTTAAACGTTCACTGTGGTAGTTACACAGTATTTATAATTTATGGTGCTCTCTCCTCTAAGTAGATTTCATAAAATGAAATGGCAGTTCCTCATGGGAACAACCATCTAATCAACATAAAGAGAGTGCACAGCCTCTACTGAGAAACTGTCAGCACCACCACAAACATGCTTTTGCATTGCCCAAACTTCTAAACATCCATTTAAGGGGAAGCGGTGAGCATTCAGGGCAGGAACAAGGCAGTCCAAAATGCACAGCTGAAAAGCAGTTCCTCTTTTGCTAAGATTTTGCCGCACATCCATTAAGAAATTTGATTTATTTTCACAGCTGCCTAAAGCTGTACAGATGGAACATATTTGTAAGAAGAGGGGAGTCACTGGGACCAGTCTGCAGTGCAACCTGCATTTTGGGAGGTCCTGCTTAGGTGTAAGGAACTGCCAGCCAGCAATTTAAACAGACTTCTGTTCTCATCATCTACAGGAACTGCAGAGCAGTCAGAATTTCCAGCGAGGAACCCACACTTGCTCCTCTTTCCCTATCACCCAGCCTTAGTTCCCAAGACCTAATGACCCCTTGGCAGGCAGACTGTCGGTCACAGGTGACCATGTACTTGGGAAAGTTGTGAGGAGCTCCCAAGCAGCGTTTGGGAACCAGATCTTTCAGTGCAGAAGGGTTTTTCACCCTCAGCTGGCATGTTCAGATCTCTGCTCGAGTGAGCACTTACTGTCCCTAGGCAGCAACAAATAGGTATGACAGGGGATGAAAGAACCACAGTTGGAGAGACTGCGATTTGCACTTCTGCTGGCTTGTCACAATGTCACTGTTAGTTCAACACTGCTCATCAGCAGACAGGTTATGCGATCACTGCATGTTAATAGCAATCTCTGGGAACAGCAGGGATGCTCATAATGATCATAAGGTGATTACAAATACAGAGTGACTTCAGACACAAGAGCTGTGCTGTGTACTTACTGGAGGCGCGTGTACTTGTGTTATTCTTAACTGGTTTTCCAAATCTTGAACTTTATTTTTCAGTTCTGCATTTTCAGTTTCTAATTCTTGAATCTACAAAGCAAGTGGTTATTCAACAGCTATTGGGATAGTCATGGATTTCAACAACAGCATCCACTGAGCATAAGTTTCACCAGAGATCTGGTGATTTAGAATCAAGGTTGAACTTGTTATCTGACTAGAAAAAATAATTAAATTTCAGTATCCTCCATATTTCAACCTTGCTTTTTAGTGTCCTTGCAGGACAGCAAAACATAAAATACTTTCTAACACATTTTTTTAGCCTTTTTTTTTTAACCTTAGCAATCTGAGAATAATGCCTGACATTATGCTTTCATAAAAAGCAGATAATGCAAATACAGCAGCATGTACTTTTATCTCTTAAAAAGAACAACATAGTTCAGGAACTTACTCTTTTCTGTAAACCTGCAATTTGTTTCCTTGTTTCAACATCTTTTCCTCCGGATTCCAGAAATTTCCTGTAAGCTAAGTCAAATGCTTGACCAATTGTTAAAGTTATCTCCTCCGCCTTTACATGAAACATAAGACTGAAATTAGTACATTAGGAATATTTGCCAGAGATCTTCCATTTCAGAGGATCACAAAATACTTTACACCATGTATCACATCCAAAGGCTTTGCCCCATCCACCATGAAGCCAACACTACAAAGGAGCATGACAAGCACCCTTCAGCCAAATACCCCGGCAAAATGCTATGAAAGAACATAAAAATACTTTGGATAAAGGAGGGAGACTGGACAGTATAAATTGTGTCTTCAGCTTCCATAAACACAGACACCATGCTGCACAATGGCTTTTCCTGATAAGTTCTGAAGCAAATACAGCCTGTTCAATCATTAAATAAATTCTTTTAGATGTAACAAAGAAATGCTTTCATGCTAATGGATATTTTGACTCCTATTGATTTTAAATCTGGATTTCAATACTTATTTTTGCAAGTACTATAAAATCTCACTCAGGATACTGCAGATAAATATTTATCTGCACAATTATTTACAACTAAATAAATCCAGAAAAAAACCCCCGAAACAACATCCAAAGCAGAAATTGTATTTGTATGTGCAAAATACAGTAATTTACTAGTTCTATGCTATTCATATCCTATGTTATGATGTGTTTATACAGTCAATGCAGAGTATCTATTTCAAGAATGATGGGGGTAAAATAAGCCTACAGGAAGCTGATGGAGGACACCAAGGTTTCAGAAAAAAGTGATGCCAAAGTAGGACCAATAAAACATGAACATAGAGATACACCACTTGCTTAGGACTTTAGTAGAGAAAGTAAACACAGTAAGGAATAACTGTTCTGTCTCAGACACCAGAGAATGTCAGTGCTTGGTACAATGAGCTGTTTGGGACTGCTTTGTGGTGTTAAACTTGAGAGATGGGGCAGGGAAGGGGGATGGACAAAGAAGGGAGAAGCTTGCTGTGATAAAATTATAAAAACCCCAAAAAACAAACAACACACAAAAAACCCCAACACTAAAAACCAGAGACAGACACATCAGCAGAAGAGCCTGCAAGGGTATCTCGGCCCCAGAGCTGCAGTAATCTCTGCAAACAGCTGTGCAAACATCTCAAGGCTGGTGGGATGGAGCCTGTTCTCCGAGAGTATTGCAGATGCTTCCCCCAGGATATCGAGCTGGGCAGTAAGAGAAATTATCCCAGAACACCACCTCAGATCATTAAAGAGAGAGACTCTTCCTTAATTTAATGCATCTAAGTTACAAGACACCATGTTGGTGTGAAAAATTGTGTCCCCATGGCTGAGTGTCTCTTAATTAACCATTCCCAGCTCATTTCAAGGCAGACCCATCAGCAGAACCTCAAACGCTGCAGAGCGTCCCGCATACTTACACACTTTTCACTGTCAAACACGTAGCACAGATGCTTATTTGATTCTGAGTCTTTGCATATGAAAGTAAATATTCTCTTGTCAGTTTTGTCATCAGCACAAAAGGATATCCTGTGGAGCTGACAGTTGTGCTGGACCTCCTGTAAACAAACAGAAAGATAATTTTTAAGAAATTACTACACTCTCTTAGGATAAAGATGCACAAAGGAAAGCTCTGGATTTACTCATAGGAGCAGGCAAGCTGCAGTAACATTTTTGAATGACTTATTGTACATGAGAGCACCCAAAAATGGACTTAAAGTATAACAGAAGTAAGCAAACTCATCTCCTAAAAAATGCTCCTGTTTTTACTGAATGTAAACAGGAAGTTTTTATTTGGACAGCATTTATCTGGAAGTGTTTATTTGGACAGTAATTTCTGTTCTAGAAAATTGATTTTACTGTTGCCTTGCATCCCTCTGTAATTTATTTAGGGCCTGATTATGTAAAATAATCTGTTCTTCTTCCAGGTGCACAACATCTTTAAATTTCATCATCTCTGAAGGTTTGTTAAAATGGATTTACTGAAATGTGTCCTTACTTTGCTACAGTAAATACAGAAAACAGAAATAAAATGGCTTTGATAACCAAATAAAGAGAAACAAATCTGACATACAAATAATTGTTTACTTGAGGTGCCACAGAAGCAGCTTTTAACCACTATTATTTGTATATTTTTGCTACTGTATTTCACTTTCCATTAAAAAGCAAGTTCCAGCTATTTAAAAAGTTGCAATGGCAATGCTCTTCAGCTGAGTGAGCTCGACAAGATTGAAATAAACTATCTCAACTATTTTTTTTGTTGTTTTTCTTCAACAAGTCTCTTCTTGGTATTTTATTTTATTTGGCTTATTACATGGGAAAGCAGTATTTGCTTTAAAGGAAAATATGTCGTTTAGATGTGAACTATTATCTATTAAAAAAGAAAGTCTCTGTGCAGCACTGGAGTTCCCAGCTTGCTGTAAGCCCATAAACAAGGCCATGCTCTCTCTGCACACAACCACATATCCAAAAAATGCACCCTATGGGCAATCTTTTCCCCTTGCCCCAGCTGAGTTCATTTTCTCAGTCGTTACAGCTGTTCTTCTGAGTATTCCATTTCTCCTGTGTCCCAAATCTCTGTCCTGTTGTAGCTCTTTAACACACAGAAATAATGATGTGTGCTCTCTCTGGCACTGTGAGGTTTACAGATCCCTATAACTATTTTATATCATTTAAGGACAGAACCACATTTCTATAATCCTTTTTTTGAGTGCCAAGTATAGAATCAGGTCCTGATGTATGAGCTGGCCTCTTGTTCCTACTGCCATTAATAGTCACTACGTGACTGAAAATCAATATTCCTCTGTAACACACTGAAGCGCTTTGTTTCAAAAACACTGCAAAAAAGACTTTAATTAGTGCTGATAACATGAAATTGAATTTCCTAAAGTATTTATAAACTGTGCAAAAAGAAGGAAAACTTGATTCAAATTTACATGCAGCTACGAAATACTAAGTGGGGGAGATAAAAAGACTCCTCACAGTTGATTACTACTCGAGTTGTAATAACAATATTGCTAAGAGATTAGAATGTTCCTACTCCCCCAGGAACATATATCCCACAGCTTTCTGTTAATCTCTGCAGGAAGGCTAAGATCTTTTGGCATTTCAAACTGTTATTTTAAAACAGTTTTTTGCCAGGGTATGGAGTTTAGCACCCCCATCTGCCCTACAGCATAAGGAAGATGCACAAACTCCAATTAAAGTTGACATTCTTGTCTCCTCTCCTTATGTAAGAACTGTTGAGTTCTGGTTGTGTCAAGAGTCTGAAGCAAAAATGGGCTGCAAGCAGCTGCAGCTTTGAACTACAGCTACCATTTGAGAAAAGGCAGTGCCTGAGTGCAGCAATTACTCCACAATGAAGAAACAGGAACAAAAGGTTCTTTCAACTTCAATATTCAACATACATACGGAAAGGTTTTTATCATCCGCACTCTTAACATTTATTTAGCACATTGCTTTTGTCTTCCTCAGAGTTTAAAAGTCCTGCTTTTAAAGGATTAAGAAAATTTAATATCACATTAAATACAGTCTGCCTTCAGGACTATCATGTACCTTCCTGAGAAGATGTCACACAGATGTTGCAAAAAACCCATGGTATTTTAGAAGACCTTTTTTGTTATAATACCTTAAAAAATAGAAAACAATAAAAACATTAAAAACAGTGAAACAAATATTTACTAGTTTAGCATGAAAGAAACACATGCAAGTTTCTTACCTTTGTTTTTGGATCTAGAATTTTTACACCATAGATTGAGATTTGTAACTCAACTTTGGGTGTCTTTTGGCCTTCAGATTTCTTGATATGTCTTGCAAACTGAAACATGAAAAACACAACAGCAATCACATTAATAGTAAATTTATTTGTTTTTATTAATTCTCATTTTCTCTCAACTCCCTCCACATGAAGCTGTTTCCTTCCTTCTTCAAAAAGCTTCCCATAACACCAACCATTCCCAGAGTCTCACAGCTGGGCACAGACCAGCATTTCTAACTTCACACTACAGAATGCTCCTAAAACTCAGGAAAAAGTATTTTAAAATTACTTAGCATGTTCCCCTGTAACTTCTACCTGCTTTGCATGCACTTAATTGAAGCTTTTCATGAGACTGCTATGAGAGCAGCAGACACATGAACACTTTCAGTTTAGCAGCTGTCTGGTTGTTGAGCAGGGAACATCAGTGGGTTTTCCACACCCCACTATTTCTACACTCACTGCCATACTCATGCACGGAGGGTACTTCCAGATGTACCTTTAAGTTGTTTTAAACAGGGTCAGTTTGAAAGCACTGCAGTTGTCAATACCTAAGAGGTACTTGATCTATTTTATTCTTAAGAATCTATCTGCCAGCAGCCCACTAGATGATGGCTAGGCAGCACTTTATATGACTGGGTTGGGTAATGTGTCCTATTCAATATATTTTCCATCTTTTTCCATCTCCTTTTCTAGATGTTAGACTTACCTTTCTCTCTTTCTCTCATGAGCACTGCCTATAAAACCAGCACAGTATCTCAAATTTGCTCCTGCATGACAAGGAGTGCCCTAAATTTGGGCACCTTTCTTAGGAAATACATGGGATTGCTCTGTATTTTGCTCTGTTACCAGAGCAAAATGTTGCCCTTTTTCTCTCGAGTCTTTTACAGCCTAGAAAGGTATTTTCAAATGCATAAATAAGCATGATGATCCACTAAAGGCCAGGAGTTGGAGTCTCTGCTTCAGAGCTCTGTTTGAACACATTATCCTCAACATTTCCATTCAAGAAAAAATTGGTTGCATAATTCCCCATCAGTACAAATACTCTGTGTCAGAAGTCAGTGGGGACAGTGGCTTTTAGTGCCATCAAGAGTCTAGGATGTCACCAAGGGTGCTGTCCTATCAGACCTGGAAGTCACAAGCCTGAATTGCCTGGTGATACTGAAGTGCTCGGCTGTAGCCATCTGACACCTCTCCCACAAATCCTTAAAAACTCTGAATACAATTAATTATTCATTTATGTGATAGCTCAGGGTTTGGATTTTTGCTCTGAACCTTTTCCAGGTAGTACTTGGAAAATCTTCCCATAACACAACTGCTTTACACAGTATGACTGTCAATCTCTTTTATTTAGTTTTGCTTATAGGCAGCTTCATTCATGGCAAATTATTAACTAGTTTGGAGAACCACACTAAAAGCACAAAATGAACCTGTTTTTCCCTTCCTCCCGATTTTATTCCTCATTTTGAAGGTATACTTATTGCACATTTAATAGCTAAACAATTTATAATTAATCCCATTAATTTCACACAGTAACAGGACTTACCCAGACACTCCATTACTGATTAATGCATCCCAATAGCTGATAAATATCACCCACTTGGTAAAACAAACAGCACCCTCCCACCCCAAAAAACCCAAACAACTATCCCCATTAAACCACTCTGTGCCATTCTCAAAACCAACTCTTAAAACTAAATACCCATTTTGCATTTCAACATCTAGGACTGTTACAGTCACTGGCTAAATCTTTTATAAACGTTCATACAAGATGACTTACTAATGAAAACCAACTAGCTGAAAGTCAAGAAAATATAATTTCTAGTTCTGCCTCTTCAGCATCACATATATGCCTCTTGCAACACCCTTTTCCCATCTGCCCATTTAACTTCAAGCCCATGCCTTGCATACATAAACTTGTAATACACATTAATCCCCGTATTTTTATTAAGGTGTGCCATTCCGTACGCATATTTTAGTCTTTTTAAAGACATTTTATAGAAAATAAAATTTTAAAAATCATAATTGCTGGTTTACAGCATTCTGGCCAACAACATTTCTTGACTTTAAAGGACAATTCAAATTCACTACAGAGAAAAAGCATTTTTTTCTTTAATAAAAATCACTCATGAAACCCCACAAAATCTGTCCTAAATTTTATACTGCAAATTTAAGCTATTTAAGTCTGTGCTTAAATAGGAAAAAGATAGGCCAATCATTGCTTTATTAGCACAGACTTTTTTTTTTCCAAGATGAATATAAAACTTAAACTGTCTTTAGACCATTTTCAGATCATACATTTATTCATTACCTGCACTCCACCAGCTTTTGTCTCTGATCTGTAATTTCCTGACGTCCCTTCATTGGATGGGACTTTGAGGACATATGTGATCCCTTTTCTCAGTATTCTGCACTTTGCCAGGTTAAATGGATTGACCACAAAGCTCACAGATCACCCGGGCAGTTTGGACATCTCAATTCCCAACGTACTGAACGGTGCCCAGAAAGACACCCATGGAACAGACAACCCTGGGGCACACCTCGACTTGGAACAGCCTGGAACTTGAGCAAATCCTGGCCTTTGGAAATGTCCCTTTGCAAACCAGCCGTGCACGAGAATTTCTGTGCAGTATTGAAGGGAAAGAACAAGTAATTATGATTTTACTGAGTTAAACTCACAGCATATATTGAGAATGACGATGGAATGCTTGATTTTCCAATGGCAATCATCTCAGAGTCTCAAACAACAGCTACAACATGAAAAAGCTGTAGTTTTTAAAGAAAAGAAGTTTTAAAGAGAAAGGTTTTAAACTAAGTGATGTGAACAACTTGCACAAGTTTTAGAACAGCTGGCCAAAGCTTGCTCCAAGTAGTCAAGAAGACTTACAACACTAAGGAAGTTCCAGAAGGCAGTTCTGTGCCAGTTCTAAAAAAAGGGTAAACAAACTGACCCTACCACGTCTCCACTCTCAAAAAGCATAAATCCAGTTCAAGAAATAGAGAATTCAAGTGAGATGAAATTAACAATGATCAATATTTTACAAAAAATGCAGCTTGTCCAAGTAGACAAAGCATCTGCATTTTGTATGCCATTATATTTAAGAAAGTGAAGCAACAGAAAGAAAGTATGAGTTAAGTTAGTTACATTAGTCTCCAGATGCAGTTATAAACAGGAAATTGTCATTTGGAAGATATGTTTCTAATGTATTCCAGCAGGGTTTATTTCTTAAGCATGAAATTTCTTAAGCATTGAACAATGACCAGGAGAAAAATAATTACTGATAAAATCTGCAGGCAGAAAAAATAAGAGGGGAAAAAAACGGGAGAACTGATGATCTGTTCTAATCTAAAAAACTAATAATCTGAAGTCTAAAAATCATTACAGAGGAAGTTTTCAGACCACAATGGCTGATGAAGGGGCAAATAAGAGAGAGAATCCTCATCAACCAGAACACCACACACTGGTATCCCTACAGAGCCTGTTGTTTTCCTACAGGCAACCCTGCAAATCTGACACATGGCAACAAACATTGATTCTTGGGAGACTTCCCTGTGAGGATGGAATTAATGAAGTCTTGATAACATGGCAGCCTTCCCCTAACTGTGGAACTTCTCATGAAACTAAAACTGGGAAGATATTTCAAAGAGATCCTTAAGATGACAACAATGGCCACACTGCATCAGCTGCTTGGGAGAAAACACTCAAATTTTATCTTCTGAGGGTTTCAATTGCAGAAGGATGTTGACAAAAAGGAGAAAATAAAATCACAGGGTATTTACCAAAGTTAGCAGAGGGCTGGAAAACCCACTTTAAGAAACCCCATCAAATCAAAACCAGGCTAATGGTGAAAGAAACCAATCACAAAGGGATGCCTTCAATACAGACATCAAGACAAATGAGCTTTTTAATCAAAGGTTTACTGGGTACAGTGACTGAACAGCACAAAAAGATTAATTCAGAAAATCTGTGGCAGTCCCTTTCTTAGCGTTTTTCCTGCCCACTGTCCTGTGCAATAACAGATAACACACAGATACTGATCAGCAATTTCTTTTATATCTGACGTTCTCCAGAATGCCACGTTCAGCCACCTCCCACACTTGTACAGGGTTTGAACAGCACATCCCATCACTGAGTCAGGTATCAGGACATTTTCTTTTCTCTTTTCTTTATTTCTACTCACTCCTTCTACCTAAGGAGGACCCCAAGGGACCTCTGGACCTGGGAGATGTACAAACATTATTTTCTCCTATCAGCACACATTTGAAACAAAGTCATATTTCTATCTCACACAATAACATGATTACTTAAGAGGGTAAAAATATGTAGCCTCCCATTGGCATCAAAATGGAAAATTATATAAAATTATAATGAATCACAGCACGGCTTGGGAAGAGACATGAAGAGCCAAATTCTTAAGTTTATAGATATAATGTTCTCAGGCACGAACCCCAGCTTTGGTCCAGCTCAGTGGGATGGGCTAGTTTGTGTTCAGCTGCTTCAGAAATAACATTTTATTTTCATGGCATCTTTTAGGGAAAGCAACAGATAAAAATAAACCTATTTTCTAGGGTTTAACACAGCTTTAAAAATAAAAAAAGAAAAATCACCCATATATTTTGTAATTTATTAGAGTAGCAGTGAAAATTGGATACTCTAAGAGACTTATTAAAA
This sequence comes from Struthidea cinerea, assembly GCA_013397865.1. Lineage (NCBI taxonomy): Eukaryota > Metazoa > Chordata > Aves > Passeriformes > Corcoracidae > Struthidea > Struthidea cinerea. The sequence goes on along the minus strand of VZTI01002182.1, from coordinate 696,212 downwards.
TTAAATCTGATGTGTTTATGCATCAAGTCTCAGCAAACCACAACCAGAAAAAAATACCATGACAAAAAAAAAACCAAAAACAAAACAAAAACAAAAAACAAACCCACAACATGTTTTCAAAATAGCCAGGAAGTGGAGCTAAAGAAATAATTGTTAAGACAAATTTTATCTATATATCTGTAAGTCCGTTTAAACTGTGCAGTCAAAACTATGTGCTTCTCTTTAATATTTACACCTCCCTGCACAATTCAAAATTTAATTAAAAATACTTGAGACATCAAAAGGGAGATTTTTCTGGGATTTGGGTGCTAATCTTCATCCCAGGGAACAGAGGTTCAATTCCATTTAATGCAGGGTACCAGTGAGACATCAAATGTTGCACTTCACACAGACACCTTAAAAGATCCCTGGTTTAGGGCAGGGTTGTTGGATAAGATGGGAAACAGCTTTGTAACCTGACTTGGAGAAGATGCTTTTCCTCTTTTTTTTCATTAAAACATTCATTACAAGGAAAGATGCCTGAAAAAAACCCAACAGGCCCCATGCTTTTTTTGCAGTGCCTCTACGTTATCTTACTGGTCATATTATGGTCCAAACTCTCATGGACATTTGATGTGGGCACAATGAAATTATGACCTCTGAAAAATAGCTGACAAGAGGAAGGAAAGGATGAAAAGACCACTGATATGCAAAATTCAAGCTCTCAGTAACCATCTGGGTAGAAATGTATTTCTATGGAACATGTTGTATTTTATTTCCCAAACACACACCAGACTGAGAGGAAGGCTATCCATCTGCTATCCAGAGTGCAGAAGACAACACAGTGCAGTCTTTTTTCCATCTCTCACCTTCCTGAAAGATTTTTTGTGTTTTGTTTTATTTGAGGGTGGGCTGCTTTGTTGTCGTTGTTGTTTGGTTTTGAGGTTTTTTGGGTTTAATTTTGCTTGTTTTCATATTGCTTGGTGGCATGGAGTTTAGGGGCTCTGTTGGGATTTTTTGGTAGTGGGTTTTTGATATTTTTTCTGGTTGGTTGGTTGGTTTTGGTTGAATTTTTTTTTTTTTGGAGGGGAGCGCAGGGTTTAATTTTAGTTTTTTTGACAGGCAGGGTAAACAGGTATTTTCTTATTCAGCTCTTCCCATCTGACTTGCTTTGGTCTTCAGATGTCCTTGGCTGGTCCTGAACCACAAATTCCACTTTCTGCAGTACTTCAAAGAGAGCAGTCATGGCTGTAGGGCTTGGCTGGAAATCTCTTTATCCCAATATTAAAAGCTTCTCTGTCCTCCACCCTCCTCTCTCCTTTCAACAATAGATGAAACTGAGCTTTAACACGGAAGGGAGCTCAGAACAATATCCACTGATGGCCCTTTAAGGGCAGCAGCAGGACAGCATCTCTGCATGTGTGGAAGTGTGTGAACTCTTCACTTTGTGTGTATTCTTAAGGGTCAAGGACATGATGAAAAATATTTCAAGTGTTTTCAAAGAGATTAATTCTATTTGCATTTTGTCTGGTCATCTGCACTTACTGAAGAATAGCGGGAGAAAAAAAGGATAGTGAATTGAAAGCTGGGTAAGTGAACAGCCTAAAGTTTGGCCCTCACAAAAACACCCCTTGGCAGACTGTAGAAGGAACAGCCCAAAATTCAGGTGTTTATTCTGGTTAGGTTTCTCCCTAACACTCCTCCATGCAGCTTTCTTACCACTGCTCTGGTTATGCTGCTCCTTCCATCTGTTATGCTGCTCTTTCTACCTGTTCCCACCTCTGGCACTTTATAAGAAGGATCAAATTCATTCCTACAGTCTGATCTACAAGTTTTAACCTTCATTAATCAAGGAAAGTAATCATTTCGCGTTATAAAATAAAGTGTGATTTGACAACATGTAGACATTTGACTACTTTAGGCATGTTTGGATACAGCATCTGGGTACCATGTGCTTCAGGTTTTGTTTCACTCTAGAAATAAGTTTGACCAGAAAACTTGAAGGAAAACATGGTTTGTAACAAATTATGATAATAGTTCACCTTATCTTACAAATTAATGTACACATTTTAAAACACTAGTGTCCAACTTTCTTCTTTCTCCTGCAGTATAGCTCCAAGCACTTGGAAAACACAAGAGGAAATCCCACCTAGATAAAACCACTGGAGAATCCTCTTCAAAAATAATATAGTTGCTTGAAGAAAACCTATCTTCTAATTGAAACTGTCCCAGAAAAAATGTCAAGAAAAAATAAAAGTAGTATTTGGGTTAAAAGTACAATGAAGCATCAAAAAAAAAAAGTTCGTCCAAGATATTTTATGTTTCCGTAGAACATCAGCTCCATCTGCTGGGAAAAAATCAGTTTGTGGAATGGCAGCTGCAGTTTCTGTGCTGGGCAACCCAAGTCTTTGTGCTGAGTTAAGGGCTTTTGATTTATAGGAGTAAACAGTTGTACATCAAATCTTGACTCTGACACAGTTGGATGACATGAGGGCTTAAGAAAAATGCTTTCTGGTGGCAGTAATTCATGGTCTGTATATCACTGTAAGCACATGACTTCAAAAGCTTATTTGAGCGATGCAAGTCACTTGTAAAAATAGCTCTGAACATTAAGAAAGTGTCAGTTGTTTTTCTGCTAGCTATTAATTTTAATGAAAAACAAATTATGATTAATAACATTGCAATTAAAAGCAAATCCAGATAATTAAAAAAATATAAATATGGCATCACAAGCTACGTGTCTTCTAAAAACTCTCCTACCCCCAAACCCACTTTATATTTCTTCAGTATTTCTTTCCATATAATTCATTAGTTTTTTAAGCTGTTTTAATTCCTTAAAAATTTTCAATTGACATTTTCTAAAATAAAGCTACAAATGTGTGCTTAGTAATAAAATCCAGTACCTCTAGGCTTCTCTTCAAAGAATACAGATGCACAACATAAGCCAGTCTTCAAATGAGTATTCAGTTAATTGGGGATTGTTTCAAACATAAAAGCCTTTTATTGCTCTCTGAATTCTGTTTAAAGATTTTTCAAGTCCTTCCAAAAGTCATCTTTATTTACTTTGGAAGTTCTCTGATAAACTTGTGATTATGTAAGATCCCATGCATTACTTGATATCTAAGCTCCAAAATTCCACACTTGAAGAAAATAGTGTAATTCTGGCAGTGACTATTCGGATTTCTATCTCCAAGGTGCTTTACTCGGGGAACACATGTAGAAACTTAGAGCAGGTATCTACACACTCCAGTGACACCATGAATATATACACAACATTTCTGGCTCTGCCCACGCTTCTGAGAGCAGTTATTCGAAATCCTTTCTGGAGCTGCTTTCAGAGGAAATTATTTCCATGTGTGAAATCATAGAATTCAACCCACCCAAAGCCTCCAGTGATCAGTGAGAGCCCAGGCCAACCTGGGGTTCCACCAGTGAGACAGAGACACTCAGCATTTGGTTTATTTTGGAGTCCAATAAAACACCATTAAAACAGAAGCAAAGCTTCTCCATAGCAGGATATCACTGTGGCAGATTTCTGCACAGAACTAACTTTGCTAAGGGTATTGGAATTTCACAAACTACACAAGTTTGTCTTTATAAAGATGAACAAACCCACACATTTTGTTTCCCCGGTAGAATGCTGCTGTGCTTAAAAAAGGGACAAGCTTAGCCTGAAACACTTGAAAACAACTAGGCAATGATGACTGACTAACTGCAGCACAATAAGTCTTTTTAGCACAAAACACTCTAAGAATTGACTAAACACATCTTTAAAGGCAGCTGAATTGTTTTGGTAGAGTGAAAACAACAGCAAAGAATGTGTTTCAATACCTTAATATGAATACTGATCCATCGTGTAAAGATGACTTTTTCAAGGGAAAACTGAGTTTTAAAAGCTGAGCTACATGAGTAGTTTCATGTTTCCTTTCTGCATTTTTTTAGTATGGTAATAACAATCAAATTTTTCAATATTGACTCCCCACATTTTCTGCCCATTTCCAAGGAACTTGTTTAAATGAATAATGAAAAGCCTGCAAAAAAGTTATGGAAAATGCAGTAGTAGGGAGAACGATTTCTACATCTAAGTAAACTAAAGGGCCAATAGCTCAAAGCAGCTAAGCGTGAAGCAGTGCAATTCCACAAGAGCAAGGCAGTGGAGTGGACCAGCCCAATCAGCATTCCCTACCCCAGATCACAGTGTCTGAAGAGCTCTGAGCTCACCAGCTCTCACTCAGCAGTCAAGTCAAAGCCATGTTAAATGAAAACAACCCTCAACAAGTCATTGCACTCAGATATTTTTAGGTGTCCACCAAGTCCCTTGGTGCCCAAGCACAAGTAACCAAGAAGAAATTGTAAAAGTCTGATTTTCTCAGCTATAGCTGGGGATGGCAGCTAAAACAAATTCTTGCTTCCTCAGTTTGTATTAATGAAGCCCAAAACAAGCCCAAAGAACAAGTATTACACATTGAAGTACATGAACTTTATAAATATTTGTGAATAATTGCATAATCTGTAAGACAACTAAATACTGTACACAGCAGAACACCTGACCATACAGGCATAATAAGGAAAAACCTACACACTGAAGAGATTAGTAAAAGCAATTTCTAGTGATGCCAGGATGATTTTTTGCCTTTTCTTTTATACCCCTTTTATATACCTTTTTATAACTTCTGTATTCTTAGTGCTTTTTGCCTACATTCTTAGACTTGTTTGTCAGGTTAGGAGACTAAACATTTTAGAAGCTTCATAGTTAGCGATCAGAAAGCCCCAGACACCAAGGTCCTCTCCAGAACACATTTTGTAAACTAAGATAGAACCGTGCAGGGGAAGGTTCCTTGGGGAGGGGGGCTCACTTGAGCCTCTCATTGGGGAATCTTTGATAGATGTGCTAATTAGTAAGACCTATAATGTTATACTCGATCTATTGTGGGTGTGCATTGCGGGGTGCATTGGGGTGCATTCCACCTCAATGTGGTGCGCCTAAGGATCCTTAAAATAAATACCAGGGTAAAACCCCTTTTTCCCTTTAAGACCAGGAAAAGGCATCACTAGAGCCAATGAATTCACCTAGAAAACTTACAGAGTGTCTTAGTTGTGAAAAGAGGTTAAGAGTACATTCCACTTATGTTTCATCAAAAATTCTTACCTTTAATTTTCTAACAGCATCTCTTACAACTTCTGTGCCTTTGGGCTGCTCCACTTCTGTGCTGCCAAGAAACTGAAAAGATTGTAATTTGTGAGCAAGAAGTTCTGCATTTAAAGGCCTAATCAACTCGAGTAATCTTATTTTCCAATTATTTCCAAACAGCATTTTGGAAAGGCAATTGTCTCCATAGTTGATAAATAAAAAAATCTTCACACAGCTATTTCTAATCAAGAAAATAACAAGAATTAAATTCTAAACTAATATTAGCATTATCAAAATTGACTTTAAAAGAACATCCTATAAAAATCTGTAAATTAGAGGTTAAAGTACCTTTTTCCACAGGGAAATTGCCACTTTGCTAATAACTCTTCCTAGAAAATAATGAAAAAATGAATAAAAAGTACTGAGAGAAGATACTACCCATGGATCGACATGAGCCAATCATCTGGACTATGCCACTAAAATGTTCATACAAGATGTGAGATAAATTAAAAGAACAGATTTTCCTCTCAGAGCTGCTTGGATAGTAATTTCATAGGTTTACAGGAATGAGGCTCCAGCTTACGTAAAACAAGAGTCATATTCAAGTAGTTTCTATGAGGTTCATATTTTTACCAAGTCAGATTTTAATGACAACCAAACACGTGTCTTTTCATATCTAAAGCATAATATTCCAAAGGGACCTTATGATTTCTTTATTTGTACACTGAAATGCTTTTATGTTCTATACAGTCACACTTGCCTTCTACTCTGCTGTTACAAAAGGCAGGATAATCCTGCCTGAAACCCATCTGCCTAATACACGAATTCATTTTCAATTGCCCAGTTTTCACATTGAAGTACAGTTAAGTCACACCATGTACATGTGTATGCTAAAATAAGGCTAGGAAAATAACAACCTCCCTTTTTTCCCAAAGTACAGTTTTCTGTGTGCCATGACACACAGAGGCGTGCACAATTTTTAAGTCCTAGCCATTTCAAAAGGAATTTAAATTTGCCAAGATACAGACAATTTCAACAGAGTACTTCTGAAGTTTTTAGTTCTATTAAACCTTCCAAACATGTTTAGTGCAGTCAGTGTGCTCAAGGTTCTCCTGCAAAGAAACTGTGCAGCTCCACCAATAATGAAGCCTCATCAGACATTTGCTACTGACTCTGAAATATGATGTGCCACCTTGCATACAACAGTGTGTAAATCAAAACACCAGCACATCTGCTGTCAATATTCTCAACTATTCCAATTCTCCAGCCAGGAGACCAGGGGCTTGGAATAACAAAGCAGAAGGCTCTGCTATTGATTTGATGGCTTTCATGCAACAACTCCAATGACTTTAGACCGAGGGGGTGATCTTGCCTGGAAAAGTGATAGCTGCACAAAATGCGTGTAGAGAAGGAAGAATGATTCTTGGACACTATGGATACTGCACGTGGCAGAGACAGAAAGGGAAAGGTGAGTGAATATATGTGAGCAAAAAAACCCCAAGCCAGTGGGTAAGGTCAGATGAGAGTCTAAGAGGAAGGTTGAAACACCAACGTTACCAGCTATCCGCACACGAGCGTACTTATATCCACCACAGCTGGCAGAACACGAGAGGCAGAAGTGTAATTGCTGCCAGTTTGTGAGCAGGTCATGGTATGTGACACACAGAGCAGGAATCCTGCACAAACACAGGAACAACAGCTGCAGGTGTGGACAAGGCTCAATGAGCAGAGCACAGGTCACTGCTGCCCATGGAGAAGCTGCCAGCTGAGACAGAGGCCTCATCCATGGCTGTTTCCTCATACGTGTGCTGTTTTCAAGCTGGCAGTACTGCTGTCAGTGTAAGCAGCCCGGTACTTCTCGATACAGATTTAGGGCCAGGCTCAGGTGGAACTGGGTCATGCATACAAAGAGTTGCCCCAGGTTATGCTGCCTAGCCTGCAGCTACTTCTGCAGAAGGGCACAGGGCTGCCCTACATTTTTTATTTACTTCCTTCCATCCAGATGACCAAAATCTGATACAGCTAAGAAAGAGAGTAATTTCCCCATAACTCCCCTCCCAGCTCTCTCCTCTCCTTCACAGTCCAACAAGAGTCACGGTTTCTTTTCTGTATTCAGTAAATCCCAGCAGCAGACCAATCTTTCCATGAACAGTACCTTCCACAAATACAGTTTTCCCAGGAGCTTGTACCTCATGCTAATTCACATTACTGCCTCAGAAAATGTAAGCATCAAATTAAGCTTCTGCCACAGCTGAGGAATCTGTTAAATGTCACTGAATTTTAAAGCTTATAGTAATGTTCCCCAAACCAGAAATTACCATTTATGATCATGGAGAGGAGGGAGAAGTAGACTTCTAAACAGAAAGATAAACTGCTAAAAGCAGTTTAAAAGACTGACAAAACCTGAAGAAAACCTCATTGTGCTTGCTCAATAAGTTACGAAAGAAATAAGCAACCAAGACTCAGAGAATACAGAAACACCATGAGCCTTATATCAGCATTTGAGGAACATAACCCACTAGAATTCCAGAAGTAATTCACTCTCTTCCAGATGAGTGTTGGTTTTGACAGTAAGCATCATCACTGAAACTTCTATTGCTCTCAGCAGTTTTGAACTGGATGGGGAATTCAAGCTTGTGCATATTAAACTATTAAGCGTAGGAAAATATAGTAAAACACGTTTAATGCAGATATACAAAGAAGATTGGTAGCTTAAGTGCTAATACCAAGCAAAAATTACAAGGCCATACTATAGATTGCACTGTTTGTATCTATTTCTATCTCTTTTAATTGCAATTGTACTTTTTTTTAATTCAGGTGTATTCAAATTGCTTACACATTTCATGCATACAGCTTTCATGCTCAACCACCCTTCTTTATTTCTTGGTAAGAGTAATAAAAAGAAAACCAGCAATTAAGGGGAGATATTCTGAATATTTTTATTAATTGGACTGTTCTGTTTGGAGAAAAATATAGACAGAATTTCAAACTAAGGTTATTTTCTAATTGCAACAAAAGAATGACTATGCAATACAGGTTTAACAAACAGCTAATGTTTTAACCAGAGGCTTTTTATTGCTTGCTTTTTCATCTGCTCTGTACCTTTTCCATGTCATCTATCATCATTTTCTGTTTAATATTAGGCACCAATTACTGTGGTATTACTCATGATAGTTAAGCTAAGCAAACAGATGTATTTGCAAAGCTGGGGCTTCAGCTGCCAAGGTCACTGTGACGTTTCTACAATCCCTGGCACAGCAGACACGCCGCCACCAGGATTTCTAAGGGAAGCCACTAGCAACTAACTCACCACCCTCATGAAATGGAAAGGTGGCCATTTCATTATGGTCTTTTCAGCAGATTTTTCTCACCAAATCTCACACAAACACAGAGGACAAATATTTGTTATATCAGGAATTTGGTCCAGCTGTGGCATGAGTAATGTAAGTATTCATCAAGGAAGAATTTCTGCAACAAAAATTTCAAAGCAAAAGGGGTAAATAGGAAACTTCCCTTTTCAACCCCAGGCTCCTTTAGGGAGCAATACTGACACAGAGTTTTAGATGGGAACTTGGCAAGTCAGCGTTTGTTTGCAGCATTTGAGGTTTCCCTCTGCAACCCAACTCATGCAGAAAAACCAGCATATGAAACCTAAGTGGTTCCTGTGAATCAAGCTAATACAACTCCTACACTTCACTGCAGAAGAGAGAAACATAAAATAACTGTTTCCCCTTGGATCATTCACTATTAATCCTAAATGCAAACTAATAAATGCATTAAATGCTTAAGTGTTCTTTACATAAGTAATGTGCTCAAACACATAATACAGCTGAAAAATGTTTACACATGGCTGCTACATCTATTTACTGTCTGCAACTAGCAAAAAGATTATTCTTGAGGTTGGTGTACTCCACGCATAATAAGCCAATTCAAACAGACGCGATACATAATTTAGGCGCGGCTCTAGACTCAAATATTTATGTGTTGTTTAGTAGTAAGAGTAAGTTCATCATGATCATACTGAATTTTCATTGGATACTTTAAGCTGGAAGATGACATTAAATAATTTGTATAATGTAAAGCAAGCTAAAGCAATTTTCTTTACCACACATTCTTCACAGCAGTCTGCCATTCTTCCAAACGTATTCCCTACAAAACTTATGAAAGGTTATTTTTCTAATATATTACTAATTCTCATTTCACTTGCAGCTGTGTGTAATCAGAAATAACTCTTATGAGGCCAACAGATCTTATCAGTCAGAACCATTTAAGTGTCCCTTTAATGTACAGTGATGCTTGCCATTAAGAAAGCGAGCTGTTGGCAAGACAAACACCTCAGATCAAACTGTTTAATATTTAATATTAGCAGGCAACCAGATGTGTTCACTCCACATGCAAAGATTTGCAAGATAATGCAGCTGCAAAGAATTAACAGACACTGTTTCAACATATTAAATCAACAGAGGTTTTATCACTGACGGCAACTGAGAGAAAATTCAGCCCTGTAATGGCCAGGAGGGCTATCTTACACAACAAGCTATCAGACAGACCCTCTGTGGGGAATATCTTTTTCAGAACGTAGGTGAAATTTAACTGTACATTAATGTGAACAAGACATCTTTTTTGGTCCAATTCCATAGTGAAATTATTAAAACTGCTTTTAGAGTTGTATTTTGGCTGGAGAAACTATTAAAATAAAAGGTAAATAATCTTTTACTTTGCTGGCTCAATTAAAAGTCAATTCAAACGTAAGAGCTTCAGGCATGCAGAATCCTTTACAGTTCTGACAAGTGTGCTGCTGTTCTGATGTGTCCAACAGGTCTTAGTAAGGCCAGGTGACTTGTCAAGGTTAGCAGTTCACTTTTTTTCCTTGACATTAGCAGGAAACTCTCCAGTAATTCTTCCCCCAGCAGCTTAGATTTTGACCCTCAACATTTTACTGGCTTTACATGCAAAGCATACCCAGGTGCTTTTCTTTAAAGCTTAGGGGGGCAGAAAAAAACTCTATCCATGCTTAGGAAAAGTTAGCTTTACCAGACTAAAAAAAATTAATAAACTTGACTCTTGATTAAGAAATAGTTTTAGTTTATTCACTTCTGAATATTTAATGTAGATTTTCACTCTTCCAGTAGAGAGCAGTGTAGGATATTTTAATAATAAAACAACATCTGTTTTCCTTTGTCATCACATTTCAATCTTAAAAAAAACCCAGTCTTTTACAGTGCCACATTTCTTTTTTACTCTGAAATTCCTGAACATTAAAGGTTCTCTTTTATGCAGACTTAAATGCAATTCTATGAAAACTGTACTTGCCAAACTCATACAATAAAGAAAGGAAAAAAAGCACTGCAAAATTACTGGATATCTGCTGCCAGCATTTGACAAATTAGCTCCTTCCACTTCCCCCATTCTACAGGGATGCTGATTTACTGATGAAAGGAAGACAAATGTACCCACATTGTGATAGAACCAGAAGAACGGTGCATAAAACAAGAATGAAAGAGAAGTGGGACCAGTTTTGAACAAATGTCTAAGCTGTTAACACTCCATAAGCCCAGGCAGAGTTTTTGCTCAGCCTTGCATTCATGAGCCTTCTCCATCACTCAAACAGCAGGAGGACAGCATGGACCATAAAACAAACAACACTTTATATTTTGGGTTCCTTCGCTTTCCCTACCCCACAGTCCAGTCCCTTACCTGCAGCTGCTTCCTTGGTTCTCTACAAATACTTGTTTTTGCCAGAGCACTTAAATGTTTGGATTTTTCCCCTTTGGGGAGCCCTTTCCTAATGCCACCTTAAAAACAACTCCCAGGCATGATTGCCACTCAAGTGAGAGCAGAAATCCAGCTCACCACATGGGAGTACGAGGCAGCAAAGTGGCACAGACATCAGCACATTCCCTGAATATCCCCTGCTTGTCTGACATCTAATGTTCTGCACAAATGGTGGCCCTCACACAGGAAAAAAATTCTAGGCATTTTTTGAGGGAGTGTTCAAGTACTATTGGCAAAAAAGGAAGATGAATGCACAACTAAAAATATTAAAGAAAAAAAAAAACCAAAGGGTCATCTAACGGAAATCAAATATTACCAGATATTTCATCCATCAACAGAAAATATTTCCTGCAATTAAGATATGAGGAAAGAAAAATCAATTTAATAAGTTATTGAAATGTTTGGGGAGAAAAGAAAGCTATTGAGAAAGGATAATAAAATAATTAGATGCAGAAAGCCCCACTGGTTTAATTTGTACTTTCTTCTATTCTCTATAAGTGCAGTAATTAAGAGCTCTCCACCATCAAATGTACAAGCAGTCATTTCAGTCTTTCAGTCTGGATCTATTACTAAATAACAAAGAACATTATTTGATAACTAAAGCTCAACACATCTTTGAACAGTAGACAGACAGAGACAACAGACATTTCCCTGGAGTAGTGCACCTCACCTGGATGTGGCTTCTGCCCAAATGTCTGGAAACGGGAATACCTAGAATTATTCTGGCAAAGATACCTAAGAAACTGAGGACATGTGGCAGCCCTAAGCCTGCCTAGATCTGTTTTCTAACCCATGTCCAGATATGGTAAGAAGAGAAATTATTCAGCTGCTGACTGGAAGAAATCTGATGTGTGGTCCAAGGGAGCTGAATCCAGCCCGGTGCAACCCTAAAAGCCAAAGAATGGAATAATTACACCAGATCACATTCCTCCTCAAGTCCCACTGCAGCCAGAAGGGAAAGTGGCACAGAAAAAGAAAAACACAATAGGATTATACATTTGTATTACCAAAACTAGCTTGTTTGTAAAGCAGAATGTCAGAAGACTTTAGGACACACTTGGTAAAGGATCAAAACTTAAATCTTCTCCAGAGAGATCAGTGTGGTCACATTGCTAAGGGGGATATCAACAAGGATAAAATCAAAAATCAAATCAGATTGTAACACAGCTGTCAAAGCTGTGCTCTGCATTAAACCATCTGATTCTAAAGATAAAATAATGCTAATACAGCTAGGATCAGCACAAGGGAGATAAGAGCAGGTTGGAGCGCAGAAAGAGTAGAAAAGGTAACACATGTACCTTGTCAAGACTGTCACTACAGAAAACACCAATTATACAAGAGAAAACATCCAGCATTTCTTCAGTTCATCAATCTTCCCAGCACTTCAGAAGCACATCTCAAACTGAGCCATGCCCTGAAGAGCTGTCAGACCGAACCTGGAGATTAGAGAGGAGCTGGGGTGGTGGAGGGAGTGTACCCTGACCTCCCGTCGAACACACGCATCAGCCACCCTGCAGCTACCCAGGCTGCAGGCACAGGCTGAGAACAGCACAGCTGCCCCCAGACTGACTCCCACCTCAGGCACTGACCAGGAAAGAACGTTCCCCTGGCTCTGCCCCGCACACTTGTTACCTGGAGCTTACCCTTCACTCCCACTCTGAGTGAGGAGGCAGCAGCAGGAGGGTAATAGGGATATGTCTTAGGGATATTCCAGCTTGGAGCAAAAAAAAGGCCAGCAAGCTAAAGTCACTTTTAGAAAATTCTTTAAAAACTTTGATGTATGGGAAAAGGGCTTAAAAAGGGAACTTTTTGCCCATGCACAAAAGTGGTGCTAGTACTAGCAGTATATCATGCTGAAGGCCTGTTTTCCTTTTAATCCCAGGTATACTTCTCATAGCTGATAAATAAAATCAAGGATAACATTTGGCATGTAATAAACAAGGGCAGGAGAAAATGACAGTGAGATCAAATTCATCACTGGAAAACAATTTCTTATCATATATTCCCTGGCTGAGGTTGGGTCACACAGGTTCTTTTGATCATTCTTTCCTGATGTGCGGTACAGTGTTCTTTAGCCTTCACATGCAAGAATCCTGCGCTCAGAGGTTGGAAAAAATGAAGGAATAAATTAAAGAATGACACATTTCCAAAATTTATCTATTGTGCTTAAATTTGGACATACTCTGTGTTTCCAGTTTTGGCTTTTTACACAAGTGAACCGATATTTTTTTTTTTTTTTTTTGGTAGGTAGGAGAAACTGTCAGATCCTTTTACTGGGGCAGGATGATGTCTTTGGGAGTAACCCAAAGGCACCATCCTCAAGTTATTACAGCTCTTTTGCTTCAATTCACAAACTATTGACACTTAACACCAAACAATGGCATCAAATCACTGTCTTCTGTTTCTCTGCCGCTACTCATCAACTCTGCAGAGCCTCCTGTGGCATATCTGGATACTGCCTGAAAGTTTAAGGATAACTAACAGGAGGAAACCCATCAAATGAGCATAGTATTGACTAATGTGATCTGGCTGGACCCTGCATGTGGCCTGAATTGCTTCTGACTTGCATGGAAAATGACAGAGTCATCCCACTACAGATGCTCAGTAACATCCTTGCTGGCTCCTGCAACCCTCTGCTGTTACTCTCATATTAGTATAGGTTCCATTTAGTTTGTGACCTCCAAGAATTAAGAACTGGCAGCTCTAAACTGACTGGTCAGTCTTAAAGTACAGCACATCTTTAGTTCTGTAAGGATTTTCATTGCTGAACCAATATTCAGTGAAGGCGCGCACAAGAACCATTCTGTATCAAGTTAGGACAAACAGACCTAATTACCAAACCTGACACTTCCTTTAGAAAGGGTATTCAAACGTGAAAAGCCTCTGATACTCACTGAAGACATATCCCACTGCTTGCATGCCTCAATTTAGAAAATTTATATTCCTGACTGGATTGTTTCCAGTAAAAAAAGATTTAATTTACCTTCACTGAAGAAAGCCACCTAAAAATAATTCATATTCACTGTTTTATATATCAAATTTTCAGCTTCAGAAGTAAATATTAACAGAGTGGACAGACTTTTCAGCTTTACAAGTCCATAATTAGACAGACTTAGTTCTGCACCACAGCAACTGGATTTAACTCAAGCATCATTTCCTCATGAAAATTGTAAAGTCAAACTAGGCCCTTAAATGTACTAAACCACTATTTTTCATTAAGTCCTAGATATTTTCAGATATCTTAATGTAACAGATTTGATATCAGTTGTTGCTTTTTCCTTTTTGTTTTCATGAACCAGATGCCAATGCAGTGATTTAATTTACTTTAAACATAAGACAAAAATGCAACAACTCCTACATTCTTTTGTACAGATGTGAAATGTAGTGTTGGAAACTTTAGAACACAGAGGCCCGTTTGCTTCCCTTCCCCTTTAACCTCTGCAGATGCCAGCCAGCAACACTGGCCATTCAGTAGGGACTTCACTGCGCTGCCGCATGAGAAAACATTTCATTGTTACTACCTGTGTAAACCCACTACTCTACCCAAGCTGAGGTTAAAGATCATCTTCTTCAACACTCCCTTATGGAAAGGACAGATTTCCACGTCCACTGGCCCCTCAAGAAACACACACCTCTCCAGTAGAACGCTACAATTAAATGAACAGCAAGATGAAGATCCCAAGCGCTGGTATTCTCACAGCAATGTGAACACCCAGCATAAGCCATCCAGAGCTGCTGTCCTCGTCTGGCTATCTGGCCCTGCTGAATTAACACCCTGCTTCTCATAACCCCACTGTTCCTTTGAATGCAGCACCTACTGGTCAGCTCTATTAGCATTCTGCAACTATCCCACTTTTTTTACAAAATACAGCAAGCTGAAGCTTGAATTCTGTTAAGCTCCATCTGTCCTGCCGACTTTCTGTCCTGTTAGAAATATTAGGCCTATCAAACAAAACCTCCCCAAGAAGAGTGAGAACTGAACTGAGAACAAAAAGCCCTTATGAAGTGTCGCTGTGAGCGGCACTAACGGTGAGGAACGGCACGACAATGAAGAACTGTCAAGTATATGATATATGCCAAGTATATGATATATGCTGTCAAGTATGTGATAACAAAAGCTATCTTAATTCAGAAAACTGGCAAAACCACTCTGCTCTACCAATAAGGTGAAGCTTTCTAAAACTGGGAGCATTTTGATGCACTCAGAACTTCTGGGGTGCACCTCTGAGCCAGGGGAGCAAATAGGCCATGACGCCACACAGAGCGGCTGCTCCTTCCAAGAGATGTTTCCCAGATGAGTTCATCATTAGGAAGAGCTCTGAGCACAGGCTTCATATTCTTTCTTTCATAACAACATGTACAAGAGCAGCCAGGAGTTTCTGTGTGCCAGTTCAAGGTGGGATTGTGCAATTCTGAGCATTCAGCCTGTAGCAACTGACTGGACACAAAACTATTACAGCCTTCCTCTGCTCAATGCATATAAATTCTACGGGTTCTGGAATAAATTGTGATGGATTTATAGACATATATGTAGTGTATATATATATAAATAAATACAGTTAGAAAGTATTGAAGTCATTCCTTTGTACTGCAAAACACTAATATATCTTATAAAAGCAAAGATGAAATTCCACAGACATTTCCCATTTTGTGGTTAAAGTTTATTTTGATCTAATTTCTACCTCCCTTGTCCTTGACTAACATAATACTGAACTTGTACTATCACACTTTTGCCATGGCAACATGCAATGACATTATAAACACAGAAACAGGAATTCCCTGTGGGACAAAAAACAGAAGTCACAGTTAGGAACAAAATCCTCGTTCCAACACAAATAGCCTCAGTAATAGGAACAAATAACTATTGTCCATGTCTCTCAGTTTATTAAAGACCTTTTCCAGTTTAATGTGAAATAAGAAATTGCCTATTTTAAGGACACTGCATTGCTTCTGAATCAGGACTTTTAATACTGCAAGGCTTACTGCACCATAATTAGAATAAATGACTCCTGATTTAATTCTTGATTCAGAGAATCGATGTGCTGTCAAACAGAGGACAAGCAGCACACCAGAAAAGAGGGATTCTGAACAAAGAGCCACGAATCTGTGCAACTAGGCTTTAGCAGCTTGGAAATACAATATGAATTTTGGTAGGCTTTCCAAGGAAACCATATTTTGAACATAGTCTCAATTTTTTTTTTTTTTTTAATCTATCATCACCAAAGCAGATCATCTGCTCTTTAAATTCTAGTATTATAGTATACATACATTCTGTGGGCAAGATAATAGACACCAGAGGACAGATACAGGTGCTGAGGAGTATTAAAGGACAGGAATATGAACTGTGAAACACCTTTGTTGTTGTTTGTTCTTTGGTTGGTTGGCTTTTTTCCTAAACTGTAGATTTCCTATACTAAGAACCACTTAATTTGTAAAGAAAGAATAAGCCTAATGTTTTATTAGTATAGTAACTTCAGTAGGAAAATATGTTGAGTCAGTATGCAAAGCATAATCCACAACCACATGGAAAATCTACAAGAATATGCTAAATTAAATGCTATGTTCACAGAAATTAATACCAGCATTTTGATAAAAGTGGACAAGAAAATGTCTGTGTTCAACTAAAAAGGAATTGCTTTTCTTTGCTCCTAGAAACTACTTCTAAGCTCCATCTACTTCTTTAAATGTGTTGGTAATTTTATACAAATGACACATATAGATGTCTTTCTGAGTTGTTATATTCACAGAATACCCTCAGAAATTTTCAGAGAATATTTGACTGGGATAGCCAAGTCAAAATCAAATTAGTTACTTATGGAAGGAACAAATTCTGCAAAGAGAGAAAGTCCATGCAGCAGATAAAAACACGGGACAAAGCAGAGCAGTAGCCATGCCCTTAAAACTGCATCATGTTTAAATTCTGACAAAATATCTTTAAGTGGGTACCTTGGAATAAAAGAAAAAGGACAGGGTAACCTGCACTGGTTCTGGGTGCTTTGATTACTTGGAGTGAAAAGGGGCAATAGCAACAAGACAGCACAGATGGGAAGCAAGCTGAGAAAGCAAACGAAGGGCAGAGGCTGGAGAGGAAATGGCACTTCAACCACAGCAGTTCGACAGTGTTTTCATCTACTACGGGCTCATGACCACAGCACAAGATAAGCTGTTCGATGATTTTTGGGAATTACATTCAAGATTTTTGTGGGGAAACACAAATATGTTGGAAATCTTTCTTTCCAAGGCTGGGAACGTACTCTTAACATACGTCTGCCTCATTGTCTGTGAATGCCCTGCTGCACAGAATCAAATCCTACTCTGAACCCCTCCTCTTCGATTCCATCACAGATTCTGGAAACAAGTACTACTCAGGCAATGGGCCTCAACAAGAAAAGCACTTCTTACATTGGTTTAGCTGTACTGGATCTTTCACTTTTCCTCCAGGGAATGGGAAGTGTCTTCTCTGCGATGATTTCTGTTTTATGAGCCTGTCTATATTCTCTCTTGTTAATCTGTTTTTTAGAAGAAGCTCTCTTTTTTACCCATAATCTCTCATGAAAGACAGCTATAAAACAGATGTGATCACCATAATTCAACACCTGGCCTTCAGGCACTTGAAGAATATCAATAACAGAGTTTTTTTTTCAAAATCTGGCTAGGATGAGAGTCATTTATTTTAAAATAATATTTGGAACACAAAGAACTGCCTCTATATGTCATCATTTAACAAATGTGCAGAGCACTATTTAAACACAGGAAATATTCTTCCCACTGAACAGTACAAATTAGAAAACTGAATTATTAGATTGATTATTTTAGCAAAATGTGAAAATATTTCATAGCGACTATTTCAACCAGACAACATCAGATATGAAATGAAACCACCATTATCATGACCTTAGATCCACCAGCAGATGAGATGGACATCTTGGATGAACTGTTTAAGAGAACATAACTGAGATGGAAAGTAATCTGTAAATTATTTTACAATGGCAATTAATCCAACAAAAACATTGGCTTTCACGTTTGACTTCATAAAAAATATTATGCCTTTCAATAAAAGACCTCAATCTGGTGCTGAAGTGGTAAAATTAATCTAGTCGAGATCATTATAGTGATACTCATATCATTAGGTGAACACAGATTAGAAAACTGTATTTTAAAATCCTTCATATAAGGATTTAGAGTCTTCCCTAAATAGCAACCTAAACCTTTTCACTAAGAGAGCAGGTATTGAGAAGACATTTAATCTTGAGCTCAAGGCATGAAAACAGAGTTCAAAATTTGGGGTCTGATTTGAGAACAGAGATTTGGGGCAGATATGTGCAAAACCTTCAGTGTTACCTCAGTTCCTTATCTTTAAGCTGAGTATAAGCTACCCATTTCTTATCTGCGTTATCATTTAATTATCCCAGCTGAGAAGAAAGCTCATGAGAGAAGTCCAAGGTCTTCTGTTGCCTACTTATTCTGAGCTTTGATCTATGACTATTTGCATCGGGCTAGCACCTACAGCCTCCCTCTCATTATTCTAGAGGCTGTACAAACATCAAAAAGATAGCCCTTAGCTTCAAAGAATTTATGATCTAATGAACTGTGATAAATTGCAGTAACCCCTTGGAAATGCACAGCACAGTTTCATTTAGTACCTCTGAGTGTTACTGATGAAAATCAATATAAAACATCGATCCGATTCTTCCTCGTACACATCAAACAGTAAACACCAACACAAATAAAAAGCTATAACCAGCACAAAATTAACAGAGCGCTCTGTTACACAGCACATACTCAGAATGCTTCAGCAGATTTTGAAGATAAAAAAACATATGAAGAGGTCCAACTTTCCCAGCTAGGATGATTCAAAACCCAAATTCAAACCCAAAATTCAACCCTCAAACCCATACCTAGTTTTAAAGCCTTTAAGATTTGAACATTAACGATGCACATGCAATTTTGGGGAACGCTTTTTCATTTTGAGAATGTGTTTGCCTTTAAAAATTTCAGGTCCTCAATGCCTCATGAAGTGCAAGCTGGGATATGGCCTCTAAATTCTGACTTAAGAAGACCTACACATTCCTGATTTGAATGGATTTTTCCACAATAAAATCTGTATTTATGAGTAAATAAGATTTCCCTCCCACCTAATCTTTTAGTACTAATTAACATGAATTGTTGAGTTACTTATCTGTCCTCATAGTTTCTCCCTACTCAGAAGCACTGGGAGCTACAGCAATAGTACAAGATAGGGTTTAGGGACCTTTCTATTTCATGCTTCAAGTTATCTGCTCCTTCAAATACAACCCTTGGTTCCACACATTTCAAAGATTTGATGGACATCTTTGTTTCTGCATTTTCCCTCTTTTCAGTAATACTACAGCAACAAATTGAAAAACTACTTGTAAAACAACAGGAACTGCCCAGTTTTGATTTTCCTTAAAGGTTCAGAATGAAGAGAATATTAGCTACAGAAATACAGAAGAAAAAAAAAAAGAGGGTTTAGGCCAATATAACCCATCACTCCCTTTTAGCGGCAAATAATAATCCCTGAGAAAAATGCAAAACATTTCAACAAAACTTTACAAATTACTTAACACAAATATTTCTCCTTTGCTACGTTCCAAACCATAAATTATTAGTACCTCTATTAAGTTACACCTAATATTCTCATGTTCAAAGTTCAAAATGCTTTTCTAAACAGGCCAAGATTGGTTTGACACTTTCTGAGCCAGAGTAATCTGAAGGAGGCATTTCTGAGAGAAATATTCATTGCAGTCCAGGATCCACAGCTGCCTAGCGTACATTACTATTTTATTAAAGTTAATAAAGTCAGAGACCGCAGCTGGTGGTTTGTCTGATTCTTTATTGAGGATGAATCCTCATGGAGATCAGCATATGTGAAACTACCCGAATGGCGAACAGCCTGGCTGTTGGAGAGATTCCTGTAGTCTTGTTTTCGTTTTTAAAATTGGATCTCCTTGTAGAAGTTTCTGTTAAAAGTCTTGTGCCATTCTCTTACTTTCTACAAACCAGCTCTGTTTCTAGTTTATAGAAAGGCTGAGAATAAATATGGGAGATAGGAAAGAGTAAATCATCTGCAGGCCTGATTTAATTTAAAACAAACCAATCTATAACCAGCTGGGCCACCTAGCCCACGAGTACAATAATCCAGATATTTGAACCCGACAGCCTATTAATTCCAGTGTCAGACATGCAACTCACTTGATAGTTGACAGTGCAGAGGCTGAAAGGCCTTCTTACAGCAACCTCGAACTCCCATAGCTGACAGCTCTCCTGGAAATAGAGCTGCAGGGGGAATCCCGGAGGACATGCTAATCAGGCTAATTGGCAGTTTCAAGCAGGCTTAAGGAGAGGCAAGGGAATAAATATGAGCAACAGAGAAGGAACAAAGAGGGATGTAGAGGGTTGAGTAAATCTTTGTTGACCCCAAGGTCTTTGCACACTCTTTTTTGCTTTGTTAATTCTGACTCGACAGACTCTGAGTCTTACTCAGTTGTCTTGAACAGGCAGATCACTCACTGCTCCTTAGCCAGTGAGTGCCTGCTCTTATCCAGGCCTGAGGAACTCATGACTCAGAGCATCACAGTAAAGTGAAGATTAATACTCAAATACTAACTTAGTCTTTCTCTGAAGAATAGGAAAATGACATTGTAAAAGCTGCTACAAAGCTTCTAATGATTTGAGACTTTTGTCTCAACAACGTCATTTCTCACCTCTTCTGAGACATTACCAGGGAAGGCCAATGATGCAACTGTTCAAAACATACTTTTAAACTCGTAGTTAACACGGTGTCTTTAGAAATACACTTCAGATGTGTTCAATATTAAATCATAGAATCATTTAGGTTGAAAAGGGCCTCTAAGATCATTTCATGCAACTGTTAACCCAGCACTGCCATGTTCACTGCTAAACCATGTCCCTAAGTGCCACATCCACACGTTTTTTTTGAACACTTTTGGGGCCGGTGATTCCACCACTTCCCTGGACAGCCTGTTCCAATGCCTCACCACCCTTTCAGTGAAGAAAGTTTCCCTAATATCCAACCTAAATCTCCCCTGGCACAACCTGAGGCCAATTCCCTTTGTCCTGTCACTTGTTACCTTAGAGAAGACGCCAACCCCCACCTGTCTACAACCTCTTTTCAGGTAAACGTAGAGAACAATAAGGTCTTCCCTCAACCTCCTTTTCTCCAGGCTAAACAGCTGGGGAGCATCCGGGGCTCCCTCAGCAGCTCCTCACAGGACTTGTTCTCCAAATCCCATATTATGAATTGCTGTTGAGAGTTGCTATTACTACTACAGAAAAACTTCCACTCGCCTTTTCTATAAAAACACATACATTCTTCTACTTTAAGAACTTGTTGGATTAACACTTGAACACGTGGCTGTTCTTCATTCCAACAAACAGCTCTTCTACACTGAGAATCACAATTTAGAAGAATAACCTCATAATAATAATCTACATAAAGAATAATAATTTATACAACAAAAATAATGTAAAGAATGTACCTGCCACAGGTTGGGTCTATAGTTCTCTGTTGTTCACCAGTGTGCTCTGTTAATCCTACCATCCACACAAGTCTTCCATGCCAGAGAAATCAATACCACAGAATCCCCTGCTGTGGATTTTCAAACTTAACCAAAACAATAGACATACTTAGGAAATCAAATCTTGTAGTAAAATGTTGCAAAAAGCTTTGAGCCAGAAAGAAGTTTACCATACATATATAAACTATGTGCCCCATAATCCAGAAGTCATATAAATTCCAGGGGTTTCATATTCCAACCCTTCTGCAAGTAATTCTAAGATGAAATAGAGCAACAATGACGCATTCTTGAACTAAAACAAAACAGAAGGCTTAAAACTACACCTAGGCCTGATTCTTCCCCATATCTAAACAAACTGAGGAACCTGGCAAAACCTGTGCTCCAGAAACTTCAGAATCCTAGTTCCTAATGCTGAGCACAGCCCTCTGCCACCGAGAGACCAGCTCTGCGTAAGCAGCAACATTCAGCAATTCCCTGTACGGGCTCCCCCACAGGGATACGCTTTAGGCCCTGCAGGGTTAACTAAGCCCTGGTAGTTCTATGGTTTCCCTTAAGCTGCATTCACACTTGGAAGCTTAAACTAAGGCTGACTTCAATGTGAAAGGTTGCTAGACCAACTGCTATGGTAGTTGAAGCCGCTTAGTAAGACACCAACATCACCTTTCCTCTTAAAGCCACTGGCAAGGCAGCAATCAGCTAGACTGCGTAATTCCCAAAAGCATTCCTGCATCCCTGAACAGCTGACTGAGCATCCAGCTACAGCTGGCACAGATACAAGGAGAGGGTGTGGAAGGGGGACATGGGACAAGCAACACAGGGGGAATACAGATATATTTTCCAGGCAAGCAGGGATGAATTTAGAAAAGCCAAACCTCAGCTGGGGTTGAAAGTGGTGAGGAATGTGACAGGGAAGGTGATGGTCAGGAGACATGGAGCTGCACCTGTTCAGCCTGAAGGTGGTGAGTGTGGTGTATACGTGTGATGTGTGTGTAAGGCTGGGAGTCACAAGCTGCAGAAAATTATAACTAGAAATAAGGAAAAAAGAGTCAGAATGGTAGGGAATATGTCCTGGAACTGGCTGCTGAGAGGCTCTGAACCTCTGCCTTTAGTGGAATTTAAACCTCAGTTGCCTAAAGCTCTGTTTTGTACCACCTGGCTTTGAAATCATGTCCTGGATGGGAATCAACCAGATCATCTCCAGAGGTCCCTTCCAACCTATATTACACTGGATTTTTCCATTTCAATTCCCAAAGCAAATCCTAATCCAAAGGCAGCTCAGCCAAGGGACAACTCCAACATGCAAGGATACATAGGATATTCCCTCTTTCTAAAATTGAGGATGTTTCAAAGTCCAACAATGAGCAAAATCTTTTGCAGTTTTGTATTTTCAATCCAGATAATAGTTGTTAGATATTTTATCAATGTGCAAAATAACTGATTCTAGACTTTTCTACCAAAAAAAAGTTTATCTAAAGCTCTTAAGCTGTTTCAAAATAATTTTTCTTTGATGAGAGAAGTGAAAATTAGACTGCTCAGAGATGATGAAAAAGACTGTAATTAAGCAGCCAGGGTGCTAAATAAATGAATGCGATGGCAATTTATGTGAGAGAAACAAACTGTTTGGATACAAAGAAAGCCTAAAACTCACTCAGGATAGGGAATACTCTAGGGCTGTGCCAGATTACACATCAGCTTCAATGTAGCCAAGGGGCTCTATGACGTTTTTAACATCTTACTGCATTACTGAGAGAGGGACCCCAATTACTTCTCAGATCCTATGCTGAATGCCATTAATTGGTATGAACTGTTTGCGATTCCTGCCAAGAAACTCCAGCTTCCATAACGTAATTGCGTTGCAAATGTTTCATAGTTGTAACTGAAGTTACATCAGTCAGAAATTTCAAGGAAAACAGAGCTGAAGGAATAGCCCAAAAAGCGACAGGCAGAACCTAAAAGAAGATGAGAGCCCTGGACAATGGATCAAGAGCTACCATTTTGCCCTACAGTTGGAGTTTATAAAGTATTGGCAAACATGACCACTGTTTTTTATCTCACTTCCCCAATTAAATTAACTCTTGTTAATTTTTTTTTAACTAGAACCTACCAAAAATATTTCACTGAACCACATATGCCCTATTGGTTCCTCTTCCTGAAAAAGGAAAGAAATGAAACATTATCTATTATATAAAACTGCCTTGAATTATTATACACAAATGCAATTTAAGGAAGAAACACTGGAATTGCTCATAAATTTGATTCATTTCTTGAAGGAGATCATCTTCTGGAGAGTAAGAAACAAAGTCTGTTGAGAGTACCAGTTGCAGACTTTAAATCTTTTATATTTCATTTACATGCTTATTCATCTTTGGTATAATGAGTCCCAAGTTTAATTACTGTAATGTATCAGAAATAACTAAGAAGTTCAAACTGGCATTCCCTTGTAAAATTACAATTTTCAGCTTTCCTTTCTCAGTTGGGTATTTTCACAACGCTAATTTTTCCTGTGCTTATATGCTAAATTAATTATGATCACATGCAAGACATTTTGGTACTCTAATGAAAGTTAATTGGTATTAAGTTATTAAGTCTAATTATAATAAATTTAAAGTAGGAAAATTCATTATTTCTCGTAATGCCCCGTTCTACTGCAGTAGTTTCTAATCTTCAATATTTTTGTGTTCTGTTTTGAAATACCTTGCTATATCTAACTTCACCACATATCTTAAATATACCTTTTAATAGTGTGCCTTGTACCTCCGCTGACTTGGGAACACTTGGTCGTTTTTTCATTACTTTTAATGGCACTGTCGTGAACATTCTGCTCAATGCTGACTGGATAGAAAGAGAGAATTGCTATAGCAATAGCAACAAAAATTGTTGTAGAAGTGCAGTTTATGCCACAAAAATGTGGCTTTGATACTGCACAGTAATGATAGCAAAATACAGATATTCAAAAGACATAACTGCACCTAAAACCCTGCTACAGTAATTACATCATTTGACCTACGAACCGCGTCCAGAAGAGTGTTAATTGCCATTCCTTGATGATAAAAAAATACATGGGATAAGAAATTACCTATAGTTTAAAATCTAAATAAACTGTTTATTGTCCTACAGCTAAGACTAATAGTTTTAGGTACTGCCAAGGGAGGTCTTTTATTACAGAATCACAGAATCATTTGAGTTGGAAAAGATCTCCAAGATCATAAAGTGTGACCATTACTAATTCCTTTTTTGCATTGTTCATGTAGCTTAAAAATTTCAAATTGAAGCTACTACATCAAGAATCAAATATGCAGCTGACAAGATAAGAACTTTGACAGTGAGTGTGAAGCAAGCATTAGGCCAGTGGCTGTGTGAGCACTAGGGAGCCATGGCATCTCTTGGTGGAACATCCTCCCGAGGGTTTAATGTGCCATCACTTGTCGTGTGAAAGAGCAGCCCTTTGGCAAGGTCAGAGCCACTGACCCCCTGCCTGACCAGCAGCCAACGTAAACACCAGGCTGGCAAAGCAGAACCTCTCATCTGCAAAATGGAAAGCTGTTACATGTGGAAGCTTGATATAAGCCAAAAAATAAGCAAGTGACTCTAAAGGGGATTACAGACACAAATACTACAGAGACACAGCAAACACTGCTGGTTGGGGCAGCGGCAGCTTTGGATTGGCAGAAAGGCACCACTCAGGGTGGTTATGTGATGACAACAACCAGTCCTTTTTAAAGGCTGCAGTCTTATTCCATTACAAAGTCACACTTTGATCACTTTTGTTTTGCAGAAAGGAAACTGGCCTCAAATCAAGAGAATTAACTTAAGGGCAAAAGAGAACTTTTTTCCTTACAGTACGGAAAATAATACAAACATCTCTTCTTAATTAAGGAACATTACAGAAAAAGTTGCCACAGAAGAGCAGTTTGAGGCTGCCTTAGAATTTTATATCCTGGTGACATTAAAACTGTCATGCCACTACATCAAAATGAGTCAATATTTGATACTGTACTATAACAATTCTAAATTATCTTCCTGGGGAAAAAAAAATTGTGTGATCAATATACTTTCATTTAGAGTGACACAGTTAAGAACAATATAGGACCATGAACTGATGTCAAAATTCTAGCTTCAGTAAACCAAGGTTTCATATCCAGAGCAGGCAGAAGTATGGGGAATCTTATTATCAATGCCTTCTGGTAGACTGAGACATCAATAAGATAAGAAAAGAAAAGAACCCAAGAAAAAACACTAAAAAACAAACAAAAAAAAAAGAGACAGTAACAGAACAAAAGCAAACAAAACAAAACCGAAGAGGGAAACTTTCTGTTTGTCCCTGTCCCCCCATCCAAATAGAAAACCCCAAAGCCCAAATCCTCATTGGTTTACACCATGCAAACTATGCCAAAATGAGCAAATTTTAAAATAACCGGGTAGGAGTGGGTGTGTTGGAAAAGAGAGAGAAATTCAAGATACTTTTATATTTAAGGGATTCTTTAGGAGACTCATGGCTCCTGGATCTTAATTCCAGAAAAACTCGGCTCATGTTTTCTTGCAAAGAGGATTATGGCCATAAACCATCCTGAGGGTGTATGTTCTAAGAGATAACAACACGTTACTAATTCTCTGTTAAAAAGTCCTCTCCAGTTGGTAGAAAAAAGGGCCAGTTGTCAATATTGCAGGGTCCTTTCAATTTCCAGTTAACTTTGCTAGGATTTTTTTAAAATAAGGTAACAGTCAACTCATGAACTGTGTTTTACCAACAAGCTGTCTTAAGAACCAACAGGATCTCATCTTTCCCAGTAAGCTCTCTGTGTTCTGATCATCTCAGAAGATTAGTGTCAGAGAAACTATTTTTGTGTCTTATAAAGAACAGAAACCACTTTTCCACCCACAGTAATCTGCATCCAAAAATCTATGGAGTAGAATGCAGCTCACTTGCTCATGGACAAATAACATCTCTCGTATTGCTTTCCATCAAATTGATATGATTTTCTGAACATGTCATTCTTCACTCACATGATTATTTTTTGAAATAAATCAGATCAAGTGTTGTTTTTTCTTCCCAAAAAATAAGGAAGACACACGAACTGAATGTCAGAGAATTGGAAGTGGAACAATATGAACATTTGGGGAAAAATCAATGAGTGTTGTTTTATACTCGTGTTATGAAGGTTTTCTGAAGCTTTTAGCCATTATCTCACAAGGTAGTTACAAGTTATGAAATCAATGAGACAATTCACTTAAAAACCAAAATCCTGCAAACCCCAAATAAGGTACTGATAGATGAATATTTTCCTCTTAAAGTGCAAAATACTGCAAAACTTAATGAGAACTGATGTGGAAATGTCATCTAGATTTATTAATATTATGCCTGCATATGCCAGCTAACTTCATAAAAGCTGTGCAAATTTATTCCAGGTGTCAATAAAAAAACAGGGTAGGGAATCCCATACCCTTTACTCTCCAGCTACAGAGCAGAGCAACATATTACTTGCTTTGAATCAAATAAGTGATAGTTCCAAATAATAATTTTCTACTGTGATTCCAGGGAAAAACTGGGTTAACTTTCTTCAAACAAACAAACAAACAAACAAACAAACAAACAAACAAACAAACAAACAAACAAACAAACAAACAAACAAACAAAAAAAAAACACCAAAAACCACAACCAAACCCCAAACTCACAATACCATGTGGTATTAAAATTGCAGTTTCCTGCAAGTGTTCTGACAGATGTTAGAGCACACCAGCACAAAGGTTGAGGAGGTCCTGGAATAAACAACAAACAGGAGCAGAACTGGAGAGGACATTTAGGCACATATCAGCCTAAAAAAGTGGAAAGACATTTTGGACCAAGAGCCTTCCTAACCAGGCTGAGAGTAGACTTCCTTTAGATAGGAATTCTCCATCCTTCTCTTCTGCTCCAGAAGTTGCTACTGCTGTCGTTTCTACAATTACTGCCATCTTAGCACCATTTTCTTCATTCTAATGCTTTTTCTGCATAGCTGCATTGACACCTACTCACCAGATACGCTCTTAAGCAAGACAATGAAACATGAAAGATGAGGGAGGTTCCTTTTCTCCTCTCAAAGACCAGAAATGAACAGACATTGTTCAGTGCTTTGAAAAAACTCACAGCTTCAGCTTGCTCTTAAAACAGATGGCACAGTCACCACAGCAAGTAATCCTCCCTCTCAAAAAGTGTAATATAAAGCCAAGGTGTCTGGCAAGGCTATCCAGTTAAATGGTAATACATCCTTGGACAAGAATTCCTTTTGAGAACACACGGAATAAAAACACGTTCAAAACCTGGCAACTGTGAGAACGAGACGCCACTTTCCACTACAAACACTTGCTGAGTGTGGGGCAATGCTAAGCAAAAGAAAATTGAAAACACAAAAGCAGGGAACACTCACGTAGAAACCTGAGTTCTGGCCTGTGAAACAAATATTTTCAATATATATTAAGAAATATAAGGTTTTGATTTAAATTTAAGAATTTTCACACTGATTTTTTATTAAGACTATTTTAAGAAAGGTTTTTATATTAAGAAATACCAGTCATAAGAGAACTTCATCCAGAACAGCCCACAATAGAATTTTATTGAATCATACTCTCCAGTTTGAGCAAGTAATTGCAGATTACTCAGTTTACTCTGAGTTATGCTGATGGCTGCATATTCTCTCCTCCTTTTAGCAAACTATTTTCTAAGCTGATATTTAGGTAAGTATTTAGGAACCTTTAGGTTCTAAGGTGTTTAGGTAAGATACATTTCCTGTCAGCAGATGTCAATATACAAACTGAAGCATTACTTATATATACTTATCTCACTGTAACTGAGATAAGAAAATAAAAGTAAGGCTTTTGGCTTTACTATGCAAAAATGACATTATTATTCTACCACATTATTTCCCGAGTATGTGACATTTCAATACAGCCAGCAGATAGGATTGCCTTTGATATTGTTCAAAACAAGTCTGCGCCGTTAATTTTAATAATATTGTAAGCATGCAGCCTGATGTTAAAATCCTTTGCACTCAAAATTTCCATCCATTAAAAAAAACAAACAGCATCAAGCACAGGAGGAACACTAGTTTGCTTTCTAGTAAATCATAATTCAGAACAAGAATCAATTGGCCATTAAAAACAGGACATTTTCACCTGCAAAACAGACATTTACTAAGTTTGTCTTCATTATTTCATCTGGCAAATCCACATCTCTGCAGTTTTCAAGTTAAAAACAACGTGCTGTGCTCTAAAGGTATGAGGAGAAAATAACTTCATGTTTTCTTACCTTTGCATTATAGGGAATATAATGCTTTGATAAGGCTTCAGGAGTGTGCATCCATGTTTTGTCTACAGAAAAGCAAAATAAAAGAAGCACTGAATGGGTTATCCAATTGTTAACTTAGATATAATAATATCCTGTGGAAAAGATCAACAAATCCTCCTCTTACTCAAAAAACTGTCTGAAGTAGTTGCTGGGGCTGGAGGGAAATATCTCACACCTTCCCAAACACTTTGATGAAAGAACCTGCTTCTTTCTCTTGGGCACACTTCCTGTTTTAACCAACTTGATTTTCCATAAGAATTACAACTCCTCACCCCAAATATATTAATTTGTCTAAGGTTGTTTGCTGTTTCTGTCTCAGATCAGTACTTTCTGCATCCTGCTGTTTAAAGCACTGACTGCATCTTGTGCCTCTAATGATGGGGTTTTTTTGATGAATTACGTGCTTTTTCTGATGAATTATCAAGACATTAAGGGACAAACAAAAAATTATCCAAGCTGTAACTGACAGAAGAAAGCCCTAATCCTTATAAAAGAAAAAGGATGTGCATCAGATTCATAAATTTTAGATGATTTATAAGCTCAGATCATCTGTAATCCTTCCTATACATTTGCTAAACAAATTTGCATATTCTCCTTTAATGTTCACATTACAAGACTGTGTTATTCTCTTACTTTTCCTGCTGCACGGTGACATAATTCTGTAATTATTTGTCAAATACAACTTCCCCTCTTATTTTAATGGCCTTTTTGAATGTTCTACACAATTTAAGGTGGGATTCCAAATGTTAAGAAAAAGCTTCTTTTTAATTACAATCTTAGAAACAATTTTTCAAAGTTTTCTCATTTGAGAGCATTTAAGAAAACAAAAATATTCCAAAATATTAATTTGCTTTACTACACATTTGGGAGACTCTTTAACTCCAATTAGTATTTTATACGACATATATTGAACATTTAGTAGTATTTTCTAACTTGAGACTATCCTGGTTCAAATTAGCATGAATTAAAGTCGAAAATCTGGAACTTTATTGAGTTAAGTAACAGAATAACAGCTTAAAGCAAAATTCTACCCTTGGATACTCACAATTCCCTTTGTCTTTATGGGGAGTTGCAGTTAATTACTAACTTTTTTGCTAGCAACACATAAGGACAATAAAATTTTGTTCATTTCAAACTGTTAAAGAGCGAAAGCTGTGACGTTGATTGACACTAAAGCAATAATTAAATATTTTAGAATATGCAGAAGCAAGAAAACAGTTAAACAAGATATTCACCAGTCACCACTGTAACAGGATCAGAACTGTAAAGCTGGGAGAATTTTTTTTTCCCTAAGCAAATTTCATTCTAGATGGCACTAATGTTCAGCTCCATTACTGAAGAGTGATATTATCACTTCTTAATTAAGGAAGAATGATTTGTCCATTCAGCAGCACCCAGGAGGATGATTAAAGTGGCTCTTCCTTTCAACTGTGGCTCGTGATTGGACTGCCGGAACCAAGAACCCATTTCCCAGGATATTTTAACGCCTGAAACCTGATCTCTACTTTAACACAGTATCAAAGGCTGATGTTATCCGAAAGAGCAAAATAACCACCCCAGTGAATTTGTGAATTACGACTGGTAGAATAAAGCCTGTCAGCCCAGGAATAAAGCCCAAAGCCCAGCCAAGCAGCTGGTCACCAGGCTGGCTGGCAAGGCCAGGCACGGGGGAGCTGGCCCTCAGGACAGGACTGCTCACTGCCCCAGCCTGCTCAGTGAAGACCTGCACCGGGCCAGCATCCACTCCTCCAGGTGCATTCACATTGCTAACACCAAGGGTTAATTTACCCATTTCCTGCACATCACTGTTTACCAGCTTCAGTAGGCATAGTGTCATGTTTATACATTTAAAAAGCAAAATCTAGTAAAAATAGAGCACTGATCATATTAAGGAAATTACAATATTCTCCACTCATTTTATGCCTAGTACCCAAACAAACAAGTGACAGTGCTGTAGCTCCTAAAGCAATTTTACAAGCAGACAAGTGCCAAGACAGGTACCATCAAAACCAACTATTCCTTGCAAATGTTTCTTCCTCCCTTCTACCCATCAGGGCAAATTCAAATCTGAAAAAAATGCTATTTAGTTTGGGAGTCAAGTGTGAAATGCTGGTCTTAATTCAGCATCAGATAATCTTTACAATATTATTATCATGTACAGAGCTTTACTTAAAATGGTTCTGTGAAATCATAAGGTTGCCTACCAGCCTCCGACAGTAACGTTACAGAGATTTCACCAAGCAATAACACTGCCGGGCAAGCGTTGCCATAACTGTTGGTACCCCTAATCGGGAGGAAGGTCAGGAAATATGGACAGGTGCTGTCAGCTCAAAATGAAATCAGTAACTTAGCGGGGTACCAAAAGACACTCCAAGAGTCTTGTGCTATTGGTTAAAATAGTCCAACATTCACATGTAGATCCACAGACACTGTGACACAGGTACTGAGGATTTCCATTGACAATGGAAGTCCATTTCTTAGAGGCAAGTAATAATTACAGAGTGGTAGCACTTTGGAAAGAACTCTTAATGCTAAACTAAATCAATACAAGGCAAAATTCAGGCTGATAGCAAAGATGTGCAAAAAATCATGCAAGCTATTATTGGGTGGTTTGTTACCAGCATCTCCTTCTAAATTGTGAGGTCTGATTTTGGACTTACACCACCCTCAGCAGCTGTTTGAAATACTGCTTAGAATTAGTTTGATTTCACAGCAGTTGAGAAAGGCCAAATTTCAGACATTCTGCATGCAACAAACCAGTAAAACATGAAAAAAGAAAATCCATAAAAGAAGTATTGGTCAAATATCTGATGTAGATATGGCTTGTGGTTTGCATGATCCCTCACCTAATTTAATTTTTAAAGAGTTTTCACAGCTTGAAGCTTAATTATTCATTCTGAAGCAACAAGCAAAATATGAAACCCTACAATGAAAATCACAATTCATATTATTATTTTATTAGATACACAGCAGCAAGAGTTCTAGACACTTCCCAGCTAAATAAAACAGTAGGTCTTAAAGAAAGGACTGAAAGCCCATGTAAAACCAAACCTGACAACCACATCTAATGTTAACAGCAATAGAAAGTGAAAAGACTCATGCTATTACATTGGGTGAAAACCACAGTTATTTTAGATCTTGTCTGAAGTTCTTAATCTAGGTTGCCCTAGAGTCTACATTAAAGTTTAAAAAGTGCTTGGTTGTTTTTTGGGAATTATGAGGTTTTGAGAATTACGAGTTTGACAATTCAGAGTCCCATAAAACCTATGCTTAACTGAGGTATGAGAAATTCGAAGACGTCTGAGTATGTGGTGGTTTTGCCACACACACTGGCACCACTCTGATTTCAGGATAAATCATAGGCCTGATTAAGCAGGATTGCCAATCCTGCGTGGAGCCTCTACACAACACCTCAAGCTTGCTCAGTGTGTGGCAGGGGCACAGAGGGCCCCTGGAGCAGCAGCACAGCAGCCTATCCAGTTTTTAAGGGAATTTGACTTGGGTCGGAGCGTCTCAGGTTTTGTTCCCTGCTGGCACACACCAGTCTGCTAAGGGAAAGCTGCATCAAGCTAACACAGGAAGACCCAAGGGTCTGACAGACTGAATTGCAAGGGTGGAGGTAGGAGCTGGGCACTTCCATGGGCAGAGGATTAATACTGCTCAGAGTGAGGCGTGTCTCCTTTCTAACCCCCTGAATCATGCCAGCCCCATGCCATTAAAAAGGGGAGGTTCCTTTACAACGTGCATTTCACACCAGCTGTTGGTCCCACACAGCCGGGGGTCCCTGTGTGAGCCATTGCAGAGGCCTCAGCAGCACCGAAGAGCCAGGGAAGGGGGACGTGCTGACAAATCACACACTGAAGGCAACGGACTCGGGGACTTCATCAAGTACCCCGAACAACTGTGCTGCACTGAGGAGAGGGTGACATTAGGTCAGATAACAGCACAGCTGACCAATTATCTACCAAGAAGGAAAGCGATAGCACTGCCAAGAAAGTGTTCTCCCTTTGAGATTAATGTCTCTGCATATTACTGCCCAAAGAGATTGTAGAACAGAATATTCACAGTGCAGCTTTAGTTAACTGCCTCCCTAAACCCTACTATCATTATTAATTCAGTAACGTTAAGTAACATTAATTAATTAATGCTTCTAAAGTGTTTATCAAAGCACATGAGACCTAGTGGCCATTCATTTGGTATGATGAACAGAGAAAGACGCTGATTTTAACTCTTTCTGTTTTAGTGCCACAGGGAAAATACAGTAATTTCTCAAAGGTAGAAACTAAAGCCTTTGTTCTCGACTGGATCAAAATCCTTTCACATCGATGGATGTTTTTATTGCCAACAGAAGAAATCTTGGAACTGTCTTTTCTTCCTGTTTCACAAAACTTGGTATGAAAAAAATATTTTATGTGACAACAAGCCTAACAGAGTCTCCTGAAGAAGATATCATCCCAAGAGACCCGTGCTACATCTAGGTATTACTGCCTCGGGAACAAACAGCTTACTTGCTTCAGTGTATGTACATAAGTACCTAACTCTTTCATTATTCCTAGGTTTTCTATTTTTCTGTAAAGAAAGAAAACCTTCACAGCAGGACATGCAAGAACTGTCACCTTGTTAAATAACTTCCTTTATTCTGCACTGCAGCAGAAACAGGCAGGTTCTCACAAAGCCTCCCTTAGTCTGGTCAGACAGCAAGGTAGAATCTGCCTTCTTGACCACTGCAGGTGACACATGGACTGATAGGCTGAGGCCTGAGAGTTAATGCTTGGCACCAGAATTTTCACCAGCACGTAATGCCTAAATATTATTAACAAACAAATCTACCCATATTTATTGCATGGTTCAGCTGCAGCATTTGTTCCAGCCACCTTCTAGAGGAATGACTGAGTCTGGGTGTCTAATAGCAGTAATTTATTAAAGTTATTAACAGGCTACGATGACTAAGCATTTGAAATTAGGAGTCAGAGCCTTCCCTAGAAACATATAGAGAAAAACGCCCATCAACATGCATAGCTCAAAAATAGTTACTTTTGTTATTTTTTTCTTCCCCCCCAAACATAAGATATTCTTTGGAGGCATATTTATTCTTTGCCAAGAAAAGAGCTGTATCTCCCTAGAACAGAGTGAGCCTGGCAGAATGGTTTGCCTGTGTCCTTCTCTCATAATATTTAGGACCTTGTAAATGGTTTTAAACAGCTGATTGCTACAATTGCAAAATGGTGTCATAGAATGCTGGGTTGGTATAGTTACAAAATGAAAATAAGCCTAGTATTTGCATTTCCTTCAACAGTAACATTCACTGCAGAGCCTACACATTTTATACTATGTTTTTGAGATATGGATGTTAATATTTAGGTTTTGACAATAAAGGAAAATAGGAGGAAAGTGTTAGTAGAACTGACCAGCGATTAGCAAATCATTGCTTTTGCACTTTGATTTGTTGATGTTAAGAACTTTAAACAAGTTCAGCTTCCAAAACTGAAAGCAGAAAAAACCAAGAAAAATAAATCTGAACTACTTAGCCCATACCTCATATGTCTTCTAGCCACAAAAAGAGCTACACTGTCTTTGATAAAAGCTTCTAGTTGAAGTCAAAAAAGAGATTACTGGCATAGCATAATTTATCTTAACTGATCACATTTTTGAAAGTTTCCACTAAAATGTATGTAGAGATCGAACCTCCAGCTCCATCTTTGACTTTTGTAGTCTTTTTGCAGAGAAAGAGTTCAGTGAACTATTCCAGTATTACTATAAATAAATTTGGAGGAGTATCAATCAAACTCGTAAAAAGTGTTTGAAAAGCAAGCTTTTGAAGAATTTCTTACTGTTAAAGAACATTATATAGATAGGTCAAAACAAAGGAAAAGAAGCACAAATTACAATCTCAATACAATTAAAATAGAATTTTAATTTTCTGATTCCAGAACACTGAAATAATGTGATATAAAAGTTTAAGTGGAAGTTTCTTTTAAATTCAAACTGGAAGGAGAAGAAAGGAGTTTGAGCAACCAAGGACAGCAACTAAAGTACGCATATCTGTAGCTTCGTCTTGCTTATGTACTTAAAGTACATCCTTTTATGTACCAAAAGGATTAGATTTCACAAAATAGTATTTCCCTGAGTGATCGACTTTGGATGTTCTCTGCAATTTTCCAACAGCTTTATAAGACAAATTCTTATGAAATCAAGTAGCCATTGTGATTCCTATCAAGGTCTGGTTGGTACACCCCTTAATTTATTTCACACAGGATAAGATATTTTGCCTTTAACTAGATACTCATCCAGCTATCTCACAGTGTACCTATGCAACTTAAGCATTTAGGCTGTGGCTGTGTAAATTTTAATAGGGTAGAAGCCAAAAAGCTTCAGACTCTTTCCATGCTGCTCCCACTGTAAAGCCAATATTTGTGCCTATGGTTCAGCAGCATGCATGTCTTCTGGAAAGGAGCTCCTGAGGTTTTGGAGAAGTGACAAATAGTTATTGTTGTAAATATCATTGTTAACCTGCCTAGAATATTCTTTACAGCAGGCAAGAGATAAGATTAGTTCTGCAATACCTTTTTGAAGATAATGCAGATAAAATAAGCAACAGGAAATTATCCTTCTATTCTCATGGTATCAGCAAAAAAAGGAAAATTCAGGCTTAGCTGCACAGACCCAAGAATCCTTTGGAGAAGGTTTCCAAAGCTCACTCCTCATTTGTATGCCTCCTCTGAAGACCTACTGGAACCCCTTTTTTCCCTAAACAATTAGAGCTGTCCCTTCTGCCTTCAGAATGTGAATATACTACCATAAATACATGTCCAGTTGCATACAAATGTTTGCAAACACACACAAACTGCCAGACTGAGCACTTCCCTGTCCCAGCAAGAGCAGACCTTTGGGTCCTTGCCAAATGAAGGTGGAAACCCTGCAGGACCCCTTGCTGGTGCACTTGAATGGGTGCCGCCACAGCCTAAGGAGAACAATAGTACAAACAATACTACAAAAAACAGAGCCAGGAATCAATCCAAAAAAGGGACTTGGCCACTGAATATTGGTTTTCCACATGACCCCATGTTTAGAAAGACAAGGAACAGTAACTGGAATACATATGACCTCTTTGTGGAGGTGTTATAAAACTGTTAACTGATTTTTGCGTCAAGACCAGCTGAATACAGAAATATTTGTTATACCAAAAAAGCACCCTCTTTTCCTTCCACACATCACTCCTGAAAAGAAAACTTATTCAAAAAATCCTAGAAACATCAAGCAGAAGCTTTTTTTTTTGGGGGGGGGGGGGCGGGGGGGGAAAAAGATTAGTTTTTTGTTGGTTGGGTTTGCTTTTTGGTTTTTTTGGGGTGTTTTTTTTTTTTTTTTTTTTTTTTTTTTNTTTTTTGTTTGGTTTTGTTTTGTTTTTTCTCTCCCCTGGAAGGTGAATGCTTTTACAAAAGAAGTGCAACCACAAGGATATTTGAAGACCACAGTGGGGGAGCCTGTGGCTACTTACCTGCCTTTAAAACTATACGAGTATCTCCATTTTGTGTTTTTTTATCATTATTCTTAATGTGGAAGCCCAGCACACAATAGGCCATTTGTTTAAATCACTGATGTGAAATACACTCTGACAGAAGGAAAGTATTTACTTTAGGACTACACTTATCCCCATCAGTCTTTTGGGCCTTCACCTATTGTCTGCTCATTAAGAGAAAAAATATAAACCAAAATATTTGTCGTCTCTGGAATGCAGCATATGTTTATAATAAAACTAAAGATCATATTATAGCCAGTTCATTCCCATAAAAGAGCATCCTATAACCTTTGATTACATTTTTTTATATGCCAGCCACTGCCCATTAAATGCATCTGTCTACACTTTCATAAATAAGACCCATAAAAACCATTGCACAGAAATGTTATTGCTGAAATTTATGATTTAAAACAGGCCATTACTTCGATATATTCTATTTAGCATTATAAAGACCATCTACATCTCAGGAGCTGGTAATTGGCAGCAATTATCCACCTTATTAACTGTTATCAAATGGAAAAACCCCAGAAAATTTAGATTCCCACATACATTGAACTTCATGTCATAAGAAAACTAAGGCTGACATTCTTTATGGGATAAAGAAGGACCACTGGCATGCAATAAAGTAAAAATTAAATTCAACTGCTACATCCTCCACAACCTCACCCATTTCAGCCATTGTAATTCAGTAGACATATATATCTACATTTTTAGCACTATTTTGTGTCACTTAAAAAGTTTCAATCTTGCTCACAGAAGGTTTGGATCACAGTCATTCCATATTCAGATATGTCTCTGTCTGGAAGGAACGGTAGTTTTCTTTCACGTTTCTGATGAGGCAATAGCCAGGAAATACTAATTATTTTTTGCTTACTTATATGCAGTAGATCTTACACTAGCATCTTTTATTAGAAGGATGCAGGATCAGTAAAATGTGCCAAACTCATTTATGCGAGGCAACGCCATTCACTAAGAAAATAAGCAAAACAAAACCCCCATAGTTAATGTTTTCTGTTTTGTTTATGCAAATAAATCACATTACAAAATCAAGTCCAAATTAAGAACAAGTAAGTAATTCAGTTTAGATACAAATATACTAAGAATGAGAAAAATTTACATAACAATATAGCATTTAGAGAGATCTCTTACATGAGAATTACATTAATATCCTTAAGCTACTTAAAAGAGTGGCTGAATTTATCAAGGTGCAAACATATTTCAAATTGAACAGACTTCCATCTGCATTACAGACTTCTTGCACTACAGCATTTCAAAGTGAGCATGCTACCACATGTGACTTTAAAGGAAAAATTGAAAACGAAAAATAAAGAGGACTCTTCAAAACCCCTTCCCTAAAACTGGATCACATACAAAAGCAAGCTTCCAAAAATGTGATAGATACACAAACATTTTCACAAGCTTTGTCATAACAACAAAACAACAACAACAACAACATACATGAACATAAATTGTTCATCAATTTGTTTTTGTGGGAGAAGGAAAGAGATCCTTAAAAAAAAGATAATCTATCTTTTCAATGTAATTTACTGCACTCATTGATCAATGAATGGAAACCAGAATGTTTATTTTTGTATAGTCATGCAGTATTTTGCAACTGGGAATTTTCTCCATAAGACATATTTGTTAGTCCAACCAAACTGTACTGAAGTCAAGACAGGCTATGTTGCTTTGAATGTTTTTTTTTTTTTCCATGTTAAAACATGCAACTTAAAATAGCAAGTGCTGATATCAGCTTTAAACCTGAAATGAACCTTTTTGTCAGTATTAGTTCCTAAAGTTTGTTTCCCTGTTATACAAGCTCATGGGTAACAGAAGAGAACAGATATCACAATCTGGACTGCTGAAAGATCCCATTTATTTATCATTACCTGTCTAAGTACTTTCTGAAACAAGTTGAATTTGTTTAAAAATTCATGTTTTCTTATATTTTTCATTGTCGTTATTAGGATGAAAGATGAATGTCTTGATTTTTTCAGTTTGAGATTTAAGCATATCAATTAAGCCTTCAACTAAAATGACTATCAGACAAGTAAAAATAATTCCAACTCAAATACAATAATTCTAACTCAAATACAAACAAAGTCTCCAGGTTAGTTCTGGTTTGTACTAAGTCTTGGGCAGTCAGACAGGCAATGGCTGTACCATTTTTTTAAGGCCAGAGCACTTAGCACACCTTGTCAGCTGAAGTGGCTATTTCATGCCCAAACTACGACCCTCAAAAATAAACTTACACTGAGTATTGCCTCCAGATATTAGACCTGTAGTAAGAAATTGTGCTGCAAAATGAAGTACTGGAAATGCTGAAAGTGGAGGTCTGTGTTCTCAAGAGCACTGCTCCGATTTATGACGAAGCTGCTGTTCCCATAACAGATTCACTCCATAAGCACTCATGCCACACATCTTATCTATGGGAAACTTTTGCCTGCAAAGGATCAAGATTAATTTTAAAAAGAGCTCTCTTTCTGTCTTAGCAACTCATATTTCATTGCAATTCTTTTGTGAAAGCACAGGCTGCTATCCAGCCTCCAACAGAAGAAGGGGGGAAAAAAAAAGAACGCTTGCTTGTAGTGCTTCTTTTCCTGCTTTGTCTACCAATTTCTGTAAATTAAATAATTTCCTGAACATTTAGAAGGAAAGTTTTTGCTTGAAGCAGGTGATGGCATGAGAACAGAGCTCATCAGTAAGAACAGCACAGTCCCAGCCATTCTAGTCCCCAGCTTGCCTAGTTCAAAAAGAGCGAAGCCATGGCATGAGCAACTACCTTCCCTATATGCATCCTGCTAAAGGACTCATATAGGCTGATCATCACAATGAACATTAGGGAACATTTATCCTATAATCTACCCAATTCAGATATAATCTGTGGCTTTTATCAAAGTATCACCTACATCTATTTAAATTCCCCTCATACTCCTATGTATTTAAGACTTGTTTTTGTAGCTTCAAGGTAACAGAGCACTACCCTACCAGCACAGCCATATGGAGACTGCTTTGGGTTTAGCAAGAACTGCTTGGGAAGCCACAGCAGTCACACAGTTAACTCCTCAAACTATCCCCACTCTTGTGGACAGAAGAAACCCACAAAAAACCCATCAAGAAGTGGAAATCACTGCACCTCTGAGATCTGGAGGGAAAAATCAAATACAGTAAAGGATGTTCAGCTATTGAACCTGTTTTCAAATGCAGTTATTACACATGAACACTGATAGAGCCAAGTTCTTCTGAACTTCAATTTGCATTAAAAATATGTAATTTTCACTTATTCTTGACAATTGCTTAACTGAAACTTGTTTTTTCCTAGGGTATGAGAATGGAAATGTCACGAGTATTACTATGAGTAAAATAAACGGATGACAGCATTGAATTCCCCTGTCTCCTCAGGTTCTGAATCATTATTAGGAATCCACACTAATTGCACTCCATTATGCCTGACAGCTTTTATACGATACTTTTTTCTTCGTGGGGTAAAGAGAAAGCACACAAAATTGACTGAACAACAAAGCAAATGTCTTTGAATACAATAACATGCAAAAATTTAGGTAAGGACTTAGTAAGAAACTAGTAAGAATTTTCTTATGAAGAAATAAAAACAGAGAGAAATTAATCGAGCCCCCTCAAATGATCCCAGGAAACTGAGGATACAACTGTACAACCTGATGATAAAAGTAAGATGCAGAAACTGCCAAGGGCAATAAGAAGTAGTGAAGAGCATTTTAGCACTCTGGGTCCAAGTCTACACTCTGAGAAAATAACCAGTAAAATACAACTGGTCTGTTTCTGAAACATGGCAGGCCGAGCTTCAAACATTATCAGAAGTCATTAGGAAAAAAAAAAAAGGAAAATAATTATATGGTCTCCTAGACAAAAGAATCTACAGCTCCCAAGTTTCTTTCTCAGTCGTGATAAATCAATCCACAATTAAAGAATAATGAAATGGTTTCTCAAATGATCTGGAAGAAGCTTGGCAACACTATCAAGCACTTGACAAGTACAGATCTGTTGACAGAGATGTTACAATTACCTACTAGAGGAAATAAACCAATGCTGAAGGTGAGCACAGGCTATGGGTTTAAACTTATTTCCTACTGGTATTGAGGTATTAAAAGATCTTTCCTCCTATTTTGCAGACTTTGTGAGTATCTTCCTTTTGTGATCATGTGCTGATATTCTGGACTACTTCTCTTGCCTTGATTCATCTGGCTTTAACAAATAAACGCACTAGACACACAAGGATTCAGAGATGCTGTCATTTCATCTTGGCCTAAGGGATGCAGATTCCTTTTATTTCCAGCTTTGATATTGATACCAAAGCAGAAATTTACACTCAGTTCAACTGAGGCTACACTACTTATTCATGCAAGGCCTTCACCTCAGTGTGTGCCACACTTAAGGACCTTTAGATGAAAACATGAAAAGTAAAGAAAGAGACCTACTGAGTATTTTCTACCTTACAAACAAATGGGGGAAATAGCAACAAAGCTGTCAGTAAAAAAAGCTGCATCCCTAATGCTCCTTCTGAAGACATATGTTTAATCATAAACAGACTGTGGAAAGAGCCTAAGCAAGCCAGAGGAGCAACATATATAACTCCGAATATTTAGTGGTTTGATATCCTTTTGGAAAGCATGCCATTTCAGACTGCTACAAATCCAGAAGAGCTTCTTACAGATAAAAAATAACCTGCTGCATGAGATAGCTCAAGTATATTAAATACAGTTTGAAAAAAATAGCTTCTCCAAGAATAAGAATCCAATGAATATATATAAAGAAAAGTCACTGACTTAGGAGTTCTAAAACCCTCCAGCACACCCTTTGGTGTGTGCCGGCAAAACAAGAAAACAGTGTGTGTATTTTATGTATTTGTGTGTGTGTGTGTGTGTACACACACATCCTGCAATAAAAAAAAATACAGAATTCAACTTCAGCCTTAGAATGCAGAAAGCTCTGTAATTACCAGTCAAGAATGCTTTGCTCTGTACATCTTCTAGAAGGGTGCGCTCATTTCTATCTAGAAAATTTAGTGCAATGATTAAGTTTTTCCTTCTATAATTCTTAATATTCTAAAGAATTTTTACAGGGCATTTATGTCTCCATGAAACATAAGCTAAATTACTTACCTTTCTTCCTGCTAAAAGCACGATTCATGTTGAAAATTCTACCCAGTTAATGATGCTTCTGGGTTTGGTTTTTTCCTCCCCACTTTAACCTGCAGAACAACACACACAAGAAAACAGAAAATTCCATTATTATAATTGAAGTTCTGTTTATCTTCATATTAAAGACACTGTGAATGATCTTAAGAATTCTGAAATAATTCTGAGAAACTGGGGGTGTGCCTT
Organism: Struthidea cinerea; assembly: GCA_013397865.1. Lineage (NCBI taxonomy): Eukaryota > Metazoa > Chordata > Aves > Passeriformes > Corcoracidae > Struthidea > Struthidea cinerea. The sequence continues at coordinate 654,570 of VZTI01002182.1, read as the reverse complement.
GCTGAGGAAGAACTTTCAGCATCGAAAAGACCTACATTCAAAAGGTCCAGTGGTGCTTCACACAGAAAGACATTTTAAGGCTCCTTTAAGCTCTTCTCCCGAAGATTTCAGAGGCACAGAGCAGGTGGTATTATACATAAACATGACTACAAATGCCACACACAGATAGCTTGGAAAGAAAGCTTTAAAATGAATACTGACTACAAGACTCCATAAAAACACTCAGTTCACATTTGCACTGCCCTGTTTCGTGTCATTTAGGCTGTCAGATTATTTCAAGCTAGGCTTTCATCTTCACATGAGCTTGAAACTGGGGAAAAAAAATAAAAATCACAATATATAGACTCTTCTTCACCCAGGGACTCAATACTGAAAAAATTGCTTTCTATGAATGCTATGACCTCCTTGCTCCATTTACCTCAGATTGTACAGTAATTTCTGTATTTTCTTCCCTTAAAAACATGGATACTCTCTTAAATTCTTATATAATTTTTGATTCACAATACTATTTTTGAATTTTATTATTTACCAACATAAAAAACCAATAAAACCCACTACATCCAAAACTATTCAAGACCATTCCTATTCTGCAGTGTAGAGTTTTTCCTTTTACAACCACATGAAAAGATATCCCTATTGCTAATTTTCATTCTGTTCAGATCTTCCAACCAAAAGTTGCACCAGTGCCCTTTCTTTCCTTCTCTACTTTTCAAGCAGTCCAGTCAAAGAAAAAGAAAAAAAAGTGGATGGTAAAAAGAGAAAATCAAAGCACTTTGCTATCAGATGATTTTTTAATCAGCTAGAACATTACCTTTGCTTTGAATAAAAACCAAACTTAGGCCAGTATTTCAAATGTCAGCATTAAGATAACAAATTCATTTAAGATACTTTATGCAGCTCATGAATCCTTCTTGTGGTGCTTACCCCTCTTTTTCAAGCAAGTTGAATACCAATTAAAGCAATTATATCCAAATTTCCACGTAAATATTTGGTATTTTTCAGATTGGAACATATGGGCAAAGACAGCTCAAAAAAATCCAACGCAACAAAACCTCAGTTTTATTTTCCACTAATAACTGATGCAGCAGGACTTCTTCTCCACACAGTCCTGTGAGAATGAAGGAGCAATCCCCATTTACTTAAACTAGCATAGCACCCTAGATGTACGACCAACCATTTGTTCCTTAAAGCACAGATACCAGATCACTTTTGTTTAACAGATTTTACTGAGCATTGAAGAAGGGAGGACACAACACAATAAGCACAGGCAGGACTTATCCATGCAGTTTCCACGCCATGATTCCGATGCAAAGCCCGGACAGCACATTTGGTGCCCAGCAGTTCGAACAGCGAGGCTGCAAAAGCCTCACCCACCCCCACAGCCATTCCCTGCCCTCACTATGGGCAGCCCCACATGGAAAGCTGGGGGTACACAGGGGTCAGTGAAACCAAAAAACACCCATGAGGGCTCTGAAGTCCTGGTAATGGCTTTAGCAGCATCCCTGGAAAGGGCAGTGGCATTACCGGGGGATTTCCAACAAGCATCAGTGTCCCCAAAAGCTGAGAAGGCACGAGCAGCTCTTCTGGCAGGGCAAGCACGGTGTGGGGCTTTCACCAGTGTGAGGACAATCAACTCAGCTGCAATAAAGTAATAAGGAAGAACATTGGAACTGCAGCTTTTTAAGCAGCTACAAGTGTGTTTGGCTTACAGGTTTAACTCGGGCAGCCTATTAGATATGCTTAGGATATATAAGCAGTGGCAGAACTTGGTTCAGAATGTTCACCCTCATGAATTATCAGTCAGTTTTGAGTAAAAAGATCTTTTCCCCTCTAAGATACCTCTAGCAGTTTCTGGCACAGCACTAGACCAAACACTTTAGTTCTCCTCCACAATGGAATCAGAACATGTCCTTTTTCAGAATGCCTTTTTTTTTTTGTGTATTCCTATCCTCATCCAAGAGACTGCTAAGGAACATATTTGAGATGGTTACTGCATAGAGCATCTTCTAAATAGAAACTCTGCAGCCACAGCACAAGGCAGCTGGCTGGCCACATTTCTAGAGATCATCATTCAAGTATTTTGTTTAAAACACAGTGTAACTAAGTATATGTTTCTTCCTCATGAGCAAGGATGTATTACCATTGAAGTAACCTATGCTAATAAAAGCCAAATTTTGTTGGCTACTTAGCTAAAAATGGGCAGAATTGCCAAAACTATGTTCATAATTTCAATTCCAACAAAACAATATTCCAAATACAATTCCAACATAATTTCAATTCCATCAGTAGAACAAAACACAGATGTGGCTTAGGCAACAAACAATATCAAAACACTTAATCAGTGCACTTCCACTTCACACAGAAAATGATATTAAATAGGGAAACAGAATTAGCTACGTGCAACCGCACTTACAATTCCCTCAAACTCTAATGTGAACAACATCATCAGCCTCTCAGATGCTGAAAGAGCAGACGATTAAATGCTCCGTAAAATTTTGCTATTTACAAAAGACCAACCCAAACACCACAAGGTTCATTTCAATCTCCTCAGTTGGGCTTGGGGCAGGAGGGTGGTGTCAGTCTGTCATATGCAGCACTGGTAAGTTTTCAATCAGAAAAGCAAAGTTATGTTTAGACATATCCTGTAATATCTTTGTTCACAATATTCCAATGACAAAGAATAAAACTCTCATGAGCAAGCGAGCTGTTCTCTTATAGTGGATGGTAGACAGGTTTTTTTGGCAGAAAACAATTGTGTTTCTGACAAATCTCGACGCACAAAACCACTGGAACAAAGCAGTCTGCTAAAAGCTTGTAAAGAGCCAAAAGGAAGGCAAGTCAGAGAATTCCATTTTGGTGCAGGGAGCCCTGTGCAAGAGTCCTCCCTATAGACCACTTGACTTGCAAGGGTAAAGCAGTTGTAACAATCAGAGGCATTAGGGAATAGGAATGTGGACCAAGCCATGCCATTACTCATCACTCAGGAAGACACACCTAGGTAAAGAATGTTTCTCCACCTTACTCTGAATAGTTTTCTTCAGCTTTGTCCAGAAACCAAATCCTACTGGGAAAGAGAAAACCTGCATGGGATTTCACAATATGGTTGACTGACAAAATGTGCAGTTCTGACAGATACAAACTAGGGAAAATCTTGGTAATATCAGGCTATTTCCTTCAGGACAGAGAGAAAAGAAACAAAAAGAAAAAAGAGAGAGAAGGCTTAGAAAATAATTTTATTACACTAAAAAAAATTTCAATAACAGACAAACACCCTGAGCAGGAGGAGACATGACACCCACAGTCTGAACACTGACAAGGGCATGTGTCCTGGGCAGGTGAGTGTTTAAGCTGTCATATCAAACTTTAGGTAGTCACAGGGAAAGCAAACACCATCTCATTTTTCTTCACTGTCATTAACCCCTTGTTTTTCATGGCGGGGTGTTGTCACAGCCAGGAGGAAACTGCAGAATGGCAAAGGGTGCAACAAAACAACTGGCCTCGGTGACTGTGGTGTTGGCAGGTATTTGGACTGGGGAGTGCAAGGGTGGCATGATTTGAAGCTGAGATTACTGAGTAATTACTTTTTAACACTGTCGCTGTCTCCTCTGCCTGATGCAGCAAAGGCAGTGAACAATGAAGTGAAGTGGCAGACTTCCAGCTGCCAGCACAAGCGGCTGCAGCCCTCCCTGCCTGCTGAAACAACACTGCACTTCCACACAGGCGTCTTCACACGCCTGCGGGCTCCTTCAGAACGCTGGGTTTTGATATGTTTTCTAAATTTAGAGCTGTCTCAGACAAGCCAAGAGAACATACTTAGGAAGGGGAAGAAACAAGCCATGAATGTAACTCGTCTCCTTTGTCTCTTATTTCCTCTTAGAAACTGGGTATTCCTGAGGACTCATAGGGGGCTTCCCCCACGGTCATGCCCTTTGAATGGCATAGGCTACAACAATTACCTGGGCTGAACCTTTTATTGAATACATCTTTTTCATTCCCCGAATATTGACAACAAAACCTCCCTAAAAACTCCAACTTGCACCCATCCACTCCCCTTAATAAAAAATGAAAGTCCAATCTGTCCCTTCCCTCACACACACATACAGTTTCCATACAAAGGCAAATTTAGCTTCAGAAGACGTGAAGATTCAGACTCTTCCCCCTCTCAGGTCCCAGCCTTTCAAGCACACTGGACAACATTCCCTAAAGAATGAAGCACAAAATGTCTTAAATCCTGTTTCAAAAGGGCCACAGCACACAGGAATGTGTGATTCATTGACTTGCAATGAAACTTAAGCTTATAAAGTTATTTCTGAAGGTAAGATGAAAAACTGGAATATAATAACAGCTTTGTGAATATTTTTTTGATTTAGACCAAAACTCCATGAAAATATTTCTCTAATATGACATCAGGCATAACAGAGAAAAAAATTATGATGATACAAGACTGCATTAAGTAATACACAAACCCAAGTAAACATCTTAATATCAGGAGGCACTTTCCCTTCCTTTTGTACGAAGGTAACTAAAACACTAACTTACCACAAACTATTTTCCTCTGAAACAGTAAAATCATTAAAAAATGACACATCAATGAACATATTTTGGTGCAGACCCAAACCTGCACTGTCATGCTTGGAAAGCACTTTCAATCGCTGTTATGAAAACACATATGCCCTTAATGTTTATAAATAATAATAGAACAGTCTATAGAACTGTAAACCACAACAGCATTTATCAGCAAAATTTATCAGTACAAAAACTTGAAGGAAAAATAACTCAAAACCAACACAGCTCTGTGGGCTTCACCAAAATTGAAAATCTTTCTATCAACTGAAGTTCTTAGCCTACGTTTGTGCTTTATAATTCACAGAAGCACAAACAGAGTATAAAGCAAAACATTCTATCACTGGAAAACTTTACTTTTAAGGTTTTATTCATCACCACATTTTCACAAACATTCACTACCCAGAGCCAAGTAGCAGGCCTACTTCGCAGCTGAAGGTGAATCTGCAGAAATAACAAAGTTACTTGTAGTTTTTCAACTATGCAGAGGATAGGGCAGGGCAAACTGGTAAAGAGCTGGTCTTCTATCTAAAACTCATATCTTCCCACCACAAAAGCAGACCTTGCTGTTGAGATGACAATATTCCCAATGGGACAGAGCCCAAACAGCTCTGCTGGCCCTCGAGCCTGCAGCCAGGGCACCGTGTGAAGTGCCCAGAGGTATCACTGGGGCTCACCAAGTGTGAATGAAGAGAAGACAGAAGCGATCAGGCAAACACCAAAACAGCTGGAAGCTGCATCCCTGAAACAGAGCCCACCTGCTAACATACTGACTCTCCTTCTATGAAGGGGATAGGCAGGAACACCCCAATCTGCAGGCTAAAGACCCTCCTGTGGTTTGAGATCACCCTGCTCTCCCCTGCTCCTGAAACCACTAGGAAGGTAGAAGAGTCACACATGCCCGATATTTTTCTTCCCCTCTCTCAAGCAGTTTATAAGCCTAGTACTGTTGTGACAAGTGCTTTTCAGCCCACAGCAAGAAGCCTTCAGACTACAGGTAAAGCATTTCTCATACAGAGAACTGCCAAAAAAGTATTCACAGAAACCAAGGACAAGCAGACAGTAGTGTTCTGCTATAAATATCAACATCAAAGACAGTCCAGGAAACAGAAAATCTATACGAAATTCATGCATTTCATAGCAGTTTCCTCAAAAGTTTTCTAAGTCATTTTTCATTTAGGAATTTTCTATTTCCTAAAATAATCTGTTCCTTTCAGTAGAAAACAAAATTAGAATAGATATGAGTAAACAGATGACAAGGGGTTATCACTCAGACAGCTGACAGCAAAAACAATTCCTTAGGCAAGGTTATCACTAACTTTTGTTTTACAGCAAGAAGAAATATCAGCATCAATAAGTATAACAAGAATAAATTTCAGTATCGAAACAGAACTATGAACAAAATGTGTTTAAAACTGTTGCAAGCGCCAATAAATCCTCAGAAAACTGCCTAGTGGAACAACCTTTAAAAACCCAGACAAATAGAAAACGTACTTGTTCCACAAAAATGGTTGTCTAGATGTCTTTTCAAGCATTAGGAGCAATGTAACTTTAAGAAATACTGCACTTCTCAGCATATTTACTGGTAAACAATTATTTTTTATTATGCTTAATTATGCTGATATGTATTAGCGGATTATATGACCCATGGAACAAACTGAAGTTTATACTCTCCAGACAAAAGGAGCAATTTCAAACACAAGGGCAACCTCTTCTGCAGAATCCAGTTCTATTATTCGGTTCACTGTGACAGAATAATCATAACAAGATATAAGAAGAGCTTTCTTTTTCCTCCAGTCCACAAGGACCAGTGAGTCAACCATGAAGGATTTCAGTCAGGTCAGCCTAATTCTTACTCCACTGTACAAGAACTTAAAAATGTCAGATGCTCAGAGCCAGTAGAAAGGCTTTATGCACGTTCTCTCCCAAAGAGCTCAGACACGTTCATCTGTTTCCAAAAGACGGACAGATGGTAAACATCTTGCTCACTTGCAGACAAGAGGGTCTGTATTTCACATGCCATTAGCCATCTGATCAACCAGGAGGAATCAGAACGAGATTTTTGCCTGTCTTGCTATTTTCAGATGGATGGTGGAGTGCCTGGGGAGCTTTGTGAGTGTTCTGGTTTTAACAGCAACAGAGTGAGGTTCATCGCTGGGGTCCACCATGGACAGGTAAACACAGAACAGCTCTTAAAAATAAACTAGTTCTGGAGGAAGGGATAACTGGACACCTGAGCTTTTGACTCACAGGAGGAATAATTTTCCAGAATTTCACATACAGTCCTTGCTTGGATGGACACATACAGATAAAAGAAAGGCATGCCCTGACATGGAGTGTGGTTACTTCTCTGCTGGCATCACTGTCTCTCCTTTGGAAGAGCTGACTGCTCTACAGCAATCTAGAGAACCTATTTATTTAATTACTGGCACATTATTTTCAAACCCTCCCTTGTATTTTCTTTAAGAGGGAGGGAATGTATTTGAAACTTTCAGGTCTCAAAACAGCAGCAAATTTTTGTTAACCTTCTGAAATTTTTCCAGTTACATTTATTGCATTAATTTCATTTTCATAATCACATTGAAAAAAGTGCTGCTGACAGAAAAGGCAGAGACCAAAAGACTCATTAGGTATTCTGAAGGTAAATCTCCAAATAAAGCACACCAATTTTAGAAATAGGCTTAGATCCACTTAGAGTAAAAACTCATCATATTTAGCTGATCTGTTATAGAGGCACAAGAGTTTTACAAAAGGCAGCATTTTTCTACTCTACCAAAGTATACTCGGCCAATCTTGAAAAGTGCATGAGACATACCATTGTGCACATACGCTCAACAGGGCCCAGAAGACCACTTCATGTGCTTCCCTCAATGTGCATTAACCTTAATTGAAGTTCAAAAGTTGATTACTGATGTTCCAAAGATGATTAAGATGGAGTGAAAATCCCAGATGTCTGTTTAGACAAAAGCAATCAAGAAAATTCTGGGTAGGTAGCAGGGAACAACCTGCAAAAGAAGAATCAGGAGAAATGTGCCTTCATCTCCCCACACATGCTCCTGTATTTCCTTTATTCCTGCACAGAACACACCAGACATTTTCTTTGCTACAGTCCTCTCAACAGGCTCATTCCAATTTATTATAAATGCAAAATGAAAATGTTATCACCTTTTACCCAAGGGATATGAACTATGACATTCCACGAGGCTTCTTAAGTCTTTGAAATCAGTTTGGTGTTTTTCTTTTAAATGTAAAAGCTTTTGGGCCTTTGTTTTTATGGGGTATGTTTTTTACAGTAACAGATCAATACAAAATTAGCAGAGATCATCCTTTTATGGAAATGAATACAATATGATATCATTATTTAAACCTATTTATCTGCAGGACTGAAAGTCCATAATTTTACACTTTAATTTGGGGACCCTTGTTCCACAACTGTCCCTCAAAGGAGAGCCAGAACACTGTATAAACTCCAAGCATACAGACTGCAGTGCAGGCTATATATGCTGGCTTTCTTGTCTTTTACAGTCCAATTCCTACCAGCACTTACCTCCAGTGGTAAAGGTTATATGATGAAAAAAATCACTATTATAAAAATTTCTAATAATTTATTTTCTCATAATCAATTTATTAACACATTACAAACTTCTGAAACAATGACATACAAAAGTGTCATTCACTTCACAAAGACTTAAAATCCGTGATACTGAACACAATCCCTTAAAATCAATAGATCCCTATAGGATCTATCGAATTTTTTAATAGGAATTAATAAATCCCTATTAAAATCAACAGATTTCTCATTAATGTTAATATATTCAGATTCCTTGCTTTAATTGGTTAGCCTCAAGGACAGTATTAAGTTTTATTTACACAGATGAAATGGGCTTTATTAAGTGATTTCAACAGTTTTCAAAATTGAGAAAAGTTGGCAATATCCATTTTCTCACTTGTACTAAATGCATCTTGGAGGGAGTATCTTGAAAACAAGATTATATTGGTTTTTAGGCTTTATCACATTACATTCCTTTAGCTTATCTGAATACAGTCTGAAGAATCCAACCATTTTGATAAGGTTGTGGTATGAAGTTAAATCACAGATATGAAAGTGACACAAAAGCACAGAAACCAAAATCCTATTTGTGACAAATTAATCTCATCTCTGCCTTTCAGATCCAGTGTATATTCAAATAGTTCATTATAGCGTCTATTCAGGAGAAACATCCAGGTTTTGCGCACCATTACAGTTATTACTAGTCTTATTTCAAGATTTTGGCAAGTGATCCATCCCAGAGTAACTCAGCAGAAAGTACTGACATACGGACTAATACGTAACAGAGTTTCTAAGCTAGCAAGTGCTAGCTGTATTTTCTAACACAGCTGGGACTAAGGAGAACATGTAAGTTTTTAAAAATGTGAGAGATCAGCAGGTTTAGACTGAAACACTGATCCCATCACACCCAGAATGGTACTGGCTGCCTGGAACTGGGACGGTTCCAGTCCCTGCTCCAATTAACATCCATGTAGTTGAAACGTGCTGCAAGTCATGTCAACAGTTTGTTCAGCTTTGCATAGTTTAAAACCCTCAATGAGGCAACTTCAATATTTGGTTATGAAAGACTGCCTTATCCTACCCTTTACAAGCATATGACACTTGACTGTGATCCTTAAACCACTGCACACAGCAACTCCCTCCCCAGGCAGGCACCAGTCTGGGCTGAACCTCCAGAACCAGAGGAGAGAAAGAAATAGACAATTTTCCTCCTAAGTATTGGGAGGCAATTTATACAACTGCTAACATCATATTCTGTGGCTGATTCCGCAACTTAATGACTGGATGCAAAAGAAGGGGGATGTGAAAAGTAGGTACCAACACCTGTCATGTTTTCAAAGAAAGAAATTTTTAAGCTACCCTCTTGAAACCTGGGGGGAGTGGGAGCACAGGGAGAAAAGAAAAAAAACAAAACCAAAACAACACAAAACAAAACCACAAAACACCAAACCTCAAAGTTCAGAAGTAAAGTGTTTAAAAAAATGGAAATGGACCCTTGGCAGAGTTTCACACCGAATAGCTTAAATGCCAGTGCTAAGAATTTCTTTTCCCTTATTTTTGTCTACAGATCTGAGATACCAGCTCTGGTCTATGGCTCTGGGTACAACGACTGGATTTGCAAACACTGAAGACAAACTATGATAGTTTCACAGCACCTCAGTCCTTTAATAAACTTAAGCTTCACTACACCAAGGTTTCAAGAACTCAGTGTATGAATTCACAGTGTATCAAATGTGACCCCTTTTAAGTGAGATTTTCAAATCTATTTGTGCAGGTGAAGACTGCAGGCTACCTGAACTTAAACTCTGTTCATACATCTTTAACATCTGTCCCTACCAGCTGGTACGAGGCACCTGAGCCCCAGAGCTGCCTGACTTCCTCGGAAAGCACAGCTCGCAGGGCTAACAGCTGTCCTCCTGCGTTAACAGCACGGCTCCACCAGCACTCACTGACTCCTTCATGATACCCCTGGAACACACGGCCAGAGTGAGTCTTCTCCTAGATAGTTATCAACACCCTGTTTCGAGGGGAGAAACCACAGAACACAAAGTGCACTCACGCACTTGAGAAAATGTTTTTTTCAGAAGCCAAACCTAGGAATCAGCTGATGAAACAAAAGCAGCACCATCAACATGAAACTGCAGCCTGTATCCCACAATTACACCAAACCATGTGCTCATCTTCCCTGCTCCTTCCCACAACAATGTACATTGACATTGCTGATTTTATGAACCACAAGTAACTGTTCCAATTCCTTAAGTTACTTCCAGGACAATCACACGCAAATACTACTGGTAGTTGCCAAAGAAAATTAAATTACTCGATGTTTTGGATTCATGTACAAACACAACTCCATGAACACTCTGTCAACACTGCTTTTCCGAAAGCCTTTAATGTTGCTATACAGTCAAAGAATGACAATTCGAGAGAGCAAGTTGTGGATTTCTACTGGTATTTGTGTATTTCACAGTTCATTTCAAAAGGCATAGCTAGGAGTACTGAAGAAAACCAAGCCTGTGTGAAATTACCATCCTAAACAGTCTTGCTGCTTCTGCAGTTGCAATTTTTTTGGTAAAAAATGAGCACAAAGCTAATAATTGAGGAATGCAGCAACATATGAGGATTGCTTTAAGAGGGAATAGTCATTACAGACCAGTGTTATAAATATCCTGCTCAAACGCATCACATCTCTAGCTGCAATTTTCCACATTTGTCTAAAACCCATTCTGTTTTAATAGAAAATTTATGCAAGAAAAATCAAGCAAAGCTCATTCTTCTTTGGAAATTGTTTTACTACATAGGCACATACATAGATGTGCACTCTCCACTGTCTCCTGCAGGTGGACAAAAAAGACTACTATTGAATTCTTTCATCTTGGACTCTGCTTTTAAAAAAAAGGAAGCAGCCAAAGAACAGCAACATCAAGATGACTTGAGAAAAACTGTGTTTCTCAAAGAAAGAAAACAGTAGCTCAGTGTAAATACCAATGTAAACTATAATACAAATTTCCATACATAAAGAAAAAATATGAAGAAATATGGGAGGAGAGGGAAGAGATGAAAATAAAAGTGATTAATTAGAAGTTTCCTCGCAAACTGAAGGCATAAAGCATTATTTAAGCTAGGAGTGAAAATTACACGTGAAAATACTTACATGCCCTGATAAACTGAAAAGAAACGGAAGAGGAAGTAATGTTGGAAGCTGGGAGTAATGGAGACATGAGGTACTACAGTGCATTTGTGGACAGAAATTCCCCATCTCTCTGCCAAACCTCCGCTCCTTTTTCTTCACTTTGTTTACGGCTGTGACATGCTATGCCTGCCTTGACAGAAGTAGGTATTCCATCTTTCAAATGGTCCTAGCTGACCTTCCAAGCTGAAATTAATCTGTTTGATATTGAGAGCAGGTCATGTTCCCTGCTGCTGTTCTGTGAACAGGGGATAGCTCACTCGAGCAAGGTCCTGAACAAACGATACTCTTATTTTTCATTTAAGAAATTAAAACCAAGAGGTTCTCCTCCAAATGCCTGGAATAAAAGGAAGAACGATTCATCACCACACCTTTAAATCTGCTCAACTATCTGCTTTAGGAAACAAGCATACATTTACCAGTCCATTCTCTTCACCTGTTTGTGGCTATTGTGAAACTTTGGATCAATTGTGGTTTTATCGCTATTTTATGATATTAAGTCAATATTTTGCCTGCCACTGTATTATTTGAAATATTAGCAAGATTAAGATCTTGCAGACTGGTCTGAATGCGTGATACAAGCACAGGCCTGCCCTGTTACAAAGCTTCCTGGCAAAAGGATGGCACCTTTTCAAAGGTTTTTTTTCCTGCTTTTTTCGGCAAAAGGGAGCAAACGCACAGACAAAACCCAGTAAGAGTTGTCCGTGTATCGTCCCTTCGGTTACTTTTCATGAGATAAACAGTTCTGCCCTGAATTCTCATCCTCACATCACCTTCAACTCTATCTCACAATTCACATTAAATACAGGGGTCTTTTTTGTGCACAGCTGTATTCCAGCACTGTGTCCAAGGTTCCCAGAACTGAATATTCATTCACATGAAACCAAATCTTTGCTTTGCTCAGGGTCATGAACAACTGCACTTGTGACATTTACATCTATTGATCTGACTCTTTTGTGAATGCTCCCTTACAATATGTTGGTCAAAATCATAAATTGATAGCTCATTGCATTAGAAGATCTGCACTTTTCATCTCCAAGTGAAAATGATTGTTTTTTTACTCATACAAAGAATCACCCTTTGATACTTGTTTTTACTTCTCTGCATAGTGACAGTTTCAAATTGGTACTTTTCCTAGGCTCAGAAAGTCAGTAACCAATTGTACAGACTTTCCTTGGTGATAAATGGAAAGTTGCTGGCAGACATTGCTACCCCTCCTTGTCAAAAAAGTTAATTTTGAGAACTATCTTTATTCAATAGACTGCTAGCCAGAGATCTGTGCATCTTCATCAGCAAGAGTTAATAAGCTGCATTTCTGCAGCTGAAGATCCAAATTTGAGCACAAAGGATGACCCTGAGCGCACTCCAAGCTGTGCAAGAAAACAGTCTGGTCATAGTGGCAAATAAAAAGTCAGTCTTATCATGTTATCAATCAGGGATATTTTTACAAGCAATGAGATCCACTCTCCAAAGCAAAGAAATAAAAAATTATAGACTTGCCCTTAAATTTGTAACAAATTACCACTTTGACTCAAGGTTAAAATACCATGTTTTATCTTGTACTTGTCAGTAAGCCATTATCTGTGCAATTAAGATGGCTTATCTGATTAATAGAAATTTTCTAAACTGCAGTAAATCATTTCTCTAAGGTGAATAGCAATTGACTTACTAGAAAATCACCTGGCTTAGCTATCAGTTCTTAAATATCCACAGAGCTGCCACTATCACAGTATTTGACACCTTCTTTAATCACAAAATAAAAGTTTGCCACCTTCATAGTTCATTTTTTATAGATGGGAGGGCAGAGACACTGATGTTCAGAAGACATTTCTGCCCCTATTTAGCACTCAAGGATAAAACACTGGAGAGATTATATTTACAAAGATGTATAAAAATGCAGAATCAGGTGCTGGGAAGCCAACACCTGGAACCACAGTCTGTGTTTTGAGTGAACTCCCGCAAAATAAAACAATCAAGAGGTGTAGAAGAATATTCAGAGGCATGTTTTAATTTTGAACACCTCAGCGGAGGGAAGGAATAAATGGGGTTTTAGATGAACACTTGTTCAGGGATCTGCTGGAACGTTGTGTGAATGGCAATTCAAACACACAGTGCCTTAGCGATGGCAAACCGCAAAAGCACCGAGCCCTGCCATTGATGCAAAGGGGGCAGAGAACTCTTCAGAGACCGCTGTAACTCAGCAGCCACCCTTCGGGCTGTCACCTCACCCTCAGGAGCACTCAGCTAAAAACGCCTTTTTTAAGAGTCTTGCATATTAATGTCCCAGTATGGCAGAGCAAACACATGAGAATGGACATGCCAGAGAGTTACACTCGGAGCAATAAGTCTGCAAAAAGGATTCAATTCACCCAGGAAAAGAAAATGTTCTCAAAGAGCGCAGGATGCAGGCAGAATGTGGAAGAGGGCCTGTGACAGAATCCCTACTTGCCACCACAGAGCCATGAACCTCACAGCAGAAGCTAAAAAGTTAATTTTAAATACTATTAGTCTTCATGTTCCTGATTTTTGATTTTTTTTTTTTCAAAATGCTTTCAGTATAGGTGTGACAAACTTCAGAGAGATACTTCAATGTTTTTCCCAAAAAATGTCCTAGTGTGAAAACCAGTAACACAGCAAGCCTTTATTTTCTCTTATTCTGCATCATTGAAAATGACCTATTTGGGTATTCAGGTCTGATACCCTTTAATTTAGTTTTTTTTTTAACAGACCAAAACCTTAATGTTCCTGTCAAAGTAGATTATGGGTTAAATTTAGAAATATTCAAATTACATTTATTTAGAATTCTCCTTTGGTAGGATTTTTCATCTTCATCTCAAATCCCATAGTGACTTAAAAATGCAAAATATAGAAGTTTTAAAGAGTATATATGTTTAGAGAGGCAATTAAGTACATTTTTATTCATGGCTAAATCATTTATCAAGTTTTTGAGTTGCCAAAGTAGAGACTTACTCTCAAAACACCCACATGTTTGCTCACACTGTTTTTCAAACATTTGTAAGACCAGCTGGCCTTTTTATTCCCACTCCAGGAGCAGGTGAAAGTGTCCCAAATACCAAAAAAAGTTAATAAAAATCAGAAAATAAGGTTGCAGGACTGTGGTAGCATCAGTTCTAGCCGATCTAGGCGCTTGAATATGCTTTGAGAAGCTCCAGTCTTCCCCCTCCTGCACTACAACACAGCTAAAGCTGAGCATGAAATGGAAGCAGCCACTTCCGACAAAAAGGAAGCAATCCAAATGAGGGCAGAGGCACTTTACTGCTTCAATACTTATGTTAATAATAACCTTCTGTAATTTAGTTAGGATACTTCCAGAACAGCAGAATAAAACAGCCTCAAAACCAGGACTGACATCATAAACAAATGCGTAATTTTTCCTGTTCTGGGAGTAAATTACATGCAGTGATTTATAAATACAACACCAAATACATAAACAATGGGAGAATAAATAAAACATGAATTACAAGACAGAACCTTCAGTCTTAACAAGAATATTACATGTTTTCATACCAGAGATATGAAATGTAATTATTTCTCTCTCTCAAGAGCAGCAAATAAAAGGCTGCAGTTCATCTTCTTCTCCAGGAGGACAGAAAAAAATACAGCCCCTTTCATACTTGTTAGGAACGTTAACTCTGGGGAGAGAGACCTTAAAAATAAAGTAATTTATAAATGAAAATAACAAGTGGCAACAGATTGCATTTGGAAGTCGAGACTGAATGTTTCAATTTCACATATCATTTAACTGGTGTCAGACAAAAAAAAAAAAAGACCTGATAAATAATAACTGCAGTGCAAAGCCACTGAGCTGCTGACCACAGATGGATTGACTTAAACATGATGCAGAAATATGGAAGAGACTTGCAGTTAAAAACCAGATTGAGGCTTAGATGAGGGCAGCTGTGGAACTCCTCTGTCTACACCTCTACTACAAAGAGTAAAAGACACTACAGAGTTGTCTCACAAAACCATTTGATGTGTCCTCTGATACTCTGGTTCATCTGTTTACTCCTAGAGAAAAGTACAGCTCTATAAATGCAGGAAGTGAAAGCCACCATGTATTTCCAATAAGCAAGGAATGAAACAAGTAGTTTTGAGGAGCAGTACCAATAGCAGAATGGAATTAACCCAAGTAAGCACTGAAAAAGTGAACAGGTAAATGACAGATGTGGGGATTTCTTCCAAACACCCTTCCAACAGTATTTGTGGTTAGGGGAGGGCAACTGGGAAAAAAGACAAACGCAAGAACAAAATCCATCAGATTTTTGTTTGTTTCCTTTTTTAATCACTGATTACCTGTATTCAGGCTGTTGACAGCCTTTTTTGGCAACCACTTCAGACACCTTTATGTCCACCTGGAAATGATCATGGCTGGGACATCATTTCCTTCCTTGTGTCCTGCATAACTTCAGCTGGGCTATTCTGTGTGATTACAGCAAATTGTAAAGACTGATGCAGCAGGGCATCCAAAAGCTTTATCAGCTGCAGCACTGAGATTCCCTGGCTGCTGACACTTCTGAATGACAGAGCTCATCTAGATATTGATGAAGCCCTTTCTTCCACAGGAGAGGCCTCAGTTCTTATGGTTATTTAAGTTAAAATGGATAAAGCAGCTAGAATTACATCTCAAGCATAGCTTAAACTAAAGGGTAGTTAATAGTTTGACCTTACATACTATGCCAAAAGGCACTGCAATACACCCATTTATTTTAATAACACAGCTAAAAGTTGGAGATAAAAATGTTTTAAAATTATGTAATTGCTTGACTTTAAGAGATGGTAAAGCCTAATGCTGAACTAAAAATAACAATAATGCAACCTAGATGCAGGTTAAAAAAAAGATAATTGCCTATAAAGAAGAAATTAATTAGAGATGTGGGACAATCTTCACCCCCCACAAACTTTCAAAAGTTTAATGGCCCTGTGAAAAGGAGTGACTCTCCCAAATGGCAGGATGCTTGTCAGAAAGGTGACTGCAAGAAGCTGAAGGTAAAGCACTGAAACAAACCTGGAAGACATTTTACATTCTGAAACATTTGGCTGCAGCCTTGCTTGGCTCCTTGCCCATACCACAGGCAATAAAGGAAGCAAGACAAAGCAGTGCTAAAACCAGTCTGGCAGTTGGGGAGGCAGAGATCCAGCAGCAGTCAGACAGCAGGGATGGGGGCAGCTTGGCACAAACAGCAAAGCAGAGAAACAGAGCTTTACACAAGCAGATCATGGTTAACAGTATGGAGCACACAGATTTTTATGGGTGCACTGAAACTCATGTCCCCTGTAAACAGGATCCACTCTTGAATCAAGAAAATCAAACACACACACCAAAAACAGAAAACCAAAATCCAACAACCATGCAAACGTGCAGTTGAGACTGGATTTCGCTATGGTTTTTGTAGGCTTAAAGATCTATTAGGAAAGATTTTCAGAATCCAGACTGTATAAATAACAACTCTGCCCACCTACTTGAACACAATCTTTATATATATTACTCACACACAGAACACCATTCACATACACTGCACAAACAAACGTTTTTAAGTGCTTTAAGGGAAAAATATCTTTTGAATGTACATACTACTTATACATGCTTAATATTGCACTTTAAAACATACTACTTCATGTTTTTCCTGAGTTGGAAGAGACCCACAGGGATCACTGAGTCCAGCTTCTGGCCCTGCATGGGACAGCCCCAGGATTTCTACCATGTGTCTGAGATACTTGTCCAAAAACACATCTTGAACTTAGGCTTGGTGCTGTGACCACTTCCCTGGTGAGCCTGCTCCGGTGCCCAACCACCCTCTGGTGGAAAACCATATCCAACCATGACCCATCATTTTAGTTATCACCCTGCAAGAGAGAAGGTTTTCTACAGTTTTGACTCAATCATGTTAAAGTACAGCTACTTAAAAAATCCCAACAATCTAGATGGTAGCTTGTGTTTCTTTAAAAACTTTGCTAATGGACTTTCATTACTCACCACCTCACAGGCTGAAAACCACAGAAACACAGCCACTCAAACACTGCAGATCTGATGTTACTCTATGATTAGTCACATAAATTGTTTCACATTTGATTTAACACACTCTTGGAGCAGTTGTGCTCCTCGCTGCCTGCTGTCCAAACACTTACTCCTACTCGTACTGCCCTTCTGCGCTGGCACAAACAGATCCTGTAAGCAAACTCTGCAGGAAAAAAAGCAAAAAACCCCCCAAAAACTGTGTTGCTACAAAAAGTAAGGTCTGACAATATACCCTGAAAAGCAGAAGAGCAGCAGGGCTGTCTCTGCCACCTTCCACCCTGCCTTGAGCTGTGGTACTGAACTAGAAATCCCAGCCTCTGCATACATCAGAAATCTTTCAGTAAATAATGATCTCTTCCTAGGTGTGGTGACAGTCACACTTCAGTCCACAGACAGGTTGTGCCAAAATAGTCAGAAAATACAGGAATTCAACTCATTTATGCTCAATTTGCTGCCTCTAGAGGCATTGTGAGACATCGGCTCTGCTTGATAAAGCCATTTAGATGCTATAGCAGAGACAAATTCCCTGTATCTTAAAAATTGTTTAAAGTAACTGAAGGCAGCTCTGCACTAAACTTATACAAAATGTAGAACACCAGTATGTGCAAAAGTCAGAGTTCATTAGCTTGCTCTAACCATATGAAGACATTTTTATTATGCCCATTATTATTGGAATAGGCCATTAAAACAAATCCAAATACAGAGTCTGGGCAAACAAATATTATGGCAACTGTGACGAAATGAAGCTTTCCCAATGGAACCTTAAATGGCAGTTTTGCTCCAAGTGAAACTGCTTTCTTAATCTTCCTTGAGATTTTAACTTCACTTGCCTGTTGAAAAAGGAACGCAAGGGACATTACGTGTCCCACTGGCCTCTCCTGCAGGTCTCTAAAGAGTGCTTAACACAAACACTAATTTATGGTATTACCCTCTTGGACTACAAGTACCTCAAATTCCACTTCAGGGTATTAGGCCAACTGCTGTTTAAATTATGTGTAAACTAGCTGAATCATGACCCTCCACTGGAAATTCTGCCTTATAGATCATGTCCTTAGGGAGTTGAATGCTGTAATGACAACTTACCACTGAGCTAATCAAGGATCAGAAAACAAAGTTACAATTAACTAAGCAGAGGCACTGAAAAAACAAATCAATAGTGCTATCCAGCTGAACCAGGTCATGCATGCCAGAACCTCCTACTATTTACTACTGCAGTACATGACTCCTACAGTAAAAATAAACTCTAACCCTCTGCAAAATAACAGAGTTATTGAAAGATGTCTTTTTACTCCACAACAGTGAAGTCAGAACTTGTTCACTATTTTGGGGTTTTTAGATCCCATCACTGGTCAACACCTAATTTTGAAAATGGCAACCCTGGCCCTAAAGGTTTCTGTAGTGTTGGTCTGTGCATTTTTATGTAGATTCTGTTCTAACTTTACAATGATACATGCTTCATTTGCTCAATAAATGAGGGACACCAGAATTACATACACCTTTAAAAGCCCAAGGACTCAATTTTCTTAAAAGAAAGCCTTTACTCATAACACCAGATTTATCTTTAAAAACCAGAATTCCACACACTACATAAGCCTGCTGCAAATCAGCAAAAGAATTTGTATCTAAGAATCTTATACAAATCTGTTTCAAGTAAGTCTATACTTACAAAATGATTCTGCACTTTGGACTGGTAATGAGTCCTATCAACAACAGGTTTTGCCAATGGGTCTGGCTTTGCCCCTCACTATGGAAAGACAGACCCATCAGGAAGTCCTGGGCGCAGAGCTAAAAGGCAAATCCAGAACATCCACGGGAAAGATTTTGAGTTGCTGCTGTCAGAAAGAATGAACGATCAAGTCATAAACATACACACTGACTTGCTAAAAACCAGCAGTAATTGAAGTCATACTACAAGATAATACCATAGCAATAATCCAAAATCCAAGGAACTCTTTTAGTATTTGCATACCCCCTACACCAAGGTGCAGCAAGGAGGTCAGGAAGGAACTGCACCCAAGTGATCTGCTTGGAGGAGCAGTGAAGTCGGGGGGCGAGTGCTGTGCAGAGGCTGGAATATCATTGCCAGAGCCATCCTGGGGCCCTGTCAAAGACAACCTTTGGGAAAGCCAGCAGCATCCACAGACTCAGCCTCAGCCAACCTGAGCTCTAGTCTTTCTCAGAGGTACTTCAATGGATTTGGGGATTTATAATCAAATGACTCACTTGCTCTAGAGTACATTCCAGCAACTGAAATAAGCCAGCCAAGAGGAGGTTTTTGTTAACCACTAGATTTCTAAACAAATGCTTTTGCTTATCCCTACTAAGGTCAATAAAAATTTGATACATTGTTTTCGCTCACCTTCCTTTCAAAAAGCTAAACAAAACATCCCGTTTTTCAGAGGCTCCTAGTTCCCTACCCACACTTGGAAATCATTTAAAGCATCTAATGTTTTTGACATTACCACAACCACTTCTATAAATAAACTCTTATACACCATAGTGCTGTAGAACCCCAAATTTTGCCTTTTTTTTCCCCCCTCAGTAAATCAGTGGAAAGTCACAGCTGCTGCCTTTCCTTTACCTAGGCAAGCCTTTCTCTCTCGACTACAGAGAAGTGAAGCAAGGAGGCTGCAGTTCCACCGGGCTGTAGCAGTGTCTGCAGTCTAAGCCCTGAGTTATCAGCTGTGGAAAACGGAGGGACATAAAAAAGGGAAAAAAAAGGAAAAGCCAGTTTGTAAGTGTCATGCCTGAAAGCATTATTCTCTCATTCAGCAGTAGAGTTACTGAAACACAGTTGCTGAGAATGGGAGAGCTTCGGGTCAACAACTCCGTTCTGATATACAATCAATGGGCCTCATGTAATGGGTGCTATTTAATAGAGGAAACAAACATGAGCTTCTCTCACCCCCAAAGTATATAAACTTTTGGCTTTCTTACAAGCACTTTATATGGAAAAGAAAACCAAAAATCCAACCTGAGTCATTCACTCCAGTCTTCAAAACCTTCCTCTACTAAACCACAAAAAAAATAAAATATTTGCTTAATCCTTTTCTGCAAAACACTGCACAGCAACAATTACACCAGCTTACCCTCCTGCATTCCAATTTCTTGCCAAGGTACAGAGCAGACACTAATTCTCATGTGGAATAGATCACTCATTTGACAAAATTTTTGAACCTTTGTTACTGCTGCTTTTTAGTTTCTGATGTAGAATAAAAAGAAGCAATTACTGCTGCTTTTTAGTTTCTGATGTAGAATAAAAAGAAGCAATGACAGATATTAGCTGTGAACTAGAGTATTATAAAAGCACAGTAATTGTTTTCTCATTTTAAGAAATGTAATGCCAACAGCCCAACGGAAATATATTTCATGTAATTTAATACAGTTCTGCTGGAAAGGTGTAAATCAAACTAAATGCTGCGAGCAATAGATCTGTATTTTCAAATAGGAATTCTGATTCATATATTTTACCATAATTTCCTCATCCACATCTGCCCTACACCAACAAAAGAACTACTTAACACGCAGAGCAGTAGCTTGACCATTTTTTAAATTAATTCCACTAAATATGAAGTGCACAAGACATGCAGAATTAGACAAAAATCCTGGTTCTTTAAGGAAAAACTGATTGGCAGTCTCATAATCATTAAAAGAGAAAAATGAAAAAGAGAATACTGCACTCCCACAGCTTCTACAGACAGGAAATGTGTCTGTAGAAATGGTACCACATCTTGTTTCAGCATAAGGAAGTTCAATCCCCTCTAGTGCAGAACTGAGGACCTGAAAATATGCTTTTTACTGAATGTTTGAATAAGCCATCCTAGTTTGAATCTCGATATTTTTGTTGATTCAGTCTGAGCTATTTAGTTATACCAGTTCATTCAGTCCTCTTGGATGTCTTAACTTTCAAGCATCGAGATATCAAGACCTAGAATTTTACCTAATCAGCAAGGGAATATTATTTCCCTAAAAATAAGTGACTTTACATCATCTATACACTCCTTTAATTGAATTTATCTTTTGATGCCTTAGTGTAAAAACTATCTTTGTGAGGAATATGAATTTATGCTATTTCTTTTCCTTCATTTCTTGTTTCTCTGCTTCATTCCTCTTCCCCTGACATGGCTGCTTTTATCTCCCTTCACTTTAAGGAAAACACCAGAAACTTGTATTACGCAGTGCTTCCTCACTTGTACTGTTTTCTATGTTAATTGCCACAGGGTTTTTACTTCATTAGTTCTCAACTGAGTTCCACCAAAATCAATCCAATTAATTATGTTTTCCCTTTTTCCTATGCCATTAGTCAAGCTGGCAAGTAAAACCAGGTGACACCAAAGCCTCTAGCACATTATTTAACAAATTTCTACAATTTGATATACCTTTTTTTTCTTTTTTTGCAGTCAGTTGTTACCAAGAAGACAAAGTTCTTGCATTCAAGGATTTCAAAATAATTTTTCAACCACAAATTGGAGAAGCACAGATACCCAATGTTTTTCAGCTACAGCACAGAGCCCACCAAAAATAATTACACCCTGCTACTTACTCCACTACGATAAAAGAACAGGTGATAAAATTTACAAGTATCCAGTCCCTTATCTAACATGTAATTCTTACCATTAGATCATCATTTCATAGAAACACAAGAAGAAACAATAACAAAACAGATGACAAACTTTATATTGAGTCATAGTCTGTAATTTTATTTTATTTTTGTTATCTTTAAGACTGTATCATCACACATGCACTTGATATCTATGAAAGTGAAATTCTGGTTTTCATTGTGGCCTCAATTCTGTAAGAAAGTTAGGATCATATAAAACATTAGCCTCTGAAGCCCCACGATCAAATATTACTCAAATCTAGACCTGTGTTCTTACCTAAAGTTTATCTGAGGCAAAGGCACTTTTTGTTGATTTTGTTTTCCCAGCCAAGAAGCAGAAGAGCATTGGAGGCAAAAAGGCTTCAGGACATTGCACCAGGTGCTTACTTATTCTGTTTATGCTACCAGGGACTAAAGTCAGAGCTACCAAACACAATTTATTATCTTTGAATCCGAATATCCCAAATAATTTTACCTAGCAAGTTGCTGATAGTCTCAGTTTTCTAGGCACTTCAAAATAATTACCAGTGGTCCAGTAAGTTCACTAACCAGATTCTTTAATAATCGATAGGAAGGGCAAAGTGAGGATGGAGCTGAACTTGGCAAGGCATGCAGAGAACAAGGAGCGTTTCCACAGGTGTGACAGCCAGAAAAGGAATGTCAGAGAGAGTACAGCCCTGATGAGCATGACTGGCAAACTGGTCGAAACAAACAAGGAGAAGGCTGTGCTACAACGGCTTTTTCTGCCTCAGTCTTCACTGGCAATCTCTCGGCCCACACCTCTCGAGCGGATGCACCACACAATGGGGACTGTGGGAGAAAAGTCCCTCCCGCCCACTGTAAGAGAAGCTCAGGTCTGTGATCACCTGAGGAATCTGAGCACACATAAATCTATGGGAACTGGTGAGATGCATCCCAGAGTGCTGAGAGAATTGGCTGATGGAATTGCCAAGCCACACTCCATGATATTTGAAAGTCACCACAGTCAGGTGAAGTCCCTGGTGACTGCAAAAAAGGAAATATTGCACCCGTTTTTTAAAAAGGTAAAAAGGAGGACCCTGGAAACTAGAGACTGTCAGCCTCACCCTGTGCCTGGGAAGATCATGGAACAGGTCCTCTGAGAAGCTCTGCTAAAGCTTATGGAGGACAGGGAGGTGATTGAGATAGAGAGCAGTTTCACCAAGGGCTAGTCCTGCCTCACCAACCCAGTAGTCAAGACACCAAAAGTATAACTAATGATCCAGTTTACTATTAGAACATAAGCCAAGTGCTGAAACATCAAAAAGCTTCCCTAACAGGCTGCACCCTGCCCCACAACACTGTAATTTCACTGTGTTGTTATTCTGCCAAACAAAACGTGTGTCAGTTTTAGTAATTATACAATGAATCATGCTCGCCTGTTTCACTTGCTTCTATCATGCCTTCATTGGGATACCAAGATAATAAATGCTGATGGTCATTTGTCTAAGAGAATGTGTTCTGGAGCTACAAGATACTTTTTCCCTTGATCTGATGTGAAATGTATCCTGTTCCATTTCATCATCATGACGGTACTGAACTTAGCAAACAAATGCTACCCTCTCACACTGATACTCTACTATTCAAATTTTTCTACAAAAAAAAAAAGGTGCAAAAGGCAGAGGAGTGGCAATTTCAGCCTTTTCAGTAATGTATTTTTGTTTCTAAGCTATATCTGAGCTTTTTAAGAGTTTGATATTCCAGGAAGAAGATAAAATCATTAACTATTGCACACATAATGACTTTGTGACTCTCCTTGAGACTGTACAGCTGAGCACCCCCTGTTCACCTGAAGACAGCAGAAGCTCTAAATTCTCACCCTCTGCAAACTCAGGTTTTAAAGACAGCATCCATTCTAACATTTTTCTTGTCAACTGACATAGGATCCAACCCAAAAGACAAGTCTGAAACACATTTAAGTGTCATTCACACCCAGATTGACACCTCACTCATGAGATTCAAACCCTGTTTAACAAAAAAAGTGTAAACACTTTTACTTGCCTCACCCTGGCTTTTTTTTGTAACTATATGGTAACAGCATTCCAACTGTGCTTTTCACATTTAAGCAGAACAAGAGAAAAGGTCATAGGACGCGCTGGAAAGCAACAGTCATTAATGCAGCGTTCAAGGTTAGTTCAAAAGGAGCAGTGGAACTAGGGTACACTGACTCAAATGGCTCTACTCCTTTTTGCTTATTTGCTGTTCACCCCAAAGAGCCTGAAGCTGTTGACACAGCTGCCTGCCAGCAAAATTTATTTAGACACTCCTTCATATTGTACTGTTCACAGTCACTGTAACCAATATTTCAAGCATTGTATTTATAGAGCAGCTGTCGGCAAAGGGACTTGGATGTGCAGCAGAAAGTTAAGGCAATTCACTGTGCATATTCAAGGCACAGACATTGCAGAAAACACACAGAGAGGTTCCTCAACTGAATTATCAGAAAAAGACATGGAAGTACCTTGGCTGTGTCTTGTTCTCATACAGTTGCCAAAAATCTGTCTTTGTCAAAACCAGTATTTTCTCACTCATACATATCCAAAGCAATGCTGCACAGGTTCAGTAATACCCACATCACAAAATAACATGTAAAACTCAGCTTTCAGAATACATTCCAAACTGTACAAGTCCCAGGATGTAGTGTAACTGCTTCCTAAATACTCCATTTTTCCTCTTCCTTCAAGAGAGGGAGGATGCCTCTTTAGAATTATAGCTTCATAGAAGCCACACCAATTTTAGAAGACAAACAGCAATCAATGAAGGCTATAAAATCTGTGAGGCACAGTATGCTTGACATCATCTCACAGCAAAATGTTCCAAATCATTTCAGCTTGGCTTTTTGAAAACTCTGGATAAATAACCACACTTGTCCTAGTGGACATCTGGGGCAAATACACTTACCTGGATTATTTTAAAAAATGTGATTCCAAACCTTAAATCCACAGGAAAGTTTCCACAGTCCCCCATAGCCACAGCTAAGGAAGCAGTGTTTCCTAAACTCCCCTTTCCAACTTTGTTTACCCCATCCCTGTCTCTCTTCTTCAGTTCATAGATGAATTCCTTATTGAAATTTTACAGAATTTTAATGTGACTAATGATCTCCTCTTTGCTCTGCAAAGTATTTAACCTTCTTCTTTTGCAAGGTCATAAAACTAATTGTTATAAATACTCAGGTTTAACAGACCTAGGAGATCCTGCTTTTCTACAGATGAGAATAAAAGGCTTGTACATCTCAGGAACACAGTATCTGTGTATTACAGATTACAACTGACTTTACTTACACACCCACAGAGTAATGCTGACAACATAGTTTCAAAAAAAAAAATTGGATCTGTGGTGCAATGTGAAATAATCCGGGATAATTGATAAAGCTAACATGTAAAGGCCTAAAGTAAATTCTAAGGTGGGTGATAGAAGAGAAAAAGCAAAGCTGTAGTCAAAGGAATTAAACCACCCTGCAATACAGATGTTAGAGTAGTCCCATAAAACAATGAGCTATAGCAGATTATGGAAGGAAGCAGCCAGAACATGAATTAGAGATCAGCAATAGTATCCAAGTTCAGAAGAAACCTCATGACAAGTCTGAGGGCTGTCTAAACAACCTGTTGCCCATACTGGCTTTAAATACTGTATGCAATGTGGTGGTAAGAGCTTGCAATGAAATAAAAGGAGTAGACCAATTGGTAAAAAAATCAAAATCCACTAAGACAAACTCTTCTCTAAAGGTTAATTCAGGGAGCAGGAGGTTAGAATGCTTCTCAAGGGAAACGAGCTATGACTTTTTCAGTTCAAAACCACATTGTCCTCTATACAAGGAAAAGATTAAGGGGGAAAGAAAATAAAGTTCCCAAATTAGACAAAGTAATTTCCCACACTTTAGGTAATAATGTATTTGCAAAGCTGAGACTAAAGATGCAGTCACTCTTTAGTAAAGAAACATTAAAGTAGAATATTGCTTAATTCCTCTGCACTGGAGACATTTCTCCCAGGGATATTCTGAAGGTCTCTAGGACCAGAGAAACAAGCAATATAATGTCCTATCCCAGGATGCTATCACTACCTTTCATTCCTACACTTACACACATTTTGATTTGTCTCCCCAGGTATTCAGGCATCACCACTGACAGGTCAGACTTGCAGAGATTGTTGCTTTGTACTCCCCTACTGATACTGGAAGGAGCACAGCGCATTTCAGTCAGCTTGCAAAAGTCACTGGCTAATGTGAATTACTCTACTCAGCACAGACAGGCCAGCTCTGTGTGACTCACTGAAAGCCTCCACTGCTGTGACCAGGGTTGAATTAACTGCCACAATGAACAAAACACTCAGTGAACCCATCTTATTTTCAGACAATACATTTCATATTTTGTTTTTCTTGGTAACATCATTAAATTTTTTTCTGCTTGTTCTATTTTTATTCTCACTAAAAAACAACAGGGCAGACAAACTACATGCTGCAGGAGCGCTGGACAGAATTTTTCATAAAAACGTGAAAGAACAACAAAGCATAAAATGCAGACAGGCCAATGATTTGAGAATTAAGATAAAGTACTACACTTCTTATTTGACCATGACATGTCATCTTGTGCCTATGCCTGAGACATGCAGAATGGAGAGAGTATGAGCATATCAAGCTTAATAAATAAGCCAAACACGCCTGGAAATATTGGAAAAAGATTCACAGGAGTTTTCAGCAAGTGGTAGTTGGTATTTAATTCAGAGGGCAAATTAAATAGGGGAAACTGACAGAAAATGAAGTATGTTTATCTGTACGATATGTAAGTACTATGTATGAATACAAATCTTTCATTACTATGCCTCATTTATGAATTTTAATCTTCTCCAAAAATGTTTAAAAGGAATTGAATCAAACCAGTTATCAAACAGTAACTCCATATAATTCTGCTAGGACAACTAACACACAGCTCCTGGCCTTAAAATGGACAGCCAGCCTAGAGCTCATTATCTAAGAAATGAACACACAAGTTTTTCCTCCAGAGCCAGTCTTTGCACACATACAGAGCCCTTACTCTCATGCAAACCAACCTGCAGATATACATCTATTTGAGATGGTTGTTTACAAACAAAGACAAAAGCTTGTCTTAGTGCATTTTAATGTGCATTACAAAAGATGCCACAAAACCAAGAAAAATTCCCTGACCAGCTAATATTTATATTCTGCTAGAAAGCAGCAGGATGAGAAATCTTGAAATGTCTATGGTGTCAGTAAAAAAAAATCCTAAACAAAATTTTGGACTGTTGGAATATTTTAATCCATGTGGAGATTATACAAAAGCTTTTTCATCTATGCTCACCTGCATGCCAGCTCCAAAACATCTATGAGACAAAATCATTTCAAGCAGATCATGACAGCCTTGTGAGATTGAAAGAGCAGTGATAAATCTGCACACTATATCACTCTAAAAAAATGCATAAGGCAGTGAACTACTTTCCCTTATGTCTTTAGGAATGAATTGGAGTATGTGCACATGCAAACGCATACACATGCGTGTGTGTATTTGTGCAGAGTGCACCAATACACAATTTCTCTGCCTTGTGTTCTTCAGGCTGGATCTTAGCAGAGCTGTTTCAGGAGAGCCACAAAAGCAGGCAAGCAAACTTTCCTTCAGCTGGTCTATTCCCTGCCTCCAAGTTGGAGAGGGGCTGAGACAGGGAGAACAATGCAAGGCTCAGAAGCAGTTGCTATGTTGTCAAGAAACACAAACTTCTCGATTTAGAAGTCGGGATTCAGATCTTCTTGCTCTGTACAATTTATAATGTAATTATAGTATTGCTTGCAGCTCAAAATGGCTCATGCAAGACCGTTTTGGAAAAATACCACTGTCTCCCAGAGCAGCTTTGCCCTCTAAAGCTGTTGTGCGCTGTGCTGAATTTATTCCCACAGGGCCCCTCCTCAGTGTAACAAAGGGATTATATTGTGACCCTGGGCACTGCAGGATTTACCATTTGGCAAGGATGGCTTCCTCACACAGCTGCTATAGCCTGGCAAGTTCCAAGTACTGCTTGCATTACCCTGAAATACTCCTCATGCACATGGGCTGCAGAATTCATGCAGGCAGCTGAAATCAGCCCTGAATGTGCCACACTCACCGTGCAAACAGCAATCCCTGCAGCATGAAACACCAGTGGTGCCATGGGGACACACTGCAAATCCATCTCTCTGACCAGGATATTGGTGTAGTGATAGGAAGTCACATAAGTGCAAAATCAGGAATCAAACATTTAAGAGGAGCTGTTACATATTTAATGAGAAGTTGCATGAAACACCACTAACAAACTTCTTTTGGAGATGAAAATCACAAAAAAGCCCCAAACACCACTCTGGTTGTACTAAGCAATATTTCAGCGTGTACTGCAGACATTATTTGTTACGTCCATAAGTAAAGAAGACAGTGATTATAACATTGTCTAAAGAGACATATAGAGCTGGAAATGGAGCTAGTGGAGACAGGGAAGGTGGAGAACAGACAAACAATGCAGGAAGTGTGTGGGGAGGGAATGTACGTGACTTTACTAAATTGATTCCCCTCTCAGCCCACAAAGCATTGGGAAACATTCTTTTAGATTTCAAGAAGGACAATCTTGTGCTTAGCATCTTAAGTAAACAAAGCTGAGAGTTAAGTGAGGAATGTCCAAAAATTACCAGCCTGCTAAGCTGACATGCAAATAGAAATACAAGGCTGTGGTTAGACAACTACTCAACTCTCACACTAATTACTCACTCCTGAAAAAGCCATGGTTTTCAGGCTTTACTGAAGCCCAAGTCACTATACACAAATTAAGACTATTTTGAAATAGCCAACACAAAGCTCATCATGTATCCTAACTTCTTTGTGATTTGACTTCAAAACATCTGCACACTGGAGGCAATCCTATGTCCAGCCTCACAGCCCTCCTCAAGCCTAAAAACAAATTTTAAGGTGTCACACAGATTAAGCCTGAACATTTCAGTAAGCACAAAACTTTGTTCTATGACTTACAACAGTTTCATTATTTAAAACCTTTGAAAAGCCAGGGAACTGATTGACACCTGCTCCTCACCCCAGAGGAACAGTTACATGACTATATTTAAGCAACTGGACACAGTAATTTTTCAGTGCAGGTTCTCTAAATGTAGTAGTCCCATAAAAACAAAACTGGAATTCAAGCCTCTCTTTGTAAGCCTGCCACCTGCCTGCCATGAGTTGATTTAAGGAAGCACATTCTCTGCCTTTTTTCCTCCTGTTTAGATGACAATTTTGATTTAAACATTCTGACAAGTTACTCATTCAGGGCCAGTTTTAAAGAAAAGCATTGTTTTTATCTGGTGATAAAAGTTTGATTATGCTTGTGATTTATAAGAAATTATTTAAAAAAGGACAGGTTACAGATGACAGTTTGCCTACATCCTACAGCCCACAGTGGCATAAAACAGAGTAACTTCAGCATCACAGCCTTTGAAATATGATTAATGATGATTTCATCTTTCCACAAATGGGTATAGAAGAAAACCAGAACTGTTATGCCTGGAAAATAAATTTGACAACACAAATATTGTAGCCTAAGTCATTTTCTAAATGGACAAGTTACTTCCCAGTAATAAAATACGCTTGCTCCATATCCAGACAGAAAGTAGTAAGCAAATGCATTTAATATCAAAATGTAATTTTGTTTAACTCTTCAGTCCTGGGTTTACTTAGGAAAAGAACCCAAACAATTTGAAGTTTTCCAGATAATAAATAAAACCAGATTAAGATCTCTAAATCATACATAACTCAATCCCAACTAACCAATATATCTTATCACAATATTGATAGTGAAAACATATTGCTACACAGTCGCATTTGGAGCAGCTGATAGTGCCATCACTTCATATGAGAAAATGTACTCAGTACAGAAATTATCCCAAGGATAAAATTTATATCTTATGATGCATTAGATACCACTACTTTAATTGGTGCTAATCAGAACTCATGAATAAAAGTGATATCAACACTCAGTAATATTCATGATTGTTGATCAAAAATGCCTTATTAAAACCAGAGAATTTTGCACATTGACACTCAACCAACTGCAAAGGATTGGCAGGGTTCAGAGATGAGCCCCTGCCATCTGCACATGAATATGTATCCGGGGTTCATTTGATTAGTAACAAACAACTTACAGTCATTCCAACAACCATAAAGAGCACCGTGTAAAGAAAGATTAAGGAAGTCTTTTCAGCCTACAGGATTCCTGCATGAGATACAGTGACACCTTCAGAATATACACAGACACTCCAGCAGCACATCACTTCTAATCAAGCCTTGAAACAAAAATCAAATCAGGATGGACAGGCTGAGACAAGCAGTTGCCAACATGAAAGACTTAACAATAGTGAATCTGTCTGAAGGAAAAAAAATCCATCCAAAGTTGTAATCTGATCCACTAGCTTTGCCTAAAATCTGAATTTACATGATTCAAACTGTGGAATGATTCTCTGTTTTAGTAATTTGAGATCATATTGTGAACGCTGGTGCCACATGCTCCTCATGGAAAACCTTCACCTGAGCTTTCAGATGGTCTCACACATTAAGTTCTTCCCATGGCCAAGTCGCTGCTGGGCTGTAATACTGCACCCCTCTAGATTTTTCTGAAACACTACGTTTATTGCTATTTCACTACACTTGGAAACACTGTTGGTTATATTACTTTTGCCATCCTGTAAGGGTCTAAGCATACCCTTGCACAGTTCTTCAGCCACAGCCTAAATTTCCCTAATACTTTAGAGTACCTCAGTTGAGACTGGAATCACGTAGGACCCCTCTCCCACAATTCTGAACTGCTCCTGTGGATCAAGACACAGTGGACAGCATCTAATTTCCCAGCCTCTACCATATTATTCCATGTTGTGACCATGTAATAACACAAAATTGATGGTAAGATAAGGAAAAAAAAAATTCCACAAGTAACTAAGTAGATCCACAAAGAAAA
Source organism: Struthidea cinerea (assembly GCA_013397865.1). Taxonomy (NCBI): domain Eukaryota; kingdom Metazoa; phylum Chordata; class Aves; order Passeriformes; family Corcoracidae; genus Struthidea; species Struthidea cinerea. The sequence goes on along the minus strand of VZTI01002182.1, from coordinate 623,639 downwards.
TGAAACTCAGGTAAACAGGGACAAGAAGCATCAGGTATCTAGTAAATACCAAATTACTCTGGAAAAATATAATGGTGTTTTCTCTACAATGTTTGTGGTTTTTAAAGACACTCAGTTGCTCCAGTCTTGGCTACACTTCATAGGTAGGACACAGTATTATTATATACCCTTGGCTCTATCCACACTGCCCTTAATTACAGGCATGGAACACCCAACTAAAAGCAGGACATGAACCACAATTGCCCTTGTGGATGGAAGCAATGCAAGGAACGAGGGTCATGGGCTTCACTGAAAATCTCAGTGTTATGCCAATATCACAAAAGCATCACACAGAGAACTTCATACCCATCTTAAGGAAAATTGCCGCGGCCAATGTATGACTTAGCAAGACTTTAGAAGCATCACCCAGCCTCATCCTGGATAATTCATCCTGTTTTTTAGGAATAATCCAGGAAAGAAAAGAAAGAACAAAAGTGCAAAACTACACGTTTCACAGCACAATGCACGGAACACTGGAGCTGCAACATTTTTGACATCCATGGCAACTTCTCAAATTGCCCTGGCCATAGAGACATTTTCTTTTAAGAAAAACCCTAATTGCCATTAGACACAGGTGGTGAGTAACAGTTACCTGAACAAAATATGCAGACATCTACTGTTTCAACAAAGAAACATTTCAGCATTCATTTGTATGAGCTAAGCTGGTAGAGAAGGTTATCCACAGAAATTGAAATTACTATCTTCAGGTATGTTTTAAATGTCAATAAGTGCACTGTATTGATGAAGAGGGGAAGGAAGCAATACAAAAAACAAGACTGCCAAAGTACAAACCTACAATTACTGATCAATCACTAAAATACACTATATGGAAATAATTTGTGCTTTACTGCATATTTTAAACTAAAATAGAGGTATTTCATAGATACTAACAGAATGGAAAAAACCCTTTACAAATAACATAAACCAGTTATCTTCTTAGAAGTAATTTGGATGGGGTTCTCAACCATATCATCAGATAGGGATTTGTAACAAGTATAATATATTTAAGGTGGGTGAGTTCAATTTTCATCTGAATTTTAAAAAGCTCAGATTTTTATTTGCCAGATACATTCCACCATAAAAGCTGTAATCAGTGACCTAAAAGCCAGATATTCTCCAACTTTGTTTTGCAAATCACATTACATAAAGCAAAGATAAGCCTAAGTCATAGTGAAAAAATATATTAGATGGATAAAAAGACTTTTAGATAAGAAGCTCAAAAATTATCCCTGAACCAAAGCTATTAATAGGATTAAATTTAAACATCTCCCGCAAACAAAAGTTTCAAGCAAAGTCAATTCTAGATGCTACACACAAGAAGCTCTGTATAACATTCTTTCAACCTTGTACACATTTAAGTAAGGATGCCGATGCCACGGTCAACCTGAGTGCAGATACTCAGCAATGCAGACGAAAGGCTAGTTTCACTAGATGTCATATGTCGCTCTTCCCCAAGGACTCACCACGAAAGTAAGCAACCCCCATGAGTTCCCGTGAAGGAAGAGGCATCCAGTAGTATTTATGTGTATCTGGGATGCTGCTTGCAGGTTCCACTTATATTACATAAAAATGCTTCTCTCCTCCTCTTGAACTCCACTACAGCTGATGCCTTGAGAGGCCTCCTAGAAACAGAGACTAGACAGGAGTAAGGGAATAAAGGTAGGTATTTGTTTGAAGGGCCTGGGGAGCCAGAGGCTATTCTCAAAATGGACCCCAAGGTGGACCCCAAGATGGACAACAGGTCACGAGTTCTTCACACTTTTATAGGTTTGGTTCATTTGCATATCAGGGTTAATTCTCCAATTAAAGCTTCAGTTAATGATATAATTTCCCCAAGCTTGCCCTCCCTTTAGAAGCTTTTGGTTTATACTTTTTGGGCCTAGGACAGTCTGGGTGTCCTTGGAGAGCAGGCCTGGAGAGGCTTTGTTATGTCTACCTAGCATGAGAGAGCAGAAATTAACAGGCTACAAGAAACTTCACAGTTACACACTAGGCAGTACAGGATTTGAAAAATATAAAAGTTAAAACCTAAGGCATCACAGTAATGATCTCTAAACAAGCAGCACAGTTCTCCAGCCACCACAGCTGCATTTCACATGGACATTCTCCAGTTTTGAGTAAACCCACTTGCACCTAAGTGAGCCATCCCCAGTCAGGCACAGGCAGTACACTTTGTCTTACTCTAGTTCCAAATGGATAACTAATGTATCCCACTAAAACACAGTATTTGGCTTTGCCACGATTTAGATGCAGTGACCCCTGCAATGGATGAACAGGCCAAGGTCATTTATCACTGTAAATGCATTCAGTCTCACCTGTCCTAGAAGCAGGAAGATGCACATTAAGTTAATTAAGAGAGAAAATAAGGTACACATTACACATCTTTCTTCCACACTAAAGCTTGTTTCGATCTTTTAAAATGGATGAAAATTATCTTCACAGAAATTAAGAGTTCTTACTGTTTATATTCTTCAGTAAATTTACCTTCCTGAAATATCATCCTGATTCTAGAGCTCATTTTGCAGCCAGTAACTGGTCTCCTCATCTCTTCCTATTCAAAACCATTTTAGCCACCTTTAACTTTTCCCTCCTTTGTTTTCTTGGTTAAAACCTCTGTCTGTTGAGATAGCAGCAATCAGCTTGTACTGACTGATGATGGGAGAGCAATACACACAATCTACAATTTCTGGAGGGGACCTTGCATTACGTGCTCTGCACCAGACTGCTGTTGCTGGCTTTGGAGAGCATATTATTCCAGTTAAACACCACTATGGTGGAGTTCTGGTGAAGTGATGATCTGCAAACACTTAACTAAATTAGGAATTATTACTTCTAAATGCTGTCTAAGCACAATTCTGTTATAAAAAAGGGTTCAAATGTTGTACTGGCTGTCCAGAGAGACAGACTCAAAACCTGCATTGCTACTTCATAGCCTTCCATGCAATAATGTTAATAATAACTTCAGTCCATCAACTTCTTCTTGCCAGGTTAGGGTTTGAATTCAATCCCTCCTTTCCAAAGGAGATGAAAAGCTTATCAGGTATTCTTCCATTTGGCAAATTTTATGATTAAACACTTCCCACCTAGCAAAAATAGTTAAAGGACACCCCTTTTCATGCGCATGTTACAGGGGCGTCTGCTTCAAACACAGGTTCAACCCTGTAACCATTCACTTTCCCATAAATACTACAGAGCAGTAACTCATTTGGACAGTTCTAGTTTGCTTTTCTTAAGTCTGCTTCTAGATATTCTGTCATATTCTTTAAGATGTGATTTGCCTTTTCATGCTTAGAGGCACAATGTAATACCACACACCAGAAAAAAAAAAGAAAAAAATGGTATGAAGAAAACTCCTGTTGTATTATAGAACTGTAGACTTGCTAACATTTCCTAAATGTCAGTAAGACAAAACATTGAATTCACTTTCATGAAGTCTGGTATTTCCTTACAACAATGGACAATCCTGTTGCACACACATAATGAGGAAAAGCACAACTGTGCCAAGATGGGAAAAACCCATCTTGAGTTTTGAAGATTCTTGAAAGCATGTATACACCAAGCAATATACTACAAACCAGGAGCAGCTGGAGCTCCTCTATTCAGACATTAGTTTGAAGCCCCAAGATCCAGGTCTTCCAACCATACCACTCGGAGTGTGCCCACAGGGAAGGCTGGTGATGTGGTGGTCATACAGGCACTAGAACCAAACAGTCAAGCCCCATACGAGCCCAGCTCCAAAGGGATGACAAGGAAACCAACTCCAGACCCAACAGAAACTCCCTCCAATATGCCTGCAAAAGAATTCCATCTGATCTCAGTTCTATCTTCACAGGCTGTATGCAGTTCTGCAGGAAATAACCACATTTAAAAAAAACCAACACCTAATCTCTGTATTTCTCCATTTCAGATTAGAAGCAACCTAAACGTGCAGTGGACAGAGCAAACATTTACATGTTCAAAACAGCCAGGTATAAAATCATAATTCATTCTTGTCATAGTGGGGAAAAACATGGATAGTATTTTTAAATGTTGTGAGGCGATCACATGTATTCACACAGTCCAACAGTAAACAGACATTTTTCCATAGAAGCCTTGACTACAAATATATGAAAAACCAAAAATGCTGAAAGAATGCAGCTGACCTTCTCTTAGGGCACAGTAATGACCACATGGTCACAGCCAAGAGAAATGTAGCCCAACTGCAAAAACATCAAGATATGTATACTTGGGGAAAAACCAGGATATGAGATACTTAGTAAAGACTAGCAAAATATGGAATCAGCGTTTTATAACAGTGAAGCCTTTGATGAAGAAAACTTCAGAGTTCCATAGTACATTTTTCACTTGTTTTACTTACTTTACTGGCTATTAAGTCACACTTCCCACAGTAGGGAAGAGGGTAGGCCAGCAGAGACAGAACTGCAAAACCTACAAGAGCAATACCTAGACATTCATGAGACCAATATGGGACCCTAAATAAAGCTCCCCTGCCCTCATTTCACCAGGCTACTTTCTACAGTAAAACACTAATGTAGCTTTTAAAATTTTAAAGCACTAACACCCACACCCCAGCCTGTTACAACTAAGATAATTTCCTACAGAGCTCCTGACAACCAGCCCTAAGCAAGACTGTGGGGTGAACAAAGGAAAGACTCTGATGTACCACAGCAAGGTGGAATGAGACATGAAAACCTCTCACCAGCTCATCAAAGCCTCTGCAGGTTATCAGCTTCCCTAGGTGAGAAATGCCCTGGATGTCATCTGAAATCATTAAAAAACATGGGTTTTAAGCTCCCCTGACAGGTAGCTGGGGCGTGGGAGGAAGTTGATAGAAGCCTTTCCCTCCAAGGCAAGTATAATCTGAATCCCACTTCTAATGCACCACAGCCCAAGAGATAATTTTTTTCGTATTAACTAAAGAAATTCTTACTAACAACTCTCAAAGTGATTGACATGTACATGTTAATAATCATTAAGAAGTTATCTTTATTTGAAATAACGCTTTTTATTTGGTATATCTGTAGAATGAAATGATCACAGCTTTACCAGCTGGCGGCCACATGTCAAAATGGGTTTTCTATAACCAGACTTGTAAACAGAACGGAATCCCAAGGACACCCTGGTGTATCAAATCTATACCACTACCACAAATAATCACAATAAAATAGGCTATTTGTTGTGGATGAAAACATAAACAAAACTAAACAGAATTATGGCAAGAAACATTGACTTTGTGATCCAATGAAAATACAAGGAGATGTCAGAACTGTTGCTGTGATCATTCAATACCCGTAAGTGATAACAGTTAGATCAGGCATTGACTTGTACTGTGCTGGAAAAGCTGGAATTACAGCATAATGCAGTTCTGCATAGCAAGCTTCTGAAGGCAACCTTCCTGTATTACATATGAAGTTCTTTTTCAGTACAGCCATTCTGAGCAGGGTTTTGAAGATCACGGGGTTTTTAGTTAGCTCCTTTCTCCTACTGCTGATGTGATCCAAGCCCCTCTCCCTTCCCATGACTGCTACAGCAGCTGTGAAAGAAAGATGTGTCAATAGCACAAACTCCCCAAATAGTTTTTTGCCTTCTTTCTTGACACCTGCCAGGAGCACAACATCTAACCTTGGCATTTACAATAAATTCTTTTGCAACATCCCCTTTTTGGTAAGGTATTTGGTGTCTGAGACTTTTAGATATCCCTGCTCATGTATCAAAAAACTTCTAAAACTGCTGCAAGCCCACTTCCCTCCTCTCCTCATTTTGGCAAAAATCTCCCTGTACAAACCAGAAAAACCCAAGTTTTGGAGTTTTTCCTGGAGTGCACATACTTCACCTTTTAAGAGTGATAGAATTTTTGGAGCCTCAGTTGAAGAAAATTAAATTGACTGACTACAACAAGACAAATAGTAAATAAATCAAATAAATTCCAATACTCCAAAAGTTAAGTCAGATACAGCCTTTTCAAATCTGTATCAGCAGATCCTCTGAATTCAGAGGATAGGTCCAGTTCAAGCTTACATTTACATAAAATATGGGACACTGATAAGTATCAAAATGACTTCTAGCAACCATTGATTTCAAAAATCCCACAAAGTTTCTAAGTCAGTTCTAAGATGCTGCATGCTTCCCCCTGCATTATCCTACAAAGACATGGTATGTCTTTTACAAAATCAAGTACAACTATTCATTTTTCACAGTACTTAGAACTGGAAAAACTAAATAACTGCTTTGATTTTTAATTAAAAGCTGAACAGCTACTACAATACCTCTGTTCTCTCACAATTCAGCTATTCACTAGATTTCCTACCCAATGGAATTACATTCAATTTACATTATTGTGCTCAATTTCCTTTTGAAAAGTTGCTTCGAGGGCCTTCCTACATCAGCCTCTCATTTCTCTGGAAGCAACACACCATTTAACTATGTATGTAACTAGCAAAACTTTAGAGCCACTTGCCCTGTTCCACATCAATGTTTTAAGAGGAACACAAAAAAAAGTCAGCTTGGAATAAGAAGGCAATTTGTTGGTTTTTTTTCCAAAGCTAGCTTTCTACGACATACAGCTAGGACCATCTATTATCCAATGATTTCAACTGGTGTGCTAAACTGTTGAACAGATGTCCACCAGCCCCTTAAGCAGTCAATTTAAACCCACACGCCAAATCAAACAGTACTCATGTTTGGCAACTGTATCAACACCATTACAATAACAATTCCCGCTATGTATTCAATACATACACACACAGACTTTCTAACCTGGACACTGATAAAAGCTCGTGGTTTTTGCATGTTCCAAATTTTCAAGCATTCAAAAAGCGTCTGAACAAACCTATAGGGGTAAAAGGTCCGTCAAGTTCTCTTAAGCACAAAAGAAATCCTCTTTAATCCAAGTTGTCTGACTTACACTAAGAAAGTAACTCTGTGTCCTATTTCATTCTTACCCTCTTCCTCAGTAAAGAATAAAGAAGAAAATTAGTACACACAGAGGACAGCACAAAGTATTAATCTGATTCCACACAACTATTCTTAAAATTTCTAACTCTTGATGTGGGTATATTCCACAGCAACTACAGCCTTTGTTGTCCAAGCCCTCCAACACTTGAGTCGATTGCTCCTACTTAACTGCTGTGTGATGCTCTCCTAGAACTCCAAGCTGAGCCAGGCTAGAATTGAATTTGTCCTACAACAAGCTGCCAAAAACAGTCCAGGTCTTGCTAAACCCAAAAAATCTAAGCTTCATCAAAGCATGTGTGATACTAAATCAGCTGAGAAAAGAGAACCCACTCTGAGTGATCTAAAAAAAGACAGAGCCTTTTCCCTGCCGGTGAATCTGCCTTTTGGGCTCAGCAGGTTTGTCAGTCTGTAGACTAATTTAGCTGCTTCTCTTCCTTATGGAGTTCAGAGTCTCTGGGGCTTTTCTCTTCACTGCTCCTTGTCACTTCATGGGAGCTGTGACTTTCTGCAGCACTTGCCAGGTGCCCTGTTGTCTCTGGGAACTCCTCTCCAGAAGCAGACTCATGTGCCCCAAGGGGAGGAGCTGCCTCCCATCTCCCACTTTTGGTACCTCTGATCCACACTCTTGACAAGGATTGAAGGCATACACCAATGAAATGGAAAGAAACCACTCTTGCAAGGGCAGGTCAGTATTATCACAGGGGTCATTCTGCCTCAAGGAAAGGCAACCCAAAAGGCACCTGTCCACAGCCACCCTGCCCGTCCTGTCAGTTCTGCTGTTAAAGCTAAACTACAGGAATTTAAACACTACCTCTGATACTACAACAAAATCCACACAGTGGGGAATGAAATGGACCACTACACAAAAAACTGATAGGATATTCTATCCCCTGGATCTCCTAGGTCCTTTTTAAAGGACATAGCTGAGTTTTCAATGTTACAATAATGAGAAGAGGCCACGACGTGTAGAATACAATGCTAGAGAGTTCTGTGGTTGGAGTTCAACTCAATGCATTGGTGAAGGCACCAAAATATTTCTGAGTACAGCCTGAAACCATAGATAATAAATAGTTAAAATATCAGCAAGTTAAAGACCAAACTTTTCTAATCTGTCTTATTACAACAAGAAAAAGGACAAACTGAATCTACACCTGTCACAAGCCTAAGAAATGGCTCTTTTCTAAAACACTACCACAGGAAGTTAAGCTCTGAGTTTTGAACAGTATGAAAAAATCAAGAAGCACAAATCAAAGAGAAGCTGCCTATTAAAGACATTTCCGGAGAAAGAAGAACCTTCTACAATGCCTATAAGTGACCATTTAAAGTGTTTTGGGAGCTTATCTCTGGACCCTTAGATCAATATCACACTTTAGGAAAAAAACAGTAAGTGAAGGAGACTGTTCCAGATGAAACAACCAACAACACATCAGAATGCTAAGCTAGGAAGCAAGAGCATTTCTAAAGTTCCTGACCAAAATTACCTGCTGCACCTGTCACAGGCCATTAAATTTCATCTAGGAAGGATTTCCGCCTTTGAAAAGCTATAGCAAAAATTTACATTTTCAATTTCAACATCTCAATGGATGGCTACAATGTTTTTCCAAATGGTAGTTTGTCAAAAAGATGAATCATCTTCATTGTCAAAAACATATGCCTCGCCTCCAAAGTCAGTTATTCAGCATCTGTTTTAGTGATTGATAATTGTTACGTGTCTCCCTCCAAATGAACACAAGCATTACTACCTGCTGGTTTCCTATGTAGTAAAGGCATTTGTAATTGCTCTTTCTGAAAAGCATTAAGTCTCTAATTGCCAATCTTCCACACATTTTTATGGCTCTTTTCTACAGTCATACAACTGCACGTTCTCAAGAACTTTGTAAGCAGGCATCATGGTCGTGGCTGTATTTTAAAATCAAACTTCGTTAATATGGAGCTAAAGCAAAAATCACCTACTCCATTTCCATTTCACCACCATCCTTCACCATCTCTCACTAGCACAGAACAACAATGTACCTCCAGCTGAGACTCACAGGTGTCACAGAGGGCAGTATCCTTACAGATCCATTATTTCAGACATCAGTGACTGACAAGACCTCAAAACTGTAATTCAGATAGACACCAACATACCCAGACACATCAGAGTAGCTCACAGTCATTTATATGGGCCTGAAAAAGCCCCAAATCATCTGGAGGACACTAAACAAAACACCTGCTCACAAACACAGGTTAAGAAATAGCTGGCCTGAGACTTCTGGAGCAGGAACAGTTATCTTCTGAATGTCATCACAGTCAGGAGTACCATCTGCTGTAGCTCACCTGTTTCATTCAACACCTCTTACGCAAGGTTGACAGAAACAGAAATTGTGTTTTGAGAGAAACAAGATGTGCATTAAATATAATTCCAATTCCTTGGCTTCCAACATTGTCAAATATGCCATAATATACTGTCAGACACAAAGTGGCTGTAGTACCTCCTTAGCAGGAAATCTTCATTCCATTATACCAGAAAACCACTTCCACTTCTCTGGTTAAAAAACAAGAGGAACACTTTGGAATACATACTCCCTTTTTTTTGGCACAACACAAAGATCTTGCAACTAAACAGCAGGAAACATGCCACCTAGGAGGCTTCAAATAAAAGTTTCCTTAATGGAAGCAGCTGCCAGTATTCATTCACCTGGATGATGCTGGACCCTATTAAACTTCATTCAAGCGAATCACAGAAGATCATGTATCTCTTACCAAAACAAAACCACACATACTGTGACTGCAACCTTCAGGCTGCTACTTAGCAGCAGGGATAGTGCTAATCCTAGTCAGTCACGGAAGTGCATTAAACCTGAAGCTCCTTTGCTTCACCTCTCCCTCCGCTATTCCCAGTTTTTTCTCAGAACATCCTGAAACAGATAAAAGCTACTAGGTTTGGAAGCACAATGTTTCTCAGACTTTAAAAGTCTCAGAAGAGTATTTCCATGATTGTTATTAAATCAATTATTGAATAATTGATAATAATTGAACCAATTATTACAATATCAATTATTATCAATTATTACAAGGCTCTTAAAATAAACTTTGAGTCACATGGAGCTGTTCCACTTTGTATTGACACCCTGTAGATTTCAGCTCCAACTTGACCTCTAGCAACTCTAACCACACAAGAAGACTTTTTGACTAAGCCTTTAACCTGTAAAGAAATTCAAGAAGAGAAACTGGATTAGCAGCCTATTTTTTTTTTTTTTATTACCACCTCTGGAATGTCACATTTCATAATGCATGGAGATTTTATGATGCTGAGAACACAGCCTTGAGAAAGAAAGGAACTGTTTTACATGTGTCCTCTTAACTGCCTCTGATAGGCATATTTCCCAATACAGCAGCGTGGGGTTTCTAAGTGCATGTTGGGCAAGCCCTTTTTGTACACTTAAGTTCCTGACAATCCATGTCTACAAAATTTTTAAAATAAGGTACTCTTGAAATTATAGTTCTGCCTTCTCTTTACTACAATAAAAAGAAAAGGTCATCCTTTATTTCCATAAGTTTGATTATCTCCAGCAGCAAAACAAAATTTTAACTGTGAAAGGGAAGACAAGAAGTTTGGGAGACTCAGGTGTTAAATTTAAGTGACCTAAACTACTGCAGTTACAGCAACACATATTTAGCAATTTCTCTGATAAGAGAAGATCAGTAAAATAAATAGATTTGTTCATGTTCCTGCTATCATTCCTACATGACAAGAGAGCTATGATAAGGAGCAGAAATAAAGCACTAAGTGGTGTCTCCTCTAGGTGTGGCCAAATCCTAGAAAATCCATCAGCAATACAATATAGATACCAAGTTAGCACAGTTATTTGGAAGACACATGTTTTTTCAGCTTCTCCTGATTCTTCTTTATACATTTGGAAGGAAAAAAAAACAAGCTACCTTTTTTTAATGCCATCCCTACCAAAATGGTTTCAGGCATCACTTGGGTGGGTGATGGGGGTCCGTCCATGCTGTGCAGTAGCAGTCTCCTGTTACCTAGTCTTGCGAAAGTCTACACCTTTGCTACCCAGGATACATTTGAACTCTGTCAGAGATTAACTTTTTTTTCTCACAGAAGCAGACAGAAAGGTGCATTCCTGATAAGAAAAAGTCTGGATAAAGCACTATTGCCCTTTTCTGCTATATGTCAGTACATTTTTCCCACATATCTTATTGCGCAGCAGGATGAGTGTCCCTCTTCCACAAGAGGCAGGGGATGACCAATCACCCACTCTTTGTAAGCAAGGCAGCTTTTTAAAGTTTCAGAAAAGAAATTTGTTAAAAGCCATCCTATTCCTCCCTCATAACCTTCCAGGAAGATTCACAATGAAGACTGGTTTTAAAAATTGGCACTTTCCCATGAAAAAACCTCATAGAACTTGCAGGAAAAGCAGCTTGGGGCTGTCACATTCAGAATGCAGACACACAGTCACATCCAGGAAAAATGCCAGCCATACCGAGACACCACAGAAGGAAACTAAGGATTATTTCCAAACAATGTTCATGCTTCTTACTTGAGTCAGACCTACTATCTGAAACAACAGACACATCTGCAGAAAGCATCAGGTACAAACAACAGCAAAATGAAACAGTTATTTTCATAATCCTTAGCTAATTTTTGGCTAAGTCACTACTTGGCAGATGTTAGTAGCCAGCATTCCCTGAACTTATAAAAACAAGGAAGTATTGGTAAACCAAAGCACTCTAAACAATGCTATGGCAATGCCATGTGCACTAGCACCCTGCATGCCTTATGCCACTCTATTGCTTCATCAGGTAATAAAATGTTGTGTTAACTGCTTGATTAAAAAAGGTATCACAATATTAGCACAAAGTCAGTCAAGGTCTGGAGCATCAGTCTACCAAAAGGTATAAATATGAAAATGCAGTAGGAACATTCCATATTCCTCTCTCCATGCATTGGGTTTGTTACCTCTTCAAAAATCAGAGAGAAATTCTAAAGAGTCTCGTAAACTTAAATCAAGCAGAAATTACGTATACCATCATCCATCTTGCATCTAGCTCTTGCTTAAAATTTAATAGTATGACTATGTCTTTCTTTCACTTACAGAGATTTTGCCAAGGGTCACCCGAAACTGGATGGATAACTTTTAGCTAAAGCACCACTCTGAATATTTTAGATTTCTACTTCTTAAATTTTAAGAGAGATTGCAATATTTTGCATATAAAACTCTAATATATTCATTATTTCTACAATCTGAGGGATCTGACATCCATGTTGCAAGGAATCTACTGTTTGTTCCACAATTTATTCCGCATAAATCAATCAGAAGTTTACAGAGTTGATAACCTCCCACCACAGGCACACCAGATGTACCACAAAATGTATTTCATACCCACATTTTCTTTCTGATCTCCCCAAAAAAGATTGCTTATTTAGGTACTTCCAAATTTTTAATGTGTCCATGTGTTCAACATATTTCCAATGTTAACAACAACCAAGGCCCCAGTAAATGAGGTTGCCAGTTCCTGATTAGGGGGACACAGTTTTTAGCATTATTTCAATTAAATCCCATCAGCACATTCAATCACTAACCAGATGTTCTGACAAACTGTACAGGCAACACCTTGCACTGTGTCTGGCACTGTGTGCAACTGGCTTTGAGGCTGAGGGACACAAACCACTGCTCTCCAAAGCCTGCTGATCGTAACTACTTGAGAAGGGAAAAATCCCTTCTGTATGCAAACACCCTAGTCGTACACAGGATTTTATAGAACACGATTACAACAGGATATGCAACAGTGTTTTAGTTGCTCTCATAACATCAAAATGTAGAGCAAGAAAAGAAGCAGGAATGCATTTGCAAATTCAGAATAAGATCTAAAAAAATCCCTACTTCCTAGGACCACAGAAGTACATAACTCCTAAACTCTAAACTTAACTCTAGAAAGTAGAACAAGGAATTAGAAGCAGATTCCCATCCTGGACTGAGCTAATGTACAACAAGTTAAGAACCATATTCTGTTTCATTGAATTGAAACTGTAAGGGGAGTTAATTCTACAAGAATACAAGACACCTCCCTGGCTGGTCTGGAAGTCTAGATGAGGTTCCTGCTTCACCTGAATACTTTATTAAGCCGCTGCTAAGATGAAACATTCTTAGGAAAACTGCATAGCGTGCACATGTGTATCAAGATATGAACATGACTGTTGTGAAAAATATTTTTTCCAGTGTTGGATAATAAGACTTTTATTACAATAAAGATGAAAACTTTGCATTCATAATTACTGTGTCAATACATTCATGTAAAACAGAACTCCAGCTTTGTGATTAACAAATCAATTCAAGTATCACAGATGACAATTGGTAAACACAGTAAGTTTCTGACACATTAAAAGTACTTATTGTCAAGATGATGCTGCTTAGAGAATACAATCTCACAAAACCTATTTGTGAAGTCTATGTTTTGAATAATACATTATTTGGTTGTAGAGAGAACAGTTCTCAAAACCTAACCCTTTAAACAGAAGTACAGCACTTAACAAGCAGTTCAAAGATTAGAACTGCCTGTGTTCACAGCGCAACAGATAACATGTGCTAGTGACTGAGTCTCACAAGCCTATCTCCTAGGGAAAAATCCACATTTTACAATGGTTTAGGACTTCGTTGCTTATGTAGACTCTTTATCATTATTGGACTTTCCATATAAAAATTCTGTCATTCATCTTCTCAAACTGCAGCATCAAACAAAAGCAGCTGTTCAAAGTTCAGATCTCTTCAAGAAACAGCTCTGAAACTTGCCGGGGTAAACTCAGTATTTGGATATTTCCCAGGAAGCCTTTCCTCCAGCAGTACTCCAGACAGCATTCTTCTTTTACCAAACCAGCAGTAAATATGACAACATAAGCTCTCCAAGAGCTATGAAGGTTGCATGTCAAATTAGACAAGTGCCTTCTCCAACCATTGTCCTATATGAATCTACCTTCACTCCACTATAGATTTTCCTCTCAAAATCTCACTTCCACAACTCCCTAACCATTTCTTTGGGAGCAACATATGGTTCTCTGTCCCAGGTAGCTGTCAATTTGCTCCACAGAAAAATGAGGGGCCAATATTTTAACAACTGCTCAGCTGAAATGTATTTTTGTAATCCTATATTCGTAACAGCATGCGCAGCAGTTAAAGAGAAATAATTTTTTAGATATTAGAGAAATGTACCATATTTGAGGATGAAAATATATTTCCTTACTGAATGTGTTTTCTTCAAGATATTTCTGAACTTAGAAACAGATCATCATGTAATATTAGAAAAATATTAGAATTACTAGATGTTGTGATCCACAAAAAAATACAAAACCCCACACACTAAAGAACTAAAATCAAATCACTTGCTGCTTGTCTGGCATAACATGCCAAGCTATTAGCTCTCATTTTGAAGGCTTGCATTTGCTCAGTGGCTGACCTGCACATTGTGGAGCCTTAGCATGAGAAATGGTTTTCAGGCTCAGCTGCCTTCTAAAGTGCCATCCATCATCAGGAAAAAGAGATTATTCCCTTTACAGTCAGCTACTTTGCCAAATTCTTCGGGCTCTGTTCCATCAGTCACACCCACGGCACCCTGGGGAAAAGCAAACCCTAGCTCTGTATCACTCTGCTCTTGCTGAAGTGCAGCATGAAAAGCAATTAGCATTTGATGCCGTTTATGAGGAAACTGAGGCGGAAAGACAGCTCTATCATTCACCAGCCTCCCACTCCCTGCACCAGCCAGCAGTTCACAGGGGGCACACTAAGGCAGGCTGGGAATTTAAACTGGGAAGGGAGCAGAGCTGGAAATATCCCATGGTTTGCATAACAGAACCATAGGCAAACCCACACACAGCAGGAGGCTCTTTGGAAGCCCTTCCAAAAATACATGTACACACACACATTTGTCACTGATGCAAAACACCATAAGGGTTATTACTTGATGAACCAGAAGATGGTCCAGGTTTTTTTGCTTTCCAGTAAGGCTTCCTCCCCACACTTTGTTTATACTCAAGGATTATAAACAAGATTCCCTTTCAAATCAAAACATCCGCTCTTTCATTCACGGTACTATGAATACATTGCGGAACAGATTTATCTGCAACGGTCAAACAAACCCAAAATGCCCCCAAAGGTGGCCTTTGTCTTGCCCTAAAGACTCTGCAAAAGGGTGTGTCAGGTTAAGCCTTCACCCACGGTGTCCTGTGAGCACAGTTCACTGCCGAGCTACAAAACCACCAACACAGCAGGATTTTGCACCACAGTCAACAGGCATTAAAACACAGATGCATCCCAAGGGTTCTAGTTCCTTCCCCTCCAAAAAAAAGGGAGAACAGGAAATAGGTCAGGATTATCAGCCCATTGTTCAAATCCAGACCAGAAAATTGGACTTTCGGAATAGCATTGCCTTTTCTAACTGGACATGAAGCTAAGGAGGAAGATTACAGTCACCACTTCTCTGTTCAGTCTGTGTACAAACAGTGCAGTCACCTTCTGAGGAAAGGCACAGCCATCTGGGCTCAGTTCTTCTCTCTTTCCCTTTAAATTCCAACTTAATTCTTGTAGCCACCAGCATGCAAAGGGTTTCACAGTAGGTTAGGGATGACTAGATCTCTTTGGGTCCCTTTGCAGTTTCACTGCAATCTGAGTAACACACACCATTAGCCTGCTTAGTGAAAACCCAGCAAGAGAAATTTGAAAATATTATCCATAAACTGAACAATTTTTCAAAATGGTCTATCACTGGAAACACATCTGAACTTGTGCTCCTCCTTTTAAGAATATATGCCCAAACCACATTCCACAGACATATCCAACTTAAAATGTTATTACTCTTTACTGCCACATTTAAACCTACTGTGCCAGAAGAAAACAGAGAAGTCACATGTCCGAAGGATTCTTGAGACCTTCACACAACATGCTTTGAAACCTAAAGCTGCCACTAAAAATACAGCATCCTATACTTCACAGTCAAATAGCAAAAAGAAACTAAAGCAGCGCTGTGAGTTTGGGTTTCTTGAGGGAGGAAGGGATGACACTTAATCCCTACTAACACCCAAAGCAAGGTGTTTTCAGCATCAAATTTCTAATCTGAAAGTCAGGCAGTGGACAAGAAGTCAGCTGGTATACATCCTAGCATGGCCCATCAGCCTGCCCTGCTCACTGATAAATGAGAGGGAACACCCCATGCTCCACCAGCCCTACACCAGCTGCAGCAAGAGCCACTGCCAAGGTTGGGCTTGCACATGCTGAAGGAGCTCAAAGCACTGAAGAACTCCCGTGCAGCTGCTCTGAGAGAACCTTTCCCCAAGGAGCAGGTGCAAACAGCACCAAAAAGCTGCAGCCAGAGCAAACAGGCAGCATTGGATTGGCCCTTTCTCACAAGAGTCCCCAGATTTGACCTCAAACCTTCATCTTGTCTACAGCTAAGGCCACTTTTGTGACCAACATTGTCCTCTTTTACACTGCACAAAGGATGGTAGCATCAGACCACCACACCCTGGATTCCTTCATTCCCATCCTTTCTTAAAATGAATAGTTCAGCAGTTCTCACACAAAGTGAAATTCTCCTTGCCCAGTGCCTTCCTGACACCTGTGTGGCTCCACCGGCAGTGGTCTTGTGTGCTTCCTCCTTTAACCGTGGCGAAAGATTGATCAGAACACCACTAAGTGCTTTCCCCTCCCCACAATAGGTGGAGGTCACGTGCATCTTGTGAATCTTGACTCAAATCAGAGTGGGGAAAATTACTCAATCTCTTCCTTAATCCCAAACTGCTTCCCTGGTAGCCGTGCTGCAGTTATTGGCAATTCCTAGGTAGTAAAGAGGA
The DNA here is from genome assembly GCA_013397865.1 of Struthidea cinerea. NCBI lineage: Eukaryota > Metazoa > Chordata > Aves > Passeriformes > Corcoracidae > Struthidea > Struthidea cinerea. Next base: position 606,811 of record VZTI01002182.1, on the reverse strand, counting down.
AGCAAACAAGCTGAGGGGAAGCAAAAGGCTGGATATCTCAAATGTAATAAAGGAGGGGATGTTGTCTTATCTGCCTGGTTGTTGCTAACTAGGAACCAAAGTTCAATCCAGCCAGTTTTGACATTTTTTTTTCTGCCAAGAAGAGCTATTTACAGAAAACTAGTTTTCTTTGAATTAATGAAAAATTTCAAGAAGAAAGTTTTGTTAAATTAACAAGTTACAGCACAGACACTGCATTAACATTTTTGACAAAAACCCCTATAACTCAAACCCTTCCCCAAACTGGGCAGACTCTATGTTAATTTAATTGCTTCCAAATAATTAAATTCCACTTAAGTGGGGCTAATCTATGCTGTTTCAGCCTAATTACTATCTTGGTTCCAAGAGTTGGTGGCATTTTTTCCCCAAAAGAGATTAAAATGGAATTTATTCCTTAACATTTTGAGCCTCCAGTTGTCTGTCAGGTCTACTGAATGAAGACTTGTAGCACAGTAATATGGACACAGCAGAAAATTCAAAGCTAAGTCAGTCTTGCTCTTCCTGTATTTATTCTGCATTTTGTCTGTTATGCTAATTGAGGCTGTTAGCTAATGACTTCAGTGCACTGTTAGTAATTTGTAGTTTTCCTTTGTGAAAACTAAACTAAATTAGCTCCAAATCAGGAGGAAGGACATACGTACAGTGACAGTGAAAGGAACATTTAGGTTCTAAACACAGGTTTATCAACACTCATCCTCCCTGTGTCAAGGAATACTGCCTACTCCAGAGTTTTGTACAATTAAAAAATCATCAGGAGCTGGCATTCCTTAAGCTAGTCAGAGGTTTACCACCTTGTCCTTAAAGATGTTTTACTACACCTAGACATCCCAAAGGATGAACATAACTCAAGCAAAACCACATCTGTTACAGTGAAGGCTTCTCCTATGGTACGAACATCTTACCATAAGATGTGTGGAATGGAAACTTACTTCCTTTTTCATTCCATAGAGGCTCCACTGTTTTTTCCCTCACCTTAGATAAACACAAGCACCACTTTGTAAAAGGAAAAATGAAAAATCACAAAGCTTGCCTTTTTTTAAACTTCAGAAAGAGATTTTTTCCTTTCCAATTTCAACATAGTAAACATCCAGTATCACTGTGTAAATTAATAGTAAAGACAGAAGGGAAGTGGGAAAGACAGCAAAGTCTTGCATTAATCCCACAGTTGGGGTTAAAGATGCCAAGACAGAGCTCCAGATTAATGCCACTTATACGATATTAGCCAACCCCTATGGAACCATAAGATCACATCAGCACACCAGGCTTTGTTCAAGAAATAAATAAATAAACCAACAATTCACAAGGCAGTTTTTCATTAGCTATTTGGCACGCTAGTAAGAGTAATCAGGGAATATAGATATAAACAACAGCTTTCTATTCATTCCCTCCCTTCTGTCCCAATAAACAAGACACTGCAAGAGTGCTCACTGTAACTAACTGTATCTAACAGTTTTCACAATACAAGTACTAAAATTTGAGGCTTTATTCTTAGGCAGAAAGGCAAAAGCCAGAAAAAAAGGCATGCAAGTGAAGCTCATACAGACTCTTACACAAAGAGTGACTGTCCCATGTGACAAGCGCCAGCAGAAAGGGCCCATTTATATTTCTCTGTCTCCAACAATCACAGCTGAAATGTATCTTTAGGAGCCTGATCTGAAGTTCAGAAGACTTTCAGAATACTGCTGATTCTGCAGAACTCATATTTCTGGGTTCTTTCTCATGTCTCCCAATTTATGCCATAGACCAACTTAATCTGATGCATGGGAGCACCGGGGCGAGGGCTGAAGACACACCAAATGCTGCCTTGAAACACCACCTCTTTACAGACAACATTTATCTATGTTAAAAACAAGCCCAAACAAAGGAAAAAAAAGATCACTAAACCCCAAATAAATCCAAAACAACTTGCAAAATCCCAGCAACTTGTTTACATAAGACTTGCATTAAGCTAAGAGGCCAAAGCTCATAGTTTGTGGCATAATGTCAGACCATCTAGCTATTTCTGATTTATTTCTCGGAAATATTTTTATCAAGAAACTTCAGTGTCAGCTATAAGCAGGAGAATATCATCACTTGTTGCACAGTGTAACTCCCCACTCAGACTCTGAGAGCACAGCCCATGCTGCTTAATACTGCTCATGACAGAGTACATGAGTACATCATCCTCTCACCCCACATTCCTTTATTTAATCACATGCCTTGGATCAAAAATGCAATTATATTCTTCTAACATAAACTATACAGATTAAAATTCTGCTTCCTCCTGAGAAAAAATAATTAAAAAGGTTTGTAAGGAAGTCAGGTAATAAAAATATCACAGTTTTATGGTAACTCTTGCTATCTTGGTAATATCTTGCTATTTGTTCATCAGGAACAAATCCGTATCTAGCTACTCGTGCATCTTCAGCACATAAACTTGTTTGTCAAGTTCTAGAAGGGATTTCCCCTTCCCAACTCCCCAGAACACAGACTGTAATTTAAACCAGTAACCCAAATCCTACAGCAAATCTTAACCACAGAGTCCTACTCATTTCAAAATCCATCTGAACAGGCCAGTGATATTGGCTCCTTAGACCAGAATGCGATGACTTGAATGGAAATGAAACCAACGGAGCAAATTCAACAGAAGCTCACAAGTGTAACTTTTAAGCACTACACTTCCCTAAGAAACTGACCAAGTAAAAGAGCAGATTTCTGTTCTCTCTCAAAGCAGTGATGACAACCTCACTCTAAAAAATACATCACCTAAATCACTGACAAATAGATCTGCACATTCTGTGATCTAAACCAGTCGAACACTGAAATGAAAGTAAAGCAACAGATAAAATAATCAGCCTGTGAAAGTGAAATAAATAATGACCAAGAAAAGGCACATCGAGGAACCATGAATTAGTAATAAAAAATTGACATAGGTCTGAAGATATGTGCTGGTTAGAAAGATCTTAACCACATGGGCCTAAGATAAAGATTAGCTTTCAATATGCCACAATTACTATGGTTTCATGTGCCCTGCAGTGACAACAGAAGCACTCGGATGGCAAAAGGACTACAGGTGTTTACAGATTTTCCCCTGTGTAAAAACAGCACACTAAAAGCTCCTGTAATATTTCTGATCCAACAACAAATACAAATTAACTCTATTTACATCAGATCACCAATATAAGGGATTAGCTGTTCGTGTTAGTAAGCACATTTATATCATCAAATGTAGATACCCAGTAAACCAAAAAAGTTTATTACTGAACCTGATTTAGTGGTTCCCTCCTCTCCACGTGTCTTGCATCTCACCTCAAAGGTATCTGTCAAAAAGTTCAGAAACCACAATCATTGGATCAAACTCTTTGTAATTCATAAAATGACTTAAATATTCAATCCCTACTTGCATATACTGCTAATACTTTGGACATCAGATTTATCTGGCCTAATACTTTGTCAGACATGAACCAAGAGATGATTTGGGGTACAGATGAACCCTTTCTAACGCCCAGAGGAAACATTTGCCAGGGCCAAACACTAATTAACTCCCAAGGGTTGAACACATGTAAGAATTTTGGGGAGATGTGTTCTCTGGGACTCAAATCCACTACAACTGTCCCAAGAATTTCCAAGGCTCCTAAGAGATCTTATTACAAATCACTTAAGTGCCTTCTTTGGGCACTTTTCCCATGTCTAGTACAGAGGATTTGTGTATATTTAGTGTCTGCACAAAGTGTTGAATAATCTCTTTAAATGCACTAAATCATTTCCCCCAAATATTACCGATTAAAATACAAGTTTTCACAAGCAGAGGCATTTCCTCTGAAGTTATCAAATGTGGAGAAATAAAACAGAACAGACAAATTCCAGTGGCCTGAAGAGGTGCATGCTAAAAAAAACACCAAACTATCAACATCCACAGAGAAATTAAAAATTTTCCAATGCAAAAAGTGCCATGTTCACCACAGCACAGTGGGCACAAAAAAGCTCAGCAGTCCTTGCCCTACAGGCTTATGCACCTGGGATAAGGTCCACAGGTCATTTTTCACACTCGTCACAGGAATCTGTACTCTGCCACCTGAACTCAACATCCAAGAGGAGCCCTTGATCTTTTTCACCACTAGGAAAAATCATTACTTCTGGGATCCAGCCAGTGAAGTCATGCAAAGACATAATAGTGACAGTTAATTACTTGCTAATCATGCTTTGGTTTCAGGACGAATGCCACCAGAAACACTTCATTTATTCTTTTCATTGATGTTAGACATTCATTGTTACAATTACAAAAATTTAATGCAAACAATTCCAGAAGACTGTCTCTAACAGACAAATACTTGAAAAAAAGCTCAATTTTGTGTCTGCAGCTTGAAGAGATCATTCCACAAACCCCATCCTGTTCAGAGCTGATATGCAAGTGAGAAAGAAGTACAGAATTTAAGAGAAGCCATATGGCAAAAGTTAAACATTTTGGTGTCAAAATACCCATCATAGCTTAATTCAAACTTACCCCGTTCTTCACACTTTTGAGACATTAGATCCAGAGACTGGTCATAACTGTACAATTTTTCCCCCAGTTTTTAAGGACAAGGGTCAATGAATTATTTTTCCTTGACAAGAGTGTGATGTTTCAGAGTTGTCATTCACCACCGAGCTCTCTGTAGTTTCAGAACAGACAAAGAGACTGCATATTTCCTTTATACATGTACTTAAGCAATCAGAAAACATTCCAAATTATCTCCGACTGAATAAGACAAGTTTTATGTAAGCATCAGCATAATTTTATTTCCAGGCTCACTTATGCTTAAAGAGTTCTAAAACTTGAATATGCTCAATATAAAATGTTAAACATTTACATCTCAGCTGACAATGACCCTGTGTTAAATTATTAAGGAACAACAGAATAGCTGATGTTTCCAGGAGCACGGGTGAGCACTGGCTATGCTACCAAACACATGTAAATGGATCATTACTGGGCCATAACTAATGATCACTGCCATACACTGTGCCTCCACAACACTGCCTGTCATCAATATCTATTAGCAGGAAGCTGCAATATAAACATTTATAAAGCAGACACAATACACCAGCTAAACCACTAATGCATGTAATTGCTAACAAAGAGCCATATGCTGAAAATTCATCTCTCTTTACATTTAACTTTTACAACCTAGGCAAATCAGCCAACTGTCTAGCCCACAGTCTTCCAAAATTGCTTACTGAAGAGAAAACTGTAATCAGCTGGCAGTTCAATTGTTTTTACAACATTCTACATAAAACAAATGAAGTCTGTTGCCCTGACTTGTGAAAGAGCTCCAATAAATGCCAATTATAAGAGCAATTAGGGGATCAAATCTGACATCACAGGTTTCTCTATAAGATATTAGCTCAATGACTTTTTTATAAGCTAATTAGTCGTGGACACTGAACAGGAAACAGATGACCCAAAAACAATGATTCTGCAAAAGTGTGTGTTGTCAAACCCCATAACGGCAATAACCCTGGCTTTCCGATAGGAATTATATCTCTGACTGTCAACTCCTTCAACTATATTATAACAACCTAAATTATGATCAGGAACACATGAAGTATTCCAAGCATGATCAGCTTTTGCAAAGTTCTTACAAATCCTGGATTTACCAATATTCCCTTTGGCAGAAGCTATGCTGTTAATCAAATATAAGATAAATCTGTGGGGATTGCACAACAGGAAGACAGAAGGAGTTCCCCCATACGACAGTGAAGGAAACAGATCCTACAGGAGCAGAGGACACAGCAGGAAGTGAATGCTTCAGCTGAAAATTCCTGTCACAAAAAGGCAAGCCTGGCCACCAGTACAGTCCAGGAAAAGAAAAGGACTTCAAGTTTCTAAAAACTCTGAAATCCTCTGTTGTAAAATAGCAAAATGTTGTCTATATGGTCATAACTGGGATTCCTTTATGTGTAGCAATAATGACAGTATGTGATTGTGCAATGACACTTTTTCTGTAGGCTATTGCCTTGTTCAGTACACGAAACAGATGCAGTTCACCAAATGAGCATCTTGTCTGATGGTCCTTTGCAAAGCCTGGTGCATTTTTTACCACAAACTCCTTAAAGTGCAGCATGAAGCCAGAGGACACTCACAAAAGACAGCTTTCTGGCAGCTCTCACCAGAGCACTTTATGGTCCACAAACTTGAATGTATTTCAAAAACAGTGTTGTGCTCATTTTACATTTAGTCAGTGTGGCTACTCAACAGAATTGGGGGTCCCAATCTGAAATGATCATCAAGCATTTTGCTGTCTCCTCTAGTGAGAGGCTTAAACCCACCTACACTCAAACTGATTTGCTGCAGGTGCAGTAAAACCTGGCAGAAACTACAGAAACAACCTGCCAAAGAAACATGTGCAAGCCCTCAGGTGTTATTTCCTAAAGAGCTATAAAATGTGGAGTATTTTACGATCAAAGCAGGCTGCCCTTGATTTCAGGTATGAGAGTCAGCACTTGCTCAAATCACAGCCAAGAGCTAGAGGCAGGTATTCCTAACATCAGCAAAAAGCTTCCAACAGCACCTTGACCACTATTAAATAGGAAAAATGGGGTGGGGATGGGAATCACATTCCCCAGAATGTTAAGTTCCATTTCAGGCTCTGGAGAGAGCAATAAGTTTTCAAGGATGGAGATAAGTTTCGAGGATGAAGTTCTGTCTTCCTATCATATGTATATATATACACATATATGTGTTTATATATGGGAGAAGACTGACTTACACATGTACACAGACCTTGGTAAAAAAATGTCACCCTGCAGAGAAGCCATATCAAATCCTCAGGCTACTCCTCACACAAGGGCAGTCCAAAGCAAACCAGGCAATGCAGACAGAAGTTTTATATCAAGCCACAGCTTTCCTCAGCCTAGCATAGGCTAAGCCTTTTTCCTCATTAAAATTACAACCTAGCTAATATGAAAATTAACCTAAAGGCCTCTCTCAACATGCTTCTCCAAATAACTTATGACTACGTCACTCCAGATATCTTACAGCACATCAAATATGTTATGACACAAGTGCCAGAAAATCGAATAAAACTCTAGCAATAATATCTGTCAAGAAGCTACAAAAAGATTCTGACCACGCTCACATACTAACAACTGATGTAGAGAGAGAGAGAGACAGACATTGCACCAAGAAATACAGAAATGTAAATGGAATAAGCAGAGAGGCATCAATGTATGGGCACAGCATAGAAACTGGATGTTTTCATGGGTTGCCTTTCAATACCCCATTCGGGACTGATGCCATGAAACCCACATGACCTCTGAAACTTCACACTGTTTATGGCCGTGTCTCAAATGCCCTCGCACTCCTGAATTGCCTTAAGAGTGCATATTAAAGCATGCTAACATGACTCTGGAGCTATACACACAGCATTTCTGGAATGGAGCTGTTCCTGGTTTGCTTAAACCAGAAGCTGATGTGTTCAGTTCTGTCTGCACTCTGGTGTGCAAGTTCATAACCTCAAGTATGGGACTGGACATTTTTTCTTCATTTGGAAGACCCTTCATAGATTCACAAAAGTTGTCATTACATGCATTTTTATTTTTCCCCACTTCTTTACTCCTATTAAGCCATTGGTGTCAATGTGATGCTGCTGCGTTGAGTGTCAGGGTTCAACAAACAGAACTAAACATAAGCACATTTAATAAAAGCCTCACATGCACTATTGAAAAATCTTGCAGTGACTTACAGATACTAATTTCAGCAGAAGACTTCTGTATAGTGCAACTATATATTCTCCAACAGCCAATTTAAGAAACAATAAAAAACAAAATTGCATTGGCTTTGCTGCTTCACAAATCAAAATCTTCTTTAGACACACCCCATGCACAGCCAGCCACATTTACAAAACTACCAGATTTAGTTTCAGCTAAAATCAGCTACTCAGATTTATCTTAATGAAAGCAGCTCCTTAAAAGAATCACAATCACCTCAAGAACTGTTAGTCTGTTTGTTGTTGTGACTGGACCTAGTGATGTACTTGCTAGGTAGCTTGGAAAAAAGCTTCTGTTACACCTGGATTATACAGAATAGGACTTCAAATTCTGGATTTATAAAAACCAAGTCTTCTTTTTGGGGACTGAATTCTTTTTACTGAAGCTTACAAGTATGACAAGTAAAACAGACTACTTATAACTAACAAATCTTTTTTTAAAGTAACCAGGACCTAGGTGACCAAGTATTCACACAATATCAAGTAGAAATATTGAAATATAAGTAAGAATAGACATTTTACATAAAGGTTTTGACAGTAATATACAATTCAGCTAGGTACACTGATAAAAGTTATCTAGAGCTCAAACACTAAATTGTGCATTCATGTAGGATATAATACGCAGAGAGGCTTAAGAATATTTTCTGTTTTCAAGAAATAAATACAAATTCAAGCTGTGTCAACAATATAACTGATGGACTAAACAGATGTAGGTGCACAAAGCTTAAAGGCAAAACCTTTACTTCTCTGCCACAAATGTCCCAGTCTGCATCATCAAAACATCTAATTTGTTCACTTGTGCAGTTTGAGCCAGGGGCTGTCTTTAAATCCTTGTTTCACCACAAGGAATTCTTCCATCATATTCTTTTCATTTTCAGTTCCAGAGCTCTGTACAATCCCATATATTCTCCTTTCACAGATATGACCACATTCAATGTGCATTTTAGGACTAGTAAAGAAGCAGGACACTGATGATACTCTTATTCAAAGTCCAGGACATCAGGATTAATGTATTCCATTCACTCATACTGCATATAAAACAAACCAACCAACCAAACCACAAAACAACCCACCAACTAGAAACTTCCCCCCCACAACTATGATTATTGCTATGACAGAAGTGACACCACAAAGTATTTTTTTTTAGTTGAAGGGTTGTTTCCTCCTTCTACTTGAAAAATTAAGAAAAACATACTTTAAGCATATTAGCCCTAATAGTTACCATAAATCTGCAAAAAGACTTGCTGAAACTTGAGATACCATCACGTCTTAGAGTCCTACTTGGTCTTTAGATCAGGGTTGTATTTCAGCTAAAATTATACATAGCATTTTCTTCAGGACATTTGTATTTCTCATCACAGAAGAGAACAATAATAGGAAAAGCCTCCTTTGTAAAACATATTAAATATCAAATTAATCACAAGGGGCTAAAAATGTCCCGTCCATGACATCATCGTAATGCAGCAGATGATGAACAGGACTCATCTTTTCATCCAGAGGAGAACACCAGATCATATTTAAACCCAGGATGTTTTGGTACATCTTTATCACCTATCGTCTACATCAGATCATAAATGAAAATATGAGTATGTGGAGAATCACAAAGTGGTCAGAGGAAAAGAGTATTTATGAAACACAGTAGACATGGAAATTGCATCCTCGGTGTTTGAGTCAGACCTATTCCTGAAACACGGAGTTTTAAACATTAGGATTTTAAATTAAAAGTTAGCTTTTTTGAAATTAGTTAAAATAGAGCTAATAAGCAAACCCAGCTGGGGTTAATTGAAAAAAATTAATGATTAGCTAGAGAGTGAGGCCTGGAATAGGTGGCAAGATGTAAGGAACTGATTGTTACTTATAGGGGGGCAGCTGTGCTTATAATGAGAAACAGACAACACTAGTTAATAGATTTTAAAAAATTTAGACAATTACTGATTTTTTTATTTGAAAACCTATTCAAAAGTAATAAAGGAAGAAACTGAAGGTCCTCCAAGAGCAATATGTATTGTCAAAAACCAGAAAGGTAAAAAGGTCAAAGTAAGGTAAATGAGTTTTTACTTCATCACTTGCGACCTTTCCTCAAATCACACACCACCGACTCAATTCAAGAAACCAACGACGCATGCTTAATGACTTTTCAGCTAATTACAATACAGAGCAGGGAATGGGAGGTGTCAATGTTATAAACATGGATTTGTATTTTGAATATTTAAAGCCTTTGTAGATAAATAGACTTTGTATTGTTCTGTGATTTTGCACTGCGTATTAGGGAACCATCCCACGCAGGGCCCACCGCTGAAAATAAATATACACTTTCTAACCCTGAGGGGGTTAGAAAGTTTTTGTCCATCCTAGTTGGGTATCAATACTAGATCTATGCCCATATTTTGGTAAATCATTCCTTGCTTTCTCCTGAGCAATCACAGATGGGGATCGGGCACAAAGAACAAATGTGGAGACATTCCTTCAGACTTCCAGTTCTTGCTTTCACCAATTAAGTTGTCACTAACTTCTGAAAATGAACTGGGAGATGCAAATGGACACATACATTCAGTTTCAATGCAAGAAGGAAAACACTAGAGCGACACTGAGCTGTAGAAATCAGCAAATGAGGTTGTTAGAAGCAGTGACCAAGTCCTGCGTTTGCCAGGTGAAAAAATACGGTGGAGAAATAGAAGTATAAAGGGAATAATGGAGAATACAGAAAGGGAAAAAGTCAGCAGCTGAAACAGGTAACTGAAAAAGCACATGAAAGCAAAATTAAATGTTTTAAAATTTTCTCCAATTAAAATGAATGATAAAAAGAAAAAAAAATCCCTGCAAGCATGGACAAAATTAATAAACATCAAACAAAAAGCAACATAATTACTGCACAGAAAAGGTACCAATCAAACAAACACAGCTGATGAAGCAACCCAGTGAATGACAACATCCGAAAATTCTTTCATGTAATAATAGTAACCTTCAAAGCCTCTAGATGGACATTACTACATAGCTGCTTTCAGGGGAGAACAAACAGAGGCAGCACACAAGACTTTCTCCTTTAATTTTTGGTTCATTTGAGAGCACACCAAAGCATGCCAAGCCATAAAAATCCCCAAAAATAAATACAAAAAACCTGGCAAGTCTGAATCTTGTGCAGATAGAGGAAGAGGTCATTTAGAACACTGCTGAACCAAGAATATTGAAATGACATCTGAACACAACCAAACTATGCAGCTTTAAAGCTGCCCAGACTTCCAAAGGAATATTTGTAAGAATAAAAATTGGCTGCAGATCCTGGGAGCATATGGAATGCATAGAGGCCACCTACAGCAAACTGAGAATTCCACAGAAAAAGCGGTAAGCTATTTGATTGATAGCCCACTCCCAAAAAATCTGGAACACTGAAGAAATATAGGCAGAACAAGGAAATTTATTGTAGTGGGTTGAACCCACTGTACATAAACTGTACATATGTTGGTTGTGACATGTCAATTCTGCTGAAGCGCAACTGAATAAAAGACTGTGTCTACTGAAACAGCAGACTGAAGAGGGCTAAAACAAAAGTTTCAAGAAAACAGAATGTGATAAAATGTGATAAAAATAGGAGATAAATAATAGAGATGACTGAACTCCATGGGTATGATAAAGAATTCACATTAATTCACAATGTTGTGCACCTATAAGGCCACTCCAAAATAAAGTGCTGGAAAGGTTGCATCCATTATGACAGGGCTTAATGGATACATTTCCATGACCAAGAAAAGAAAATCTTTTCATCAGAGGTTTTATTGCAAGTAACCATCACCAAAAATCAGCAGATTTAGGTGATGAGCAAGAATTCAATTGTTTCAACCACATCATCCTCCAGTCAGCTGCATGTTTCCTACAGGGAGACTGATGTCAATCTCTCTTTTCTAACAATTCATCAGATTTTGTGAAATGCATGAAAATTTTATTGGAGTACTCCAACAAGTTCCAAAATCACTGCCAGGCAGAGAGGCAAAAGGAAAAATGGGACTGCTCTGCTGCAGCCCAATTCCACTAGAGATTAGCTGAAAAAAACAGTTTAAGTGGCCTGCCTTCTTTTTAAAGATCAGTCCCTTGAGCACCTGAATCCTTCTCTGCTCAAGCACCAGCAGCACCATTAACTGTAAAAAGATCTGTCAAAAGGCAGTTAAGTTCTGGCATGTTGTTCCACACCATGATAAACCTTACAAAACTGGAGATTCAAAGGCAAAATTCTATCTTTAGCAATAGCATATTTTAAATGGGGGTGAGCAGGGGACAACTGGACAAGACAGAGCCTCCACGTTGTTTGCTGCAACTTCTTTTTCTTTTCTGTTATTAATTAATACATAAGCTGAGCTCTGGTGCATTCAAAAGTCAATACATTCCTCACTTTTAAAGGGGAGGTGGTTTTTTTGTTTGTTTTGGTTTCTTCTGATAGAGTTCAGCAGGAAAACAAAACAAATCTTCCTAATACACACACACAGGAACCTGAATTCATGAAAAGCTAAATAAACTGGATATAGTAACAACAAGCTTTCTGGTTTCCTGCACTACAGCACTGTTCATCCTCACTTATTAAAGTGGGGTGCCTTGAAGAGCATAAAAGTACACCAGTGATGGCCAGATAGAGACTGTGTTCATGTGGATGAACATGTTCTGGTCGGGTCAGCCATGAACTACACTGCAAGCACTGAGGAAACCTGTGCACGATGAACCAATGCCTGGTTTTTATAGCTACTTGGAAAAGCAATCATATTGCATCTGACTCTTGCTCCACAGTCAGACTGAGCATGTATAAATGGACTTATTCCTCCCACTTCCCAGTTCTTGGTCATACTTGATCCAGTTCCCAATGCCATACCAAAAATACCTGTGCCAGTACCCAGAAAAAGGTGCATTAGGCAGGAAAAGGGTGGCAACATATAGAGAAATTATCCAACCACTTCAGGGGCATCACTTCTCTCTAAATGACTTCAAGAACTACAGGGTGAACATCTTGACACCCTGAGAAGTCAAACAGACACGAGCAGGGTTCCTACATCCGTACAAAACAGAACTAATAACCATTTAATTGCAGTCATTCACAATGCAATTTTCACATTTCAGCTCTCGCACCACCCAGTGCTTTGTCACGTATACCTACAAGCTTTCCTAATATCCGCATGGCAGGGCAGGCTCAAATGATTGACACATTTCCAAATAAGTGACAAGATAGAAGTGAGCAGAAAACACTCTCCGCACCCTTCACCCTTCCACAGCATCAGAGGCTCAGAATAGAGTTAATAAGTTGCTTTCTCCTGACGTGCTACAAATGTATTTGAGTCTCAACATCTCTTAAAAGATCTTACCTTGCAAAATGTTCCCAGGTATATAGTGAAATACAAACTTCAAAATCTGTCAAGACATGTCAAGATTTCACCAAGTTTGTCAGTTAAGAAGAAATACACTTGATTTTACCTTAGCCAAACACTGCCTGGGACTTATATTTGTATCACGTTTTCCAAAAAGCAGCTGAAACAATACACAACTGAATAGTGCTGTCTGGGGGGAAAAGAAGTATTCAGAGCATAAACAAACAAGATCAAATTACCCAGAAGTACACATGCCTTGCAGCAAGCACAAGAAACACCACAGCAAATAACATACATAAATATTCTTCAAAAGCATCTGGCAAAATTCACCATAATGAATTCAAAATATTCAAGCAATTATTTCCAGCCAACCACTTCTTTCAGAACTGAGATCCTTAGCATTTTATTATGTTCTTTACTGTCAAGGCATATTTCTTCAGTAGTTTGACTTTTTTTTTTTCCCCCTGCCATTTGGCTAAGCAACTAAGTAACTTACTCAGTAAAGTAACTTCCAGAAGACCTAGCAAATGGAATTGATTTGGATTAAATAGCAACAGATTATTTCAGTGGTTAAGTAGTCATGGGTATGCCAGCAACATAACACATCTCAAATATATTCCACTAATCCTATTAAGTATGCTTTTACTTATCTTTCACTAAACATCTATTTCATGGTCCATTTCTTCATACCTTATAATCACAGCTCAGTTACAATGTCAAAAAACTTGAAATCCCAAACTGAAGCCACAACACAGATAATTTTCTGAGTAAGAAGTACCTAAGGGACTGCTGTGGAATCATTAGTGTTTACAACTATAAGCATATTTACTGCTTTCCATCTTTTACATGACAGATTTGTTACAGTTGAAAGCCTTCCCTTCAGGCCCTTTTAAAGAAGCACATATATCCCACAGATATGCCATAACCCATAAAGTCATCTCAGAGCTGAAAGGATTTAAACTCATCTAAACCGAAACTCTTTTCCATTCCTCACTTTTTGCTTGCTCAGATTTTGTTTATTTTTCTGACTCATTACTAAAAGATTTCCTAGATCCTAATCAAACCTAACAATGCTTCAGAGGAAACACAACTCCAAAATGGGAAGGGGGAGAAATTCTTATTTAGGAATATTTCATAAGCCATTAAATTATAAAAACTCAGGATATCCTCCAGGAACGGTAAGAAAATGCTACATAATAAAGTACAATATCCTTAAGTCATCAAAACATGACTTGGCTCTGAATTCTGGGTGTCAAGAGCTTACTAGATGACTGTTCATTCTTATATTGCACTTCTCTTTGAAGTATCCCAGATTCTTCCAGAAGTGGAGTTTGAAATGAGTTTAAGATTCAAGCCAAAAGCATCACAGATGAGGAAATCCTGAAACATATCAGTGACCAGCAAAGATACCTGGATACACAAAGTATATGAAACACACACAGAGTCTCCCCAAAAAGTCTCTGTTGTCAGAGGGCCTCCAGAGGAAGCACCTTTCTACTCCATTTTAAATGGTCACCTTGGTCAACACCAGGCTACACATGATGCACTTCATCAAAAGCCTCATCTATGAGCACTTGAAAATCATTCACTTTACCCATAGAATATCACCTCTCATTTGTATTAGCTCTACATCATTTTCTTCTCTGGCTTCAAATAAAATACGCAAACAAATGATGTTGCATCTATTTTTATAGTGACTACATTTCTTTCTATCTTTGGAGATTTAAAAGTAAAGACTACATCATTGCTTTATTTATGAAATCTGAGAATTTAAAAGAAAAAACAGACTAATATGAGAATAAAATTCAGATAAAGATATTTTGTAAATGCATTCTAGTTCAATGAAGTAATATTTGCTCTTAAGATATCCTTTATCCTATTAGGTTCAACCTTGGGAAAAACAAAACTTTAAGTAAGACTGCAAACTGTTCACTAAAACATGTCAGTCTTTTCTGAATCTGAGGCCGGATTTAGAATTCATGGTGCAAATTGTACATTTTGAAGACAGAGAAGATTGAAGGCTATCAGATACACTGGGAACAAGTTAAGTATGTGTATTGGTGTGTACATGCTATGCTTGCCATCTAATAATAAATGCCCACGTAGATTAGTCTTATTTCTCAATTATCTATTTTAATTAGATAGCTACATGAAGCATGGTGCCATGACATCATATTATTGCTAACTAGTCACACCCTCTCCTCCTCCTCAGAAAAGCCAACAACAGAAGTGAAAATCTAAGCAGAGTGACAATTTTACATCTACTGCTGTGGATAATGACCAGCATTTCCACTTCTGTGCAAGACTGGAGAATAAACACAATACAGAACACAGGGCATTAAAGCAGTTCCTCAAAAGTGCAGCACACTATCCTCACCTACTGTGACACAGAAATCCTCCTTCCTTGCAGCAGCACTGTCACTTGTGCAGTTAAATCATTTTTGCATTGCCAATCAGTACCAAAGCCAAGCAAACACCTGCTTGTTTCTAAGAGAAATAATCAACAGTGCTGTCAACTGCACTTCAGTTTCCTGACAGGTCACTGCAACACCCATGCAGGCTCTGCTTGCTCTGAGCTTTCCACACTGGCAGATTTGCAGTGTCCGTAGCCACCAGCTGTCTCATGCCATCCCAGTCAAAACCAGTAAAAAAAGGGCCACATATCTGTACTGACAGCTGGGGATATTACCAATACAAGCACATCATTCAGTGCCGCACGGCTGAAATGCCAGCTAATGATTGGGATTCAGGAATTACTCTTCGTATCAGAGAAAATAACGGATACAAAACCAGTCTAGCAGCTTAATAGCTACATCCAATATCCTCAGCCATAAAACACAGGCACTGGAACCGAGACCTCTGGGAGATGCACTTAATTTTGAAAGAGAAAACAATAAATAGTTCATATGCTCTTCTAGGTTATCACA
This sequence comes from Struthidea cinerea, assembly GCA_013397865.1. NCBI lineage: Eukaryota > Metazoa > Chordata > Aves > Passeriformes > Corcoracidae > Struthidea > Struthidea cinerea. The sequence continues at coordinate 590,776 of VZTI01002182.1, read as the reverse complement.
TTTGCTGTTAATGACAGTGCTGGTGACAAACATATGGGATTGTCAGTCAGTACAGCCAGGTTAAAGCACAGCTTGCAGATTCTGCTGTCTTTCAGGGCAGAAGCAAAAGTCCCTGAGAGAACTGAGGCCAGGAACTAAAGTTCCCAAATGCCCTCTCCCAGACCAACTGGTTTCTCAGGTACAATTTCAAACCCGAGGGGACTAACCCAGAAATAGAGCTCCCATCACAGAATGGGATGGGAGGGAAGATGGAGAATCATTTTTACAAGCTGGAATGCTTCCAAGTGACTTCTTTTGGTCTCCAAAGAAATCTAATATGCTTTTAAAAAGAATAAAAAGTAGAATTAGCATTGGAGAGCTCCACTGGAGTATAAGGACCACAAGCAATTTAACAAGAATTTTAACTGCTAGCATACTAACAGTTTTAAGTGGCTGTGTAAGAAAATGATACTTTACATGTCCCTTTCCCAGCCACACACATTGGCCCAGCCCCTCTCTTCTCTTACCACCCTGCACAAAAACATGTGCAAAGACAAAACCAACCCGCCACCGAGAAGAAACAACTACAAACTCTGATGACAAGAAGATGTATGAAGCACTGCGTTGGTAGTTACACAAGATGCTTCATCCAATCAGGTGAAACCTGGAAATTCTCTCTTTTCAAGAACATTAGCATTACACACACTGACGTAGCTATTCAGCAGTGTTGACATACTGCATTTCACACCATGAAACACAGCAAAAGCAAACAATTAAGTGCAATTACTATATGGCACAGAAAGATTAGGGAATTAGTAACAGCTCCAGCTGCACAATTTGTTGGAAAAGCATTTCTTCCATCCTAAGCCCATTTGCACAACATGATAAACTGGATATTAATGCAACATATAACTTACAAAATTAGTAATGCAATTTTTAGGCTGCTTGAATCAAGAAAAAGACTGTCTTAATCTCAGACATTAAAGACCTTTGTGTTTACAAATCCACAGCAGGCTCTGTTTTAGAGCTTACACACGTGAAACAGATTAAGGGGCACCATGGCTGGGGTTAATGTCTCAAACTTTCTGCTGCCTACATCGTCAGTCCCCTGCTGCTATTTTCTGTCCCAAGTAAAGATTCAGCATCATATATCATATTCACTTCACCTCTCACTTTTTGCTTTGTTTTAACAAGTCTCCACAGATTAATCTTAAATACAGTCACTCTAAAACAGGTATGACTTGGGCATACCATACCCTGCAACATGAAACCACCATTTAGCTTTAATCCCAAGTGTCCACTGCTTTGGAAACGATGGTTTTGCCACTTTATCAACTGGGAAGCAGACGAAAGAGAAAGGCTATCAGCTAGAATTTTCAGCTGTAGGGCAAGCCTCACAAGAGACTTTTTCTTGAAGACCCAAGTCCTAAAATTTTGAGCTTGCATTAAATAAAAAAATCTGTTTTCAATAAAAAAAGAAATTCAGATCTACATACCTGTGGAAATAAAAAGCTTTAAAGAAGGAAAACAATACTAAATGTTCACAAAGACAGAGCCTGTAGTATTTTAAATCTCATTATTTTTATAATTTTTTTTAGGGCACCTGACTCATGATCTTTGAATGCATTCAGCTGCCAACACAGTGTGTACAAAGAAAGCATTAGAGACAGCACATATCTGCACAGCAAGGCACTTGGAAAGATGGCCTGGACAAACGTTAAAAAAATAGGTTTGAGGACACAAAAAACTTTTTTAAAGAACTCCTAATGTAACTGGCATGCAAAGATGGTTGCTGTTCCAAACAACATTTTGAGATGTGACTGCAGGAAAAATAATCTATTTTACTGGGAACACAGTCCTTTATCTAGGCTCATTACCTCACTTCAGTGATATGTTCCAGAAGATTTCACAACAGATTGAGAAAAAAATGCTGCTCTTTCAAGAGATACCTTCTTTAAAAGATGTACAAAGACACACACAAACAATAAAATAAAAGCTCTCAATCTGACAAAAGAGAAAATACATTCATTAATATCAGGAGTACTTTTGTGCATCAGAAAACCAATAATTAACATTGGGCAGCAGATATAAATTGCCAGCACTAGCACAAGAGAGACTTGCCAAAGCTGAGCCAGCCTGGTCTGCAGCTGGGAAGAAACCAGCTCTCCCCAGGGACCCCCTGCCACAAGGAAAGTTGTGGGGAGAATGGGCAACCACCTCCCTTTCAGACGTCTTTCCCTACAGCAGCAGCAACCTCATCCCAGCCTTTTGCTTAGTGGAAAACAATTTTGATTTCGCATAGACTGCTGAGAACTCTGCAAAAACCTTTAAGGGCTACACGGCTATAGAGTAGATAACTTGAAAAGTTTAAGCACAATGTTTAACTTCTTAATGTCCCATTCTGCCTAGAAGGAACTGAAGATCTGACATCTGCATGTAAAAGTGCAAAAATGGAAACAGAATGGAATATTAAATGTCACAACAGGTACTAGTCAGGTTTCTGCTCTGCATACTGTGGTACTGCCACATTTTGCCTTCGGTCAGAATTTTCCCCATTAAAAGTAGGGGGATGGAGAGAGAAGAGGAAGAATTAAAAAAGAAAAACAACACATTAAAGATCTTGAAATGTTCCAGAGAACTCAACAGTCCTCAAAAAACTATTCCATTCTATCAAAAAAGGAATGAGTAGGAATTTGCATGGAGTTCTACAGCTTTCGTATTATTTTGGGAATTATGAGAAGATTGAAGCACCTTGGAGATTAGGCTCCTGTATCTATTCCCAAGTACTGGAATGCCCACATACCCCTCCCCACAAAGCAATAAAGCAAGCTAGAAACAGCCATCACACACTTTTCAATGCCAAAAGCTTTGCCTTAGAAGTCCCATATTTTTCAACATAAAAATGTCTCTACTTGCATTGCCCAGGATATCTCTACAGCACAGGAATAACCAGAATATCTAAACAATTTCCACAGATTATGGTTCTAATTTCTGGTGACCAAAAAAAAAAAAAAAACAACAAAAAAACCCAAAACAAACAAACAAACAAAAAAACCCCCACCTTAATTCTATCAACTGAGCCAGCTGCAGTCTCCAACCAGCACATTATTAAGTTAAACTTGTGCACAGCACTGCAAGGCAAGGGTGTTGATCAGGTATTGTTGACAGAATACACAGAAAAACATTTGGCTGCACAGATGTTGCTGACTCTTTATGACCCCAAGTGAGATAGTAAACGGAGAAAACCCAGCTAACTTCTCAGGATAAAACCAGAATATGCAAGCTTAGAGTGCAACATAAAAGAAATGCCGTAGTACCCAAGTGATTATATACTAATAAGATGACCATGTCAGACTCTGGAATTAAAACGACAGAATCTCTTAATGGCTGCCCTTCAAAACAGAGAAGAATACTGGAGAAGTTAAAGAAATCCAGTGCCTTAATCTAAGGGGCTTTCCAGTACTTTTTGCCAAATTATCAAGCAGCCTGTGTGAAACCGTAGGTGTTACAGCCTGAGTTCTGTTTCCAGCTTCAGTGAAAGCTACTTAGATGGCTCTCAGAAACCCAGGTGTTGTCTGTTCTACAAATATGTTTGTTTCCTTCAGCTACAAAGTTCTACATTCTCTCTGTCTTTGCCTGATACGTAATTACACATCAGAAACCTAAGTCTCTTCAGCCTGACGAAACAATCATATTTCAACTCGGAGCACCCTCTTAGCTTGGTGATAAGAACATCTGCTTAAACTGGCAGAGGAGAGGAAGAATGAAAGTGGAAATTCTTTTGTGGGAATTCATGATGTGTTTTCAGCTGCATGAATTCTCTATTGGAATCCTGGCTAAAATCCGTGGTAACATCGCTTTGGACTCTTGATGTTCAGTTTAGTGTAACAAACACGCTTTGAAACCATACGGCAAGGGGGGCATTTCAGAGGACTGTCTGCTTATAACACGGGGTGGAGCTGCAACCTAGGTTAAAAAAATGCATTTTAAGTGTATTAAAATGCTTAAGAAAAAACATTTTTAAGACTTAGGAGCTACTACTGACCATTCCCAGAGTCCTTCCATGCCTCTGGGCAAACAGAGTGGCACAGACAAGGTCCACAGCTGCATATCTGAGACTGAAAGGGTGGGCAGCAATGCCACTACTGCATTCAGGTCTGTGCCCTGAGGACAGACCAAAAAATGAAGATAACTGAGTAAACCTACCTCCTCCTTCCCTCCAGCCCTAACCAACACGGGCCATGACTGCAAACCCAGATTAAGGCTACATGTTCGATGGCAATAGTTTGCCATCCCACAATGGCAAATCCACAAAACAGCTTGACGAAGCACTTAAGTCACAGGGAATGCTCAGGGGAGCACTGGCAGTGAGGTAGCAAAGCTATCTGCACGAACAAAGCCAACCTTCTGGTCTCAGGGATTCAGGACATACTAGGAAGGAAATTACTTCCAAAGATATTGACACATATATCTGCATGAATAGTTACATACAGAAGGTAAGAGAACCAAAGAGAACATTGTTAGGTAGCTGTGCAGAGGCACTGTGTGTTCTAACAGGGGCAGTATTGTTTGTTCTTTTCTGGAATACAACCTGATTCTCTAAAGGAGCTTATCCCTTCAAAAATCAGATTACAGTAAGGCAAAAAAGGCGACAGGGAAAATGTTTATTTGTGCCCAATTAGCATATTCTTATGCAACAACTCTATTAAGTAATGAACTAATGATTTTTTGCCTCGTCTCAAGAGCTGATTTACTTGGAACACAGACCCATCTTCTGCCATGCATTCCACCATTGGTAACAACTGAAAATTCTAAGGGACCTGCAATTTTTTTGAACAGAACCTGGTGGACTTTTCAGCTCTCAGTGCTCTACTTGTTCTCTTGAAAAAAATGACAGAATTAGAATCCTGACACAAGCCATACTAGGTATGACCACAATTTAGTGATAAGGTAGCTCCTCTCAGCTCTCTTTCAAGCTGGGCGAGTTCCCCAGTTCAAGCTGAAGTACTCCTTCAATTAAATCAGCTGGTAGTTCTAATTATTTTCTTATGACACGTTCAAGCAATACATTCTTGAGGGATTATCTCAAGAGAAAAACTAATTCTATAATCATAATACAAATTCCAGTTTATTGTATTTGACCTCTCAACTGCTTCATGTAAGTCTCCTGATTATGACTTTAAGAGCATCCAGTAACATTTACAAACATTGCACATTACAAACAATGTTTACAAACTGCTACTGAACCACAAAATGTAGCCTTGTCTACAGGCAATAGACTAGCAAATTATAATGAGCTTGTAAAGGAAATTCTGGAATGGCACACATCAGGTGAGCATTTTGCAGAACAGCAGATGCACAATCTTCGAATTCTAGAAAAACCCTCAAAAAGGTTACAAAGTTACCTCCAAAGACTAAGGAGGCAGTACAAACCAGCAGTTTGTGTAACAGCAGCTCTTGTTTTCCACTCCTGTTAACTACATCTTCCTCCTTTCTGGTCCTCCAGTAGCAGGTTTTTCTCATGAGATTTAAAATGCTTTACACAGAACATTGTACCATAGTTCACTGTCTCAATAATTTTAATTTCTGTACTCATCACTCACAAGACACACCCAATCACGTCACCCTAACTTCTCAGGCAACCAGAGTTGTACTTGTTTCTGCTTATTTCCAGTCTCCTGTTGCTGATATTCCTGCCACTGTATAAACCAGTATAAACCAGAGTTCTCCCTTGCATCCTTCAACACTGTGCCGTGATGCCAGGCTTTCAATCCCTAAATCACTCTTTATTCAGGCCATTCGTGTAAACATATGCCTTTAACGAAATCTATAATCACTAACACATTCATACACTTAAAATGTATCCCAGGAAAGTGTGTGGCTAACAATCATGAAATTATTTCCACCCTGTTTTGTTTCTTTCTCTAAGTTCATGTGGATAATCTCCAAATATTTGAAGTTGTACCTGACATACTACTGCACAACAAATCAGCCAAGTAAATCTACAACTGTGAGGCAAAACTTACTGATCATTCTGAAATTGCCATAAAAATAGAAGGTTGACCTTCAAAAAGATATTCTTTTCCTTTGTGGTGAATTGTTTTGTCTTATTTTAATGGACATCCTAAGTGGCTCTGGAGTACTGCTTATCCCTACAACAACTGAAAGGCACAACTCAAGTTACGTTAGCCTAACATACAGAGGAAGAAAATCACCAAAAATAATTTCTAAAAGGAGAAGTATTCATATAATACATAAATATACACATTTATATTTATACTGAATAAACCAAATATATTGCTAAAACATTTTATGTGAATCTCTGAACATTCAAAGCACCTTCTTAATCACCTTCACATATGTCTTGCTTTCCAGTTTATTAGGAGGTTTTTAACATCTTTTTAGTTACAACTTTTTCTTTCCATAAGGATGACTTGCAACTGCAATGGAACGGTAGGAACTGAAAAGTTAAAAAGTTGCATGCTATTTAAATTAGAAATCTAATGAGTGTCTTAAGTTCAAAAAAAGACCCCAGAAATCAATTTCTTCGGAAGGGGGCCAATTCCTTTGCATGAAGAATACAATTAACCTTTACGGGCCTTTGATTGACTCTCGGTGCCCCCTAATAAATGAGAAGGACTGTTAAATCAAATGAGCAACATACTTTTACACGTTTCTCTAATTGTCATACAGTTTTTAGACCCTCTCAAACTGAGAATTTCTCCCTGAATCTCCCTCCCCGACTGCTAAGCAGACCTGCAGTCCTTGCTCAGATTTCTCTCTATTCGCATGATGATCCAGCAAACTCCTCCAGCACTCCACCCTCCCGACACACGCGGAGTTAAAATTAACTTGGTGGTTTGGGTTTGGTTACGAGCCGAAGATCCTCCCTTGTACAACAACTGAGCGCTCAGCAGCCCCAGCGGCGAGCTCGGCTGCCGCCCAGCACCGCCGGGCTGCCACGGCGGAGCCTCACGAGGAAAACAAAACCTCGTCTCGGATAAAGGCTTTACTGTACTTACTACGGGTAAAAAAACCCAACCCCGAATGAAAGGCATCTCATTATTCGCAGCTACTTGAAATTCAAACAGCCCTGCNGCCGGGCTGGGGAGCAGCCGCTGCCCGCGGCTCCTGGTGCGGGGAGCGCGGACCCCGCGGGAGCGGCACCGGCGCGCAGGTGAGGCGGGACCCGCGGCACCGAGGGGCTGCCCCGGCGCCAGCCCCGCT
>VZTI01002182.1:454671-583241 GCA_013397865.1 Struthidea cinerea | reverse complement strand
CTGCTCCCGGGCTCCCCCTGCCTCCCGCCGCCGCGCCCGCCAGCCCCGCGCTCCCGCCAGCACGGCGAGGGCTGCGGAACACAACAACGGGGAGCGGGGAAAAAGAACGCGTGAAGAGTAGGCAGCGGTTGAGAAAATGAGGAATGCAATTAGTAACTCTACATTCCTCAAAGAAGCATCTCCGAAGGAAAAGATAATAGACACACTTGCACAGGTCTTGGTTAAAGCTGCAATGGATTTGGTAGGGAACAGATGCTCAACATCATTCTGACTTCGGAGAAGGTCTGTAGCATGCAATCCCCATTAAAATGTGCTTTAGAAACACCAGAACAGTGTAAACGAATATATTTTTATGACAGCCATGGTATGTGCAAGTTAGGGACAAGGCATTTCCTGTAGAAAGGCAAGGAATCCGTGTCTGCCATATTTATTTTATTCCTGGTGGCCTTCTGCCATGATACTGCCAATAAGAAGGCATGTAGTGTCTGTGGAAAGGCAGGAAACTCATCTATTATTCCTCTCCCTGATTATTTGTTCTTAACAGCACGTGAAAGATGCCTTTCATTTTACATTAATCAGTAGACAAACCTCAAGAATGGCCATTTAGAGAGCAGAACAAAACATGTCACTGAAATCAAAGCAAAGGTGTTTTGTCTGCAGCAGGTGCATTCTTGTTTTAAAGTCATGATGGAAAACAGTTCAGTGGCAATTTACAGTTCAGAGTGGAAAAATCACGATAGAAAAAACCCGCAAAAGGTAGAAGTCAAGAGCAGGCAGCTTTTTAAATCAGTAAGCTCTAGGTAATTACATGCATGGATATGAATTATGTAAAAATTTAATTAATGTGGCAGCCTTTTCCATTCATGACTAAAATAAAAACCAAAACCAAACTCCAAAGTAGGTACACAAAACCCAAGCAAATTAGCAGTTTGTCTGCTTTAGACATCACAAAACTTCTGAAATTTTCCATCAGTGGATTCTCTCAAGTAATGGAAAAAAATGCTAACTTTCACATGGTTTCAGAGTTATTTGTAAACTTTACTAGGAAACTAACAAGCTAAATTCCAAAATATAAACAGAAAATTAATTCTGAGAAGGAAGGAAAATGGAAAACAGTTGGGGAAATTGTACGAACATGATATTCTAAATAACATCAAATCCAGAAATTTTTTTCAGCATCCATATACTAAATCTTAAATACTGTAGGTGGGAAAAAAAAAACCCCAAACAAGCAAAAAATACCCCTACTAAACCTGCCTTTACTGCAACATTAAGACAGTTGAAGGAAAATCTGCTGAATCTGAATGAAACACATTTCATTCACAGATGACGCATGAGTGACCAACAGAAATAAACTCTTTTTTTGACTGTTGTTATTACTGACAGCTATTCCCATACAGCTTTCTGCAGCACCTTGTTGGAGCTGACAACTGCATTGCATGCATCTCCTCAGCCATTTGTCCCTGTCAAAAACAGTGACAGGAAGGATGGGAAGAGAGATAATCTAGGAATTGTATGAAATCATTGAAGAAAAGTAAAAGTAAACTGCTATCCAGAACCTTATTTTTTAGCAGTTTCTCAGAGATAAAGACAAAAACTCATCTAGCACAAGTTTCAAACTCAAATTGTGATAAAACATTTAGACTTCATGTGCTTGTTTTTCATGTTTGTGTGGCTGCTTTTGAAAGCAAAAAGGCAGTTCAAGTGCTGCGTCCTTAGGCAAAACTGCAGTTCATTTCAGTGTCAGGACGCATCTTTATCTATTTGGCATTCCATAACATACATGCAAAGTTGGTCTTTGGTTCATATCATAAACAAGTGCTCAGCCTTGTTCAGTAAGTGCACCAGTTTTAGTTTGATTAGACAAGCTCGGCTCTCATCTGCAAAGCAGAGCAAACTCTGGCCAAAGAGAAATCATTCTGGCTATTGAAATACATGTTATGACTTTTTCAAGGGTGTTGCAGAAAGCAAGTAAAATTAAGGGCACTTTAAAATTCTTTTCTGGTGCCATAGCAGATTCTTCACCAGAGGAAGCTAAAAATAAAATATTATGCTGGAATGGGTTTTTTTACATACTGGGTATTCTGAAGTTAAGTATGCTTGACGAAGTCAGGGTAGATTTTGTCTAAAATCAAGTTATACAATTTTAAATGCAATAAAATTATATGTATAGAATATATTAGTCAGGAAAGGACATTTTTCAAAATCCCTTCTGCATGCAAATTTTTTTTATTAAAGAAAGTGAGACATTTTATAACACAAGAGAAAAATACTCACTACACAGGAAGCTTTCTATTTCTTCTGTGATATATTTTTGACATAATCTGTACTGAAATGCTTAAATAAAAGGAATGTAGAGCAAACCTATTTTCAACTTAAATTTGATGCATAGTATTTGAAGGGAAGAGAAGAAAATGTGACATCTTTCTTATATGGTCATTTTTTTCCCCCATCAACAGTGGCAACCTCAGGGTGGAATGAGGACATTATTTGAGAGGAAAAGTAGAGCAAAAAATATTTGAACTCTTGCATTAATACCTGTTCCTCTTAGTTTTTAATTGGTGTGATCCATAAAGCAAAAGACTGAGAGCAAAAAGAACCAAATCATGACTTGCTCAGCAGTCTAGATTCCCCCCACCCCAAGTGGACAAAGTCAGGTCATCACCAGGACTATCATACTCGCGTGTTGCAGAGAAGTTGAGCAAAGAGCCAGGCACACGAGAAATGAAAAGAAGATACTCAGAGAAAAAAAAATCTCTATCAGTGACACGTAGAACAGTCTGGGTTGGAAGGGACCTTAAAGATCATCCAGTTCCAACCCCTGCCTTGAGCAGAGATCTTTCACTAGGCCAGGGTGCTCAAAACCCCATCCAGACTAGCCTTGAACACTTCCAGGGATGTGGCACCCACAGTTTCTTTGGGCAATCTATTTCCAGTGTCTCACAAGCCTCAGAATTTCCTCCCAGTATCTAATCAACACCTGCCTCTTTCAGCTGGGAGCCATGCCCCTTTGCCCTATCATTACATGCCCTCAGAAAAGGTCCCTCTCCACTTTCAGGCTTTCACCCTGGCTCCTACACAAATGATCTGGTTTTGTTGTTCTCATGAGATTGTAAATGTCAGTCATACAAACAGATGGTGATGACTGGGTGGAAATCATAGAGGATAAGCAAAAGCAATGGAATCAGAATTCCTTTAGACCTGTAGCCATGCCAATATCAAAGAATAAATGCTAATCACTTGGACTGATTTGCCAGAAAATAGTTACTAGAAAAAAAAAAAAGATTAAAGAATTGCACCAATTACAAAACCTGAGAAGTTTTGCCACCCTTCTGAGCACTGTCTCACCTCTCACAGACCAAAAGCTACATAACATCACTCTGCAAGGACATGAAGTAAGAAACCAAAACAACCTCTGTTCAGTCCTTCTTATGAAGAAACAATGCCAGGGAAGTTATTCCCAATTTCATATTTAACTTACAGGTCCTTTAATGTTGTTATGGTGGTACAACGTACATCCCCATTTAAAATTTTCCTTACCTTGCCAAAAGAACTGTGAATTGCCACATTGTAAATAAATATCACAACCCCGAACCGGTCTTAATGATCTTAGGAGACTATAACCACAACAAGCCTCTGTATTTCAGTCAAGGGAAGGACATCATTAGCAGCGTGATCATTTTAGTTAGCACAGATGGCAAAGGCCAGAAGGACCTGAGTAGCCTGACCATTATTTGCCTTATCTATAAACTTAGCCAAGCACATAACAAGGTTACTGTTGGTCAGATCATTAAAGCAGATGCTGGTCTCTTTAAGCAGCTGCATAACATCATATTACATGACTCTTCACTTTTATTTTACAAAATAAAAACCTCTTTTTGGGAGAGATTTTATGACAGAGGCTTATATACATTAGAAGATGTGATATGGAGACAGGAAAGAGGGAAAATGTTAGTAGATATCTGTTCTAGCTTTATTAACTGGGAATGCAGTCATGTTTCAAAGATGTAGAGGGTTATTCGCTCAAAACAACAATATTTCTTGTGTTTCTCTTATGCTCCCATTTATTAAAAGGTTCTTGTCAGATATTTGATCATTTTTTCTGCTCATTATGCTGTTACTCTTTTTTCCCATCTTTGTAGAAATTAAAGAGCAGAAAGAACTATTACATTACTTTGCTTTCGCAGGTGCCACGGGCTACACAATTTTAACCAGACGTCTTAACTATTGAGTTGTTAGAGTCCATTCAGGGCCTGAGGAAACCAGTACCAAATGGATGAGGAAAACAAACTGCTGACAATGCTCAAGTGCAGTGGTGGTGACTGATTTACTCATTGCAAACCTGAGCTGCTGATCCCTGTGTAATAACAAGATATATAAAGAAGGTCCTTTATGTCATAGCTACTAGAGTTTTTATCGCAAAGGTTGTCAGACTTTGTATCCCTGAAGCTTTTTCTGGGAGTATGCGACAGTAAAAGTATTGTAGTAACACCTACAAAATATTTCCAAAATAGAAAAGCAATATTCCATGTAGAACTTCTCACAGACTAATGCTGGTTATAAACCTCCCATCAACAAATCCAAGAGAAAGAGAGACATTGGGCACGTCATTCTAAAGTTTTGAGAAAAGGAAGAAGCAATAGAGAATCTTCATTAAAAACTAAAGGATAACATATAGTATTCTTCGCAGAGAAAAAAAGTAGGAAATGCTTGTACTTGGGGTTTTTTTCTGAGCCAGTTATCCTTTGAAATCTGGTAGAACATCTACTTCTGAAATTATCTGAATGGTCTAAGTTGCTTGGTCTATGACAAAAACCTAGAACACTAAGAAGACCTAAAATACTAACCATGCCACTGGCTTTTGACAGAAAGAATCAAAGAAACCATTACTCTTCTCTACCTTCACATGGACATAAGTTTTTTAAAATATCTATAGTATTGGAAAAAAATTGCAGCAAAAATTTGATCAAGGGTGTGTAAACCAAAGAAAAATTTCAAGTTAGCTCCCATGGAACTCACAAGGATTTTTCCTGTGGACTTCAAAGAGAGCAATATATTACTAAAATATTTGTACAAGAGTAAAACCTCAAAATAGAAAGCCTTTGCTTTCGGGGCTTCTCATTGGCAGAATGTTGGTGGGAGATCTGAAAGAATCTCTAAGCCTTTGTCATAAACACTGCAGCATTTATCAACAGGTAAACTGGAAAGTGAAATCTTCAAAGTTTAGTGAAATAGCCTAGGCAAGGCCTCACAAAACATAAGCAGCATTTGAGGCTTTTAATCAAGACCAAATAAATATTTTATATACATGTGTCATAATCCAAACCTCCTTTTCTTTTCCTTTACTTCTTTTCCTTATGTAACACTTCATTCTGCTTTACTGAAGACTGGATGTAGATGCATGTGAAGTTAAGGCTGAGTTTTACTTATTCACATTAGATAGAAATCACAGCCTTGGTGATGGACAATAAAAGTGCTGCATGCATTTAATATGCACATTAAAAAGCCTTGGATTACTTTTCATGTATAACCGAAAAGTTACAAGAGAAGAAATTTGGTAATACAGTTGAAAGGCTAGAGGAAGGATGCGAAAGCTGAAGGCAGCCTGGGATTAACACTGAAACAAAGAACCTAACACTGCAAAATAAATAAAGGCCCAATATACACCATGTTTTTGAGATTTGTAGCCGAAAGAATAAACATCCAATTAGAACTACCTTGTAGCTGACAATTTGGAGTCTAATGAATTATCAGCATTTTGTGTGCTGCAGAAATGAACCTGCTTCCCTTGTAGTCAGCTGTACCTTCATTTTTAAACCCACAGCTCTCATCACCCGTCATAAATACTAGCCAAAATAATGACATTTCTCGCTTACTTATTTTTCATAAAAAACACTTTATTCATAAAAGTTTAGCACTGTAAATATTTTTATGTACATGCTCTGTTCTGGAATATATCTGTCTAGAAAGCAGAGAGTGCCATTAGTCTCTTCCAGTGGCAGTGCCATCTAAGAATCCTCAGTAAATTTCAGACAATGAATTTGTCTTTTCAGGTAAAACAACATGAGGAAGCATTACTTTGGAGTCTGGGATGGCTAACTGCCAGATTCTGGCACAGACTTCCCAGCATAAACAGGTACCTACAAGCAAGGAGTGCAGAACATCACACGTTTTAGTGGAAAGCAACCCCCTAAGCTAGCATCTGCAAACAGAGACTTGAACAGGCTTGCTCAAATCTTTGAATCAACTTTCATGTTTTCCTCTAGGCTTCTTAGGTACTCTTCTTGAATTACAGGAGTGAGAAATGAACAATAGAATTATTCCTTAGTTTGTAACTGATACATATGATTTATGAAACACATTCATAAGTCTTCATTGCTTTCACCAGACACAAATTCACACATTTCCATAGCTATCAGAGCATTAAAGTTCCATGTTATTCTCTATCAAACATTTCAAACCCATACCTTCTTTCCATTTTCTTGGTAGGTATATCACATCATTTTTCCTGAGTTTGTCCTTTAATAGTAATCTTTCTTTTTTATGCTTTAGAATGAAAAGCAGCTGACCCTGTAGAGAGCTTGTAAATGGACTTTAATGTTGCAGGAAAAATTCAGCTCTTGTCTAAAAGGTAATAGTGCATTCCATAAAAGAGAGTAACAGGTGTGAAGAACTTGTGCAATCCAGAGAGCACTAAAATATACCAACAAATGCATCTCTGACTGGTACTGTGCTGAACTCTCTCTGTATTTTTTTCTTGGAGTTGTCAGATATTTGATCCTACACTGTAGTCTTTCTTGGCAGGGTCTTTCTTGCCCCTGCCTTCAGTAATGGACAAGGCAATCCCTCAGTCAGCACTGTCCACGTGACATAAGTGGAGGTTAAACACTGGCTTCCCTTTACCAGATGCAGTTATCATTTTAGTTCAAGTTCTGCTCATGACAATGATCTTCAGATGCTTTTCATTAAAACAAAGAATGATAAGTTAAAGGAGTAAACATTTCCCAGAATTTGGGCCATATGTGAGACTATCTCTGAAAGATCTATTGCTTAAAACTAATCTGAAACTGCTCAGGCAAAAAGCCCAGCTCTCTCAAAAGAAATGCCAAAGAGAGTATATTTAACTGTATATTACCTGAAGTGCAATACGTTCAGATAAAGTTCAAAAATTGCTGTTGATGAAGCAGCTTTTTAGTGCTGCGATAAAAACTCGTTCAAGATGAACCCTGGCTCCATCCAGAACTCCTACATCCCCCTAGTGACTACTTAACATTCAGCACACCTCAGAGTGGAGTCTAAGCATCCCTTCGAAAGCAATAACGGTTCTAATTTGTAAAGGTTTATGTTATCATTATATTACTTTCAAAAAAGTCATGGGTGCTTATCTGTTGAATAAAGAGCAAACAGTTCAGACAACTATGGCAGTGCAACATGTGGCTGGACCAAACAGAGCTATATATTATAACCATCCCAAAGGCAACAGGGATGTGCTGTTCTGGCTGCTGCATCTTGTAGCCTCCCTTCACCTAAGGACACAAAGGGGAAAAAAAACCCCTGTGTTTGATTTTGGTAATGACATCAGTAATCAGTCATTAGGCTTCTGCAATGATAAGGTATTTCTCCAGCTACCCACTTCTTGCCAGGTAATGCATAGGGAATATACTCATTTTTGCATGCCAATGCTTCCCGCTATCAGCTCAGCAATTGATGCTTCCAGCTGAGTAACAAACATGTGCTTTCACACTCCCACACAGCTGGGTGGACTGGCTCTCTGCTAATCACTGCTCATTTCAATACTCGCCTCTGGGTAGCCTATCCCACCCATGTCAATAAGCAAGTAAACAACGTATTTGTTCCACCAAGCAAAAGATAGCCTCAGTAACATAACTAGGAATAAAGTTCCTAAAGAAAACACCAAAACTGTAAAATGTCCATCAATCTCCTTTCTTGTCTGTCACTCAACTTTTCTAAAGAATGTCTTTGCTGTAGAAACAAAGCAGAAAATTCAGCATATTTTATCTTTCTTTGATCTCTTTTCTGAGCCTTTCAGCTTTTGATCTTCAAGAAAAATGAATGTACCCATGTGGAAAGTAATTTTAGATTAGTATATGGTCAATATTAGCAACCCAAAGCAGCAATGCCCCTGAAAAATCTCCTACCATCCCGCTGCAATCTCTTCTCTATCTTAACAAAGCTAAAGGATGTCTGCTAGGACAATACAATCCTGTTCACCAATGTCATCAGACAAAATAAGCTTCCCTGAAAGTGTATTTTCTCCTAGCTTCCTCTAATCATTTCACTCTCTGCTTCTGCCTCTAACTTAAAGTAATTCCAATTAATTCCTGTTGTGTCAATGCCTCTAAGTTGTTTTTCCTTTTTTTCTTTTCATATCCTAGTTTTGCTTATTGTTAGCTGAAACCAGTGCTGGTTATTTCTGCTTCAGTTTGTTTGTGGTCACAAGTTGTTTTTATTCTTACTTATTTTCCTTTCTATTCTTCTATTACAAATCATTAATATTGACCTTTAGTTAGTGCATTCTGATATCTTGTTTGCCTGGAGATCCCCTCTGTCTTGTGTTCACACAGCACAACACAAACCGACTTCTCAGCATCCAACCCTGACTAGACCTAAGCTCTGAAAGATCACAGCACCAGAGTATCTCCTGCGTGGTCAGATGACAATAAATAGAGCAATTGCTGACTGTCCCCCAGGACCTCTTTATTCCAAGTAGAGACACATGCACCCACTTCTCTGTTTGCTGGAGAAGCCTAACACATGCTCAACATCACTGAGCTGTTGCAACAGAAGAGCTCAACTGGTTCTGAAGTTAAACTTGCCAGCTCACTCCTGCCACTTTACAAGTGACCAGGTTTACCCAGAATCAAATTCCTGCTGAGTTTCAGCCTCAAGCAGCTTCTGGATGTCAGACCTCCTTGTGGTCTCTGCTAAATGAATGAAACAGAGATCAGCACTACCAGTTTTGCTTTTTTATGTGTCTGCAGGGCACAAGGTTTCAGGGGAGTTTTAGATTGAGTATTCATAAAAGGCTCTTCCCCCACAGGGCTGTTGGGCACTGAACAGGTTTCCCAGGGAAGTGGTCACAGCACCAAGCCCGACAGAGTTCCAGAAACTTCTGAGCAATGCTCTCAGATAAAGGTAAGGATTCTTGAGGTGTCCTGTGCAGGGACAGAAGCTGGACTTTGGTGATCCTTGTGGGTCCATTCCAACTCAGGATATTGTATGATTCTACAATTCCAAGATGGAGGCCTTTTTAAAAATTTAAACCGCAACAGAACTGCAAACACTTGGCAGCCAACATACCCAGAAGTAAACACACAGCACAGATTAAATGTTGCTATGAGATGAATGCCAAATTCATGGTTTCAGCAGACATCTGCCTTTAATCTATATTGCTCATTAGCTGGAAGTATTGCATGCTTGGGATTAGTTATTGTAAATAATACTGAAACACATTCCACATGGATACATTTCCCCTGTATTAATGTGAGAACTGAAAGGAAACAAAAACCAGCCAAACTTCCCCCACTGAAAGCTGCTTGGCTGAAATTTAAGATATGCACAAAGGATCGGAGAAAACTACGCAATTCCTAGGATAATTCCTGATTGCAAAAAGCATTTTATAGGATGACTGTTCTTCACCCTTAAAAACTTGTTTTCTCACCTTTTCTTCTGCTGAGCTGTTTGTGTGGCCTCTTTACAAGTTTAGATACACATTTTGTACGTTAAAAGGAACACATTAGAAGTACAGGGTTCATTTTCTCTTTTTCGACTTGCCTATTTGAGAGCAGGGTCTTAAAAATTACTGATTAGGACAACTAAAGAGAGCAAACTGCAACTGGGAGAGACAAGAAACAGATTAAGACTTCAGGGGCTGTTTAAATCAGCTGTAGGTTGACAGAAGTCATATGTTGCAATCACACTGTACAGTGGGATATTTATTTACCTCTTCCATATAAAGAAAATTACTCCAGTTTTAGCTTTGCCCTTGATCTGGTATCACCCTTTGTTTAAACAGATGCCTAAGGAATGCAGGGCTGGCTTCTCTACGTGAAATGCAAATGAACAAATTTTTTGGTGTTAGCTGCAAAGTCAATGATATAAGTTATCTATTCAAATGAGGGGGACAAGGGTTTTTTTGGGTTATTATTTTTAGGTTTAAAACCATAAATTAAGCTATGAACAGCTCACTTTCTACCACTTTCTGCCTTTGTTCTTTTCAAACAAAAATCTTTTCTAATCATTAATATGACATTTTGAAGGATTTAATTAGTTCTTTTCTCCTTAGAAATACTGTTTCTCAATGTACACCCACAGTCAGTCATGCTTATTTTAGAGAACTCATAGCATATAAATTGTATTTTTAAAGCAAATTTTAACGTTCTTTATTATCGTCTTTGAAATCTAGCAAGCACACACTGTTACTTCAAAAGAATGATTCAGCATCTCCAAAGAGATAAATGTCCAAAGAAAATTTTGGTACCTTAATAATTAAACCCTTTCTCATATTAAATGCAAATTAACATAAGAATTGGTCGCATTTTTGGTATATAACTTCACAGTTCTGTAGAAATACAGCAAGAGTTAACTCATGTAGCTATTTAGGATTTTTAAACTCAAATTGAAACTGAAAAAATACATCCAGAACAGAGAAAATAATAAGCAAAAAAGTAACAAAAATCAAAACCCTTTCTCTTGCTGAAATTGGAGCAGAAATATCCTTTTCTTTCAGCAACAAATATGTTGCCATATTTGGTTGCACTATTGTAGTCTGGTTATGCCATACACCAGCAAATCGGGAAAAGGAAGCCTCTTGCCTTTTTTCATAGCTGACAGAAAAAGACTGAAATAACACCACCAGTAATAAATGGAGTCTAGCAACCACACATATCCACAAGCTTAGGGTGGAGAGAAAGGAATTCTCATGAAAATATGTATATAAAAACAGAGAGTAGAGGGGACTCTGAAAAAAGAAACGTCGGAAAAGGAAGAGGGAGCAACGACAATTGAAATAACAGATGACCCAAAGAGAAGAGACAATAAAACAGATTGGATTTACAAGGACACACTTTTCTTATGGCTTATGCATTGACTGTTTGCTATCAGAGATTTCTAGGGGAAAGATGTCAACTTTAGCAGCAAAATAAATTAATGTTCCCCTGCCTGACAATTGTTAATCCATGCCATTAAAAAGAGAGGTGTATTTGAGATGAGAATATCAGCCTACCTTTGTGATTTTCCTTGTACTAATTTTGCCTTTTATGCCTACCCAACCCTGTCCTAAACCAGGTTCTGGAATCAGGTAGTGAAGACCACTTAGCATCTACTCTGCAATTTCATTGTTGTTTCCCACTGTTGTTTCTCATACTTTATCTAGTACAACTTTTTGGAATCACAACCTTGCAATACAGTAAAGGAGAGCAAGAGAAGAAGCATTGTAGGTTAGTATGATTTTTCACAAAAAAAAAATCATAGCAGTGTTTGTGAAACTGAATCTAGGAACTAACATCACATATCACTGCATCTGTCTCTTCATCACTGACCTTGCCATAATACACAATGCCAAAGAAGATGCAATTGTTCAAAGTTTATGCATTTAAAATGCACATTCATAAAGGCACAGCTATTTTTGCAATCTTATTGCAGTTTCATTGTTTTGGGGACATCTTCAGTGTCAATACAACTGGGGGGGTTCTTGTGCCATTTTATTAAAGGGAATGGTTGATTAGTGTCTCCTTTTTGAAATCAACACCAGCTGGATTTCATGTCCTACTTGCAATGCATAAAGACTGTATGTGTTCAGCATATGAGCAGCAGAATACAGAGGTTCTGTTGTCTGTTTGTTTCTCTTATGTGGCAAGGACAAAAAAGCATTATAAAAATAATAATAGGGGGAAAAGGGAACATGAGAAACAGAGTGGCTTTAAAGTTTCAAGTTTGAACAAACTAACATCACTAGCAGTCAAAAATACTGCTTCAATCTGTGTATTCATTTCCAAAAAAAAAACTTTTCACATTTAACTGAAGTATAGCAAAACAAAGTGTCCAGAATCGCAAGTTTAAACAGCTGTTTTCAGAAAGAGGAGATTTACTTTGCTGCAAAAATATTTTTGTTTGAGAAAAGGAAAAATTCCAGAATAAAAAAGACCACAGTTGCAAGTCAGCAGTTTAAGTTACAATTACTTTGATGTCCTTGGTTAGGAAACGTTAATAAAAACCTCTAGAAGGAAATAAGTAGCTTGTATTTATACCCATGGATGGATAAGACCTTTCCAAACTACCTTGTTCTATCAAACAAAGCCAGTTTTTCTGCCAGCTCTATTGAAGGAACATGTTATAGGAACAAAAGCAGGAGTTTTCTGCTGAAAAACACACCGAAATCTCAGATTCGTATTAGAAACAGCAGCCTGAAAAAATATCCATTCCCTCCCTGAACTGTAAGGCGCACATTTAGAACAGGAAATAAGGCAGATATCTCTAAATTATTTTATCAAAACAAATTATCATAGTTTTATTTTTCCCTTTATATCTTGGTTTGCATCAAACCAACAAAACCAGCAATGTGTTATCTTCTTTGCAAGGATACTCCTGATCAGGAAGAAACTTCCAATGGCAAGAAGGCATCATTTTCCTCCTTCTTTAATTCATAATACATACAAAATCATAGGAAAGGAAGTAAGAGACACTTGATAGAAGAAAAAAACCCCAGCTTTCATATAATTAAAATTATTTGAAGTGTTTGAAAGTAGATAGGCTCAGTTGCATTGGGTTTTTAATTAAACTTGCTGTGTAACACTAATTACTTCTAAGAGCTGGGAGAGTTTAGTGCTATAGAAAGTTGACCTTTAAGATCAAATCTGATTTAAGAGTACAGGTTCGAGTAAATTGACTAATATTATTCTATCACATTACGTAAGGAATTTGTTATTAGCTAGGACAAAGTGTACTCCTGGATGTGTATTTTCACCACAACTCTGAGTCTGATTTCGTGTTCTGCAACAAACTTTAGATAATGAGACTGTCATCCAGAGCATTGTCCAGTTGTGGGGCAGCAGAACAAGCAGGAGAAAAATCCTTAGGAAAATACAATGTAAGCACACTGGGGAGTAAATTTCTTTGGGTCTTCAGCTGTATGTATTGAAAGCACTACAGATTAGATGAGGGCAAGCTAAAAACATCTGGCAATTCTCTCTGAACATGTGTTGAACCGTCCAAGTGAAAACTGCTCTAATGTCATTGCATTTCATTTGAGATTACAGCTAAAAGAGTCCAGTGACGTTTCTAATAATTTTAAAAAAACAGGTGCATTGGTGGAATAAAATGATGAATTTTACCTTTTTATAAAATCTGGTGATCAATATATGCTAATAGAAAAGGGGGTTTTGGCATTAAAAAAAAAAATCTCAAAAGCAGCATTCAAAAAATTGCATAAATTATTCCCAGTTCAAATACTGCAAGATTAGGTAAATGCGTAAGGACTTTGGCCCTTAATTTTGTTGGCAGCAGCACTGAATACTAAAACTAATATTTTAAGGATACTGATTGGACTTCATTCCTCATTCTAGATGTGTCTGCAGACTGAAAACAAAACAACCCTGCTCCTCCCAGTCCTATGAAAGGCAAAGAATATAAACAACACTATTTAAAAAACATTTAAGACTAAAAATAAACTCAAATAAACACTGTAGACTGTTTACAGAGAGATTCAACTATTTCCTAGTAAAGCAATTTTTTTGTGAAAAATCTCATCATAAAGAAATAATACAGTATTTGCACAACACAGCTGATAATTTAATACTTTATTACTAAAGATTCCTAAACTGCACTTTTCTCTTTACATTATTATATTTGAGTGGCTTGACTATTAAAGCAGATAAATTACGTCACAAGATGGAAATCAGGCAAAAACATGTTTTAAGGCTGGTCCTGGGCAAAACATGTCCTCAGAAAAAGGTCTCTCTCTCTTAGCAGCAGGAGAAAGTCAGTGCCTTTACTCATACTAAAATCTACTACATCACCTCAGAGTGCAAAACACCTTAAAATACATCAAAAGCCCAGATCACAGATGAGGTTGTGACCCTTTTCATTACATGATTGCAGAATCGACTGGCTATTCCTTGCGAGCCAATTGCACCACGTATAAACTCTAATTTGAATTACACTTCCACCGCTGTGAAACTGATTAAAGTCACATTTAACTTGACCAGAGCTGTGTGCTGTAATTTTGCACACAAACTGCATTCACTAGTAGGTATTTCTTATATGTCTTCCTATATTCCCCAAATTCCATGCAAGTAAAATTCTATGCATTAATTTTAGATCATTGTTGCACTGGCTGAAAAACATGTCTTAATATTTTATCATTTGAATTATTCACTTCCTAGTGTCTAGTCTTAAAATAGATTACTTTTTTCCTACAGCTTGAATTACATTCACCAGTCACAGTATTAGCACAGCTTCCAAATGTTAAGAAATAGAGAATGAGAGAGAAAGTTTGCACTTTCCAGTATTCAGCAAAAAGATTGAGTATATTTCAGAAATGCAGAACTACACACTACTTTTACCATGGAAAAATACGTCCCACATTAATCTTAGTGTGATGCTGCCCAACTAGTCTAATAATTTCGTAGATCAACAACTATCAACCAAATGAACTCCAAAAGGTCAAAGTCCTACTGCAAGTCACTTCCCAAATGTGCACATAACATATTATCAGGAGTTAAAATACTGAGTCCTCTCTTACCTGAACCCTTTCCAAGCCCATGTAACATGTTTTGAAGCCAGGGGCAGGTGTTACAGCACTTCCACAGTAGGAAATCCTCAGAGAAAGTCGAGTACAGTGAGGTACAGATGAACTCCAGCAGCAGTTCAGCAGGATGATGGGGTGGTACAAAGCGAGAACAAAATAAGCAAATTGCATTATGTGCTCAGTGAACCTGCTTGTAGATATCCTTCACAGCCTTTCCTGAGTTGTTTGATGAGCCTTCACCAGGCAAAGCTCATATTCTCTTTTGTGTTGGCAATCTCCCCAAAGCCTGCAGGATGATAGTTGCTGTGGATAACCACTTGCAGAAATGAAACACATTCACATGTTTGTTCTAGGAGGTACCATCTCCCGACTGCTAATCAATTAAAAGTTGCTTACCTGCCTCTGGGAGCTGGCACAATACTTCCATTACAAATTCACAGCAAAGAAGTAGCGAGGGTTTTTTAAGGAATTGCTAAATTACCATTTTACCTTGCTGTGTATAACTTCATTAGCCTCTTAAGGGTAGTTTTAGGCACATGACATCACAAAAAGAGAGTTCCTCTGCCTCTCTCATTTATCTCCCCTCATTTCTAATCTGATGGTAGTAAAATAAACCCCATCAATCAGACATGATACAGCAATAAGTAACTGGTGTCTGGCTAATGTGGTTTTTCTACATCACTAAGTCCTAAATGGGGAGAAAAATCTTCTGCCAACTCACAAGTGGAGAAAACAAATACGGTAGTTCAACACATGGACTGTGTCTATTCATTCTTAAACAATTTATCAATTGATGTATGCAGTGCGGTCATGAAGTAATCTAAATTATATTTGTTATTCATGGTTAGAACTGTCACTTATAATACTGCATCCTGTTGTTACAAACAAGATTTGGAGCCAGCAAAATTATTTTTCCCCTCAAATATTATGGAGTCATCCCTTTTGAAACAACTATTAGACTTGTTCAGATCTCTGTATGCTAGTAAAAAGAGAAAGCCAGTGTCCAACAGCAAAGGAAAAGAAAGCAAAGCAGTGTCTCCTTTGAAGAATGTTGCTGGAAAAACCAGCACAATTTACTGATTTTTGTTAATAAGTTCCAAGAAAATATTTATGCACTATAGTATTCCCTGATATATAAAATTGTGGTTTGAATTTTTCCCCCTCCTTTGTTTTGCATATTTTATCATATTGGACTCTAAAATGTAGAGGTAACTAGAGAGCAGAGATGGAATAGCTCTGCTTCAGTGCAAAACCAAACTAAATACAGACAATTCTTCTTGGGTATGGGCAAGAGCCCTCCTCAGATTTCTGAAATTGGTTCTTTATAACTTGAAAAAAATAGAGATGGGATTAATTATTTTTAGGTTTTTAAAGGAGTGATGTGAAGTGTCTGGGAAGATGCCAATATTTTTTATTATTTTCTTAACTTTAAACTTGCAACACACCAACCCCACACTCTTCTCTGCTCTCCAGGTTATCTTCTTGACAGCTATAATCCAAATCAAGAGACTAGAGAGACTAGGGGAAAGTACTAAGGGAACTGGAGGGGATTGATCAAACTGCCATTGTGTTGCACTTCCTAACAGAATCCTGAGACTTTTCAGAGTATCAGAGTACATCAAAATATCATGTAAACAGCACACAGATCACGAGAATAGAATGGATTGGGAGGAAGGAAAGAAAGTACAGCAAATGATAGAGAGAAATAAGTATCTTCCCTAGGGCAGATTTTTCTTACAGAAAAAATCACTTTTGTGTCTTGGAAAAATTCATATATATGATATGAATAAAGCACACCTGTCCTTGATAATTCTTTAGTGGAAGGAAATGACAGAATTTCAATAAGAGAACAGATCTGCTACCAACATCATAACAATTCAGAAATTTCTAAACTCACTTTAGCCCAAATTTTTCAGGCAAAGAAATATGCTAGTCATTCCAGTCAAAGTAGACAGTTTAGTTGCATGGTTGCATACTCCTCCTAGAACATGGATTTATTGCATGGATTTCTCTTTTTAAGGAGAAGAGAAAAGTATGGGAGATTTTAGCAACTGGGGTTGTCCTTCCTTAAGCAAAATGTCTCCTCGAAGAGCTTGTTCCTTCTCCTTTAGGATCCAAATGATAAACATCATTCATGTTTGCTCTGCTGGACTATTTCCTATCATCCACTCCATGTTATCACTGGCAAACATCTCAAAATCTTCTTATAAAAAAGGTTTCTATTTAGTCTGGGCATGCAAACACTTTAAATCAGCATCTCTAGAAACCTGCAGAATGCAGCCCTATAGAAATTTATTTCTAGTCCAGAATTTAATCACGTACAGCACAAAGCATTGGTATTTTACAGTGATAAGAATCCATTCAAGATCTAAGGTAAAGCCTTGAGAAGATTGATCAAACTGCCATGTAACTACTGTAACATTGTGCCATTATATGGGACTGACATTTTTATTTACACAGGGAGAAAAGTCATACTCCATTCTTCCTTACCAAATAAATATTTTGCAAATATTTCATATTAATTTCAGTATATTAGCCCCAGAATGAATGTTATAAACCAAATATTTTAGCTTAATTTGTCAGGCTGCACTTGCAATTTGTACATGCCATGGGCCAGGGGTTTTATTGCATTAGAAAACTGAAAAATCAACAAAGTTGAATTCTGATGCTTATATCCTATACTAGGAAAAAAAAAAATAAGATTGTCTTTGAAGTAACCAAGCGATAAAACCATCAAACCTTTGGGGGGCTGTTTTGTTATGCTAGTCTTACTCTGAAACTGAAAAGGTTACAGGAGTTTTATTTGTAGAATATCGTACCCTTACAAAATGTCTCATATGAGAAGAATCTGCTGGAGAAACATAAAAGGCAAATCAATAAATACCTGCTCTCGTGGCTAGAGTGGATGGAAATCCTTTGTCATAGACTGTTAAGCTACAGATTCCACCTGATGCCAAGAACAAAGTGAAGCATCTTTTCCTTCACAACATACCCTTATTATAATAGGCAATAGGTGTTAGAGGATATCTGCATTAAACTTGTTTCTTGCCAGTTCCAAATGCATTAGAAGAATTATTCATCATTAACAGTCAGAATGAGGCAAATACCACAAAATTGAGGAAGTTGAAATGAAAAAACTTCAGTCTTGAAGGTTAGTAGACCTTGCATTCAGTCAGCAGGGTGAAGTATGACAAATAAGTATAAACATTTATGGATTAGAACAATTTGCAAGCTACTTGGACTTTTTCATCTTTCTTTATAGAAATATTTTCTTTAGACCTATAGCAGAATCTGAATTTCAACTAATGATCATAGTAGCTGGAATAGCAAATAGCACTTTTGAGAGCAAGACAAAGCATGAGAAATACAGAGCAGTGTCTTTCCACAAAGCAGTAAGAAATTAAAATCTTTTCACAACCACAACTGCATCCAATTCACAAACAACTAACTATGGTGTCCTCTATTCCATTTTTTTTCACCTGTATATGCAGCTCTTACATGGAAGTAAGAATACAAAGCTCTTTCCTACATTTGTTTTGCTTTGAAAGTGAAAATCCCTTTTTCCTTCTCAAAATGTTACCATATTGTTTTTCAGGGTAAAAGTATAAATTTTCATCTTTTCTGTTACAAGACCATAGAATTCACCCCAAACCAGAAAAAACAAACCCTTAGAACATTCTTTAATGCTTCCATACCAGATATAAATCTACACCATTTTAAATACAAAATATTAACTGCATAGCAACTTCTCTAGATTTCAGTTTTCAATTAGGTTTTTTTATTAGCTTACTGCAAGGTTGCCCTACGAGTACATTACAAAAGCAAAATCCTTTTCCACTTCAATCTGCTTTGTTGACTGTTACAGATCATTGCAAGGAAGCCAAGGAATGCAAAGCAATTAAGTTGCTTAATTTTTCTATCTAAAGTAGCTTAAGAAAACAGTTTTGGATATAATTACCTTATTATTTTACCTTCAGTTTCTAAGGCATAAAACCCTAGCCTTTGAAAGAAGAAAAAGCCTTGCAAACAAAAGTGCTTAAACAGCATTCTGAATGACATATCACAAAGTCCAGGAAATTCAAATGGAAAGCTTCCGATTCTTAAACCGTGAACATGCAATACAAACACCTCAGTAGACTTTATACAAGGACAGTGACCATCTCCAAAGACCCCCAAACTACAAGGCAGCATTGCTAAATGCAAAATGTTCCAACTCTAAAGAGATACTTAGTAAGACATGTCTGTCTTGAGTAAGTAATTTCTCACTCTTGTGAGTTCTATAGAACATTCATGGCATTTTGTCTCATTCCTTTTGTTCAAGTCAGATGAAATAGCCATCAGAACAACAGATATTCATAACGTGAAACTACCGTAGACTAACTGAGGTGACATTCCTTACACACCACAGCCTCAGACATTGAGAGGGCCAGGCTTCAGATTCCTACTTCTCTTTGAATATCTGAAAAGCTGGACTATAGTTCTATATAGTCAAGGATAATTAACTTGCTAAGTAGAAAAACATGTCATGGTCTATGGAAGATAGCTAGAAATAAGTATTAACAAAGAACCCTTTTCCAGCCATTGTCTTTCTAGTGTAGCTCCTTGCTTCCAGCTTTTGTTTCAATTAACTGACTGAGCTGAGCAAACTCCAGCTAAGTGCCCTCAGGTTCATCCTGTTTTTAGAGTCCTGCCCAGCAGCTGATCCTTTGCCTGAGCTGCATCTCACCAGTCAAACCCTGCTTTCAGCCCTTCTTCCCCAACACTGCCTCAGGGCCTCTCCCTTAACACATTTCACACCCCTCCTGCCCCAGGGATTTACCTGGTACCTGAGAACACACACAGCTATTTTCATCTATCACAATAGTGAAAAACAACTGTTAGAGAGGTTCTTGGGGGGATACAGGTGCTACAGGAAGAGTATTGTTGATGCTATCAGCTCTACAGAAGTTACCAATTGTAACATCTTGCCGATACAAGCTTTGAAAAGTAAACATGTGAGGTGTCATTTGGCAAAGAAATGGCATTGAAATCTTAATCTACATTCATACTGCAATACCTGACCAAATTGAAAATGGGATAATAGAATCCAGTGAGGGATTGCCTGGCAGAGACTGTAAAAATCCTGAACTCCCTGGTGCAGCAATCTGCAGGGGAACTGGAGAGGTGCTGCAGGCACAAGGTAGAAAGACACAGCACTTTCAGAATGAGTCACCCCACAAGAAGGTCACATCATCAAAGCAAATTTTATCATTAAATACTCTATCAAAATACTTCATTTATCACAGTTTCTTTATGCTGTCTTTAACCAGGCCTCACAACAGCCTTTTAGTTTTTGCATTTCCAAGAAGAGAAGGTCCCATTAATGCCTTCAAGTGTTAAGTAAGAAAAGGTTACTAGACCAAATTTACCATCTCAAAACCAAACTGAAAACAAACAAAAACAAAGCTGTAGAAAAACATGGATACTGTTTTCTTTTAACAAACCCTTTGGAAAAAAAAAATCATTTTCTGTAACCTACTAATTTTCATATGAAATCAATATTTGAAGGCAGATCTGTGACCAATAACGCATCAGCTATTATCTATTTGTCACTATTTGACAAAAATTATCCATTTTGCATATTTATAATCTGAAAAGCTTCCTTCGTGTATAATCAAAAGCATTTTTAACATGAAGCTTAGATTACACAGTCAATAATCAACAGCTCGTTGCAGTTTCCCTGCTCCAGCTGTGAGGTTGGAGGGGCATGACATGCTTGAAGCTTTAACAAGCAGAGGTGTCAAAGAACTAGTCTGATTTCTAATGTGAGATACACACAGGTGTATCTCAGAATACAAAGTTCTAGCCAAAATAACCCATAGCTCCCCTCCTGATCATTTAACATTCAGAAGAGCACTTGAAGTTCCTACAGTACAGTAGCTTTTGCAGAGAAATTGGCTTGATCAAGTAGTGGTGGAAAAGAAGACAATAACCACATATTTGAGATCCAAGCTGGGGCACTGAAGGAAGGTTTCAGTTTGTTCCCTGAGAGGCAATTAGATAAGAACTACACATATCAAAGTTCTTTATTGTAACCTATCATTCAATGAATATAAGCTTTAGTATATATAAGACTATTTAAATTTCAATTCTTTATATAGCATAAGAACACCTTTCAACATCTCGTTGTCTTGGGGTGACTTTATGATGTGTATCCCCTATCACTACTCTATGCCCACCAACATTTTCTGTGTCTTTAAACTGAGCCTGAGAGGGACAGAAAAAAAAAAAACAAACCCAAACAAAAAACTTCTCAAAGCAGTTGTTTCAAGGACACGGAGATACGCTCCTCGGCTTCAGCGGTACCCTTGGTTTTTTTCTTCCCTCAGTCAACTTGGTTTTTTTTTCCTTTTTTCGGCACTTCTTTTTCCGGCGAGAGCCGGAGAGTT
Source organism: Struthidea cinerea (assembly GCA_013397865.1). Classification (NCBI taxonomy): domain Eukaryota; kingdom Metazoa; phylum Chordata; class Aves; order Passeriformes; family Corcoracidae; genus Struthidea; species Struthidea cinerea. The sequence continues at coordinate 562,046 of VZTI01002182.1, read as the reverse complement.
GAACTTTGTTTTCCTAGGATTTTGGGGTTTTTTTGTTCTCCTCTTCTGGACTGTTTCAACAACATCCGAATACATCAGGAGAATTTTTTCCCGGAGCCCCGGGGGGGGGTGGGCCCTTGCCGACCCAGCTGCGAGGAGGAGAGAGACCGCACCTACAGAAGACCTCTGCAATCTTCCCAGGTTTTTCTCTCCACAGAGAGAGAGATCTCATTGTTTAGCATTATTATTCCCCTCCTGTGTGTTTGTTAAATAAATAGCTTTTATCTCTTTCACTTTCCTTCGAGGAAATATTTTTTCCCGAACCTGGGGGGAGGGATGGTTGCAACCTGACTTCTATCAGAGGATATTTTCCTCCAATTTGTCCAAACTAGGACACTCGTAAAGGACGTATAAGCAGCACTGAGTCCCTATGTCCCTCATCAGCCCAGAAAAGTTAGTTTAGTCCTTAGAAGGATGTTCAAAACTGTTTTTTTGTTCTTCTTATTGGCACACTTCGCTGTGTCTAATAGCCCACAACAAAAAAACTGTAAAATTTATCCTCCATAAATTACAACTAACTTTAAATGTAATAGCAACTATTAGTGTCTTTTCTGATCCATGCTAAATTATTTTTCCACTCCCTCCAGGAGATATCTAAAGCCTCACCTTTTGCAGGCTAGATTTCCCCATGGAAAGCTGCCAGCACCTCTGTTGCTACCTGTGGACTTGATGCAGAGAAAATAATCTGCTAGTGAAAGTCAGCAATTGCTTTTTCCACATGGCTTGTAGAGCCTTTAGATACTGGGTCAAAAAGTCCTGCTCCCCACGTGTGTTTAGTTAGAAATACCAAGTAAAACGCTCTTTATACATAAGCAAGCAGAAAGAGCAGGGCTGCTCCCTCAGGAAGGGCGAGCTGACCTCTGAGGGAAGCTAAACATGGGCGAGCTCCTCCTCACTCACCGTAGGCATTCCCCACAGCACAGGGAGAGCAGGCAAGGAAAGCAGAGCTCACCAGCCACTGGGAGACCACCATCGCCACCATCCAGCCAGGAACGCGACAGGAGCCATATCCCAGCCCCTCAGGAGCAGGGCAGGCCCCATCCCGAGCCTGGGCCCGGGCCTGGGCCTGGGCCTGGGCCTGGGCCTAAAGTGCAGAGGGCCCCAGGCGAGACTGCTCAGGGCCCTCAAGGCACTCGGGCCTTTGGAATTCTTAACCAAGCCCCTTTTCCCCCTCAGGTGCTGTGTGTTTGTTCCCTTGCACTGTGCCTGTGGGTGCTTTGCTATCACTGGTGCAGGTGCCCCTATCCTCCTTCAGGGTAGGGGCAGTGAGGTCTTTGTAGAGATGAGTGGCTTTAGAATGGTTTTTACTATAACCTGAAAAAGTTACCTACTTTTTCATTAAATATACTTTTGATATGTTTCATCATTACAAGTATTATAGTATTTTCAGTACACCAGTGCATAATTCTGTGGGTATGTGAATCTGAAAAGTACTTGTAAAAGTATAATTCTGAATTTGCTTTTGCAGCGTCTTAGGTACGTACCAGTGATTGCTTCCAAACAAGGTGCTACCTTAGTCCTCCCAACAAAGGTAAATTTCCTGGCATTAAATGGATCTTGTGGCAACTGAAATACACTAGCTTTGTAGATTTTCTGCATTTTGAAGAACTTAAGGCTGACACTTTCCATTTGGGCTTATTTTACATTAATGTTAAGTAATTATTTTTTTTTAAATTGGAGGTAGGTGTTTTGGGTTTTGTTTTGTTTCATCTTTTTTCCTTTTTTGCTAGCTTGGTGGTTTTTTTGGTTTGTCTGGTGGGTTTTTTTTGGTTTGTTTGTTTTGGTTTTTTTTTTGTGGTATTGGGTTTTTGTTTGTTTGGGGGTTTTTTGTTTTGTTTTTTAAAAACTGTTCTTTACCATTTAATTTATCCAGAGGAATTTGGTCATTGAAATGTATTGTTTCACTTCTGATGAGGCTACTGCTATCATTGGGAAGTTGATAGTTGATTATAATATAAAAAAAAGCAAACAAAAAAATCTCTTTCCAGTTCATACAGTAATCACAAAAATTTACCAGCAGATTATATATAATACCATATATATGTCTTTGAAGTAAGGTACCTATGTTGCTTCTGGAGTTAAAATATCTGATTGAAGCATATGTATATTTTTGCTTTAACAAATATATTTAGTAGCTCTTTTGGACAAATAGTGTGTTCTTCCTCGATGGCCTTGAAAGCTTAAGACTGAGTTATCAAAAATATTGAAGCAGCAATGACAAAGACTGCTGCTTTTATGCCTCCAGAAGTAAAGTCATGTGGAGATCAGGTTTAATTCCTGATTAAGGCTCAGAAACAGATTGGAGACATGCTAAAAAGCTTTGAACATGACTCAGAGACAAGCACATGCAAAGCTTTTTAGGCTAAGTTCAAGTAACAACATGACACAACAGTATGGTTTAGCTCTGGTGTATTTGTGCTTATTGCTGGGAACTATAACCACATCTATACCCACAGCTGGGACCTCAGAGTTTGGGCTGGGTTAGCAGTGAGTCATCAGATGACTCACTGGATCTGCTGCAGAGGTGACCTATAGCTGATGCTTGATTCCTTTGGCAATATCTAGGGGTTTAGTGCTATTTGAATATTAGTGCAAATGTGCTATAGTCACACTTCATTTGGCTGTGCAGACACAAGTCTTTGGAGGGATATGCTACTCTCATAGGGAGAGGGAAAGGCAGATGTTCCTGTTGTGCTGATCAGAGATGGAGCATTGTTAAAAACACAAACGTGCCTGACATGGCTTTGCGTTTTGATTTTTGTCAAATCAGCCTCATCTCAAAGGCCTCACTAACAGAGTGCCCTTGGGAAAGAATGGGGCATGTGTAAGCCCAGTCCACAACTCCCTGTGAGAAGTCCTGTGACCCTGTACTTAAGGTAATTTACACAGGCCTAAACCTAATCTTGTTCTGAGCAGACACAAGACAGCTTGGCTCCCCTCAAACTCTCATCTTGAGCTACATAGTATTTGCATTGAGCAGTTCTCTGATTTCTCTGACTAAACCTGGATTTATCAAATCCAGTGGGAAATATCAGTGCAGAATATGTCACCAGCCCTGACAAATCACTCCCAGTTTATCCACTGAGGACTTTGTCAAAATCCCTTGGAGAAAGCCTTGCAAAATGCACTTCTATTCCTGCTAGCTAGAGAAAAACTTGTAATAGCGGTGATAGCTACAGTAACAGTAATTAGTGCCTTCAGGTAAGACATTATCTGGCTGTGCCAAAATGTGTGGGTTAGCTAATTATTCTCAGCTGCAAGGAATCACATCAACTCCAACTTACCAGTTTTCGTGGTCCTCAGTGCACCAATAGGTTTCAAGTGCCCAGAGCGAGGGCAAGCTCTGTCCGTGTTTGGGTGGGGCTGGCCCTTATTCTCCTGGGGACTTCAATTCACCAGGTGTCTGCTGGAAACACAACACACTGAAGACGAGATGGGCCAGGAAGTTCCTGGACATGTGGAAGAGGAGTTCCTGACACAGCTGGTGAGTGAGCCAACCAGGGGAGGTGCCCCGTGGCACCTCCTGTTTGCGAACTGGACCAGGTTGGTGGTTGGAGGTCTTAGGTATAGCAATCATGAATTGAAAGAGTAATTCATGAATGTCTGAGGTGATGCTGGGAAATGCTGGTGAAAAGGAGGTAGAATTTACACTTTATAAAAATGGTAAATATCTTCTTCTGCCTGTTATGTTGTTAATGGGAAAGCTGGATGTTGTGATTATACATCCTGCTATCATTTCTTCTGCCTTTGACAAGGAAGAAAATGAAATATTTCTTATAATTAAAGATTTCGCTCAGAAAAAATATGTTCCTTGGTGTTATATAACCTAAGCAAATATCTGAGAATGAAGTTGTAATTGTGAAGAGCTCCTTTCTAAGGAGGCAAAAGGTGAGGGAAAATACGTGACTTTAATAGTATTTATTTTATTACTGGATTTATGGCAAACTTTTAGACCTTTCAAAACTCACTGTGCTACCTAAATAATTGTTCTCACTGTCTAAATATCATAAAGGTATATGGTGCAGGAAGGGTTCTACCTGGAATAGTGATTCTTCAACTTAATTAACCCTACCCAAACACAAGTGGAATATTCATTAGTATTTCCTTGTCTTTCTGGATAAGCTGCGTGGTCTTTTCCCCAAAAATCCCCTACATCCCCACATAAAGTATTATTGCTTTGTTAAAAGATAAGCTAGAGCTACAGAGTGTACAATATGACTCTTTATTGATTATTACAGTAGAATTAAAGGTTTGGTCAGGAACACAATCCTTCACATGAATGAAAAAGTCTGCCTGCTGTTAAATATCTAAAATCTTGGATAATATGTGTATAAACTGATGGAATTTCTTAGTCTTTTAAGATGGTACAGATAATGCAGGAGTCTACTCACTGGGTCCTTGATTTGCTTCATTAAGGAGTTTTTGAACTAACTGGGGATTCTCCAGCCTTACCATATAAAAGCTTGCTGGTATATCTTGGTTATTAATCTCTGAACTAAGATTACTTAAACTTTGCTGTGCTTGCATTGTAAATAAGAATACTTTAAATCCTAGAAGATTATGTAGAGTTGTATTAAATAATTACATTTGACATCTTTTTAGGTTGAACTGCTAGCTTTGTAGCTAAAAAGAAGTCAAATAATTAGAAAATAAAAAACCCCAACCATATTTGTTTTCCATGCTGACAGTTCATGTTCCCACTGGGGAATAACATTTCCTTGCTGTTACACTTTTCAAAGGAACCAAACTAGGAAAGTGCCCTTTGCCAATCTTTCTTAGTCTGCTCATGCTTAGTGCAAGGTCTCGCCTCATGAATTTGTGATTGGAAAATTGTTCTCTTTCCATTATTATTGTCCTCTGAGTTGCTGCTAGTGCTGCTGACCAAACACATTTTTTGAACTTTACATTATTTATAATAATCCTTCATTTTGTAACTTAGGAGTAATATATTATGGTTTTAGCCGTCAGTTTTATCTGTTTGTAGCTTTAAACTTCCTCATCCCAAGAAATTCTGCTCATTCATTATTTATCTGTACATATAACTTTCATAAAGTATCTGTGGAATGCTGAAGTATCAGCCTTGATGGGGACAGAGCTGGTGCTCTGAGGGTGTCTGCAGGGAAGAGGAGAGTTTGAGCTGTCCTCTTTGGATTCCTATGAAGCAGCTGTGAATTTTCAAATTTCTGTGGACCATACTGTTGTAGCTACTGATTTGTGCATTAAGGACAAACATTTAAGGTAGGAAAAGAAAGGATGGTCTTAGACTTTAGTGGATTTTTGTGATTTCTAAGCTTTTTTTCTTTTTAACTTCTATACTTTCAGACTTAACTGTTCCTATCCACCTTATTTAAAAATACTATATAAACAAAAAGGGAGAAATTAGAGCCTTGTTAGTACTATACTTCTAGATTTTGTTTATAAGTAGCCTGAAGCAAACTTGTTGCAAAAGAAATAAATTGTACAAGAAGAAAATTGTAATTCTGATCAATCCTGAACCATTTGGGTAATATGTGGTGTTTCCATTTCTCTGTTACATTTTCTGATGGAGTAGTAGTGAAGGCTGACCTGGCTGAAGAAAAGCAATCAAAAAAGGACATTAAGGCTAAGACAATAGTGTAAAGCACTTTTTCATGCAAACACAGGCAATATAGAGTAATACAAAGAATAAAGCTTGCATTGGTCGCGTTCTCTCTGAATTATTTTGTATTATATTTTCATATTGCTTTCAGAAATAATTTTGGTTTATTATGTAATCTGAATTGTACTTGAGAGGCAAAATGTTGTAACCTAGGCATGTGTATAAATGTTTCTAAGACTAGGGCCTGGCTTTTGACAGGAAGGTAACATTCAAATTAATAGAGGAAGGAAGTCCAGCTGTGAAATGTGAAAAATGAAAGACCGCAGAAAAGTTTTGTTTTTTTTTTTTTTTAAGTTATAAATATATAAATGAAAGATATCTGTGATGGGGAGTCTTGGATTTCAAAAGACCCATTTATCCCCATCTTTCTGAATGATGTAAATTAGAAGAGATTCAGCAATATATTTTAGCTAGTAAAACTGAGCAAAATCAGAGCTCCTGCACTTACCCAGGGTTTGGTTGTTAAGAGTCAGCATAAAAGAGAAATGTCACAACTCTGAAACAAAGGGGACTGATGGAAGACTGGATGTAATTGCATTTAACCATAGCTAAGAGTTTTATACAATGTCATACAAAAGACTAATCTATGGGGTTAATCAGTACTGTACAGGGTACAATGAATAAAGTACTAATTAGAACACCAAAGACAAGTGATACTTATGTGAAGTGGAAAAAATTTGAGAGGAATATTAAACTTGTAATATTCCTAATCATTGGTATTGCAGATGGAGGCATCTATAACAATATAGTAACACACTGATTGCTTAGGGGTTTGTCATTGGAATTGTACTATCAAAAATACTTATCTGTGAGGTAATTTTTATTTAAATTAATAGTCTTGCACATGAATATATGTTTGGTAAGGGGGAAGGGATTGTGATTCTTGTTTTATTTTGGTTCAGGACAGAAGAGTACAGCTGTATCCTATTTCTGCTCATGGTGAACATGTTTTTTACTGCTGTAGAAGAAATCTGTAAATTGTTATGTAGGAAAATATTTTGTAGTTTGGGTAAAGATTTCTTTTAGACATTTTTTGGTACTATTTCAATGTAGAAATCTAGTCTTTTTGTCTTTTCAACACATAATTTCCTTCAGTGAAGGTTAAACTGGGGAGAAAGATGGTCAGAAATGCAACTTATTGGAGTGTCAAAAACAGTCACTACGGCTTATTGATGGTGTTAAAATCAAGGGAAGAATAACCAGTTGAGTCACAGGGAATATCTGCTTTCAGATATTCATGGTTGTGTCCTTTCTTACAAAATTTTCTAGCTCACACAAATATGGAGAATGAGAGATTTTCCGGTAGAAATTCATCCCCCCTTTGAGGGGAAACTCTGAGGCTGTATTGAGGTTTTGTTGGGTGCTGCGTGTTTTGCAGGGAAAGGTCACTTAAAGCGTGAGTTGGAAACACTGACATCCATTTTAGTGAACAGTCTGAGTGCTGCTAGTGCACAGGCAGCATCACCTAGCATGTAAGAGTTTGGAGGTTGTTTAATGCTTTATTTTTCCAAATGGAAGTTAATGAATTATGATGAGCCTCTGGTCTAATATCCACATTTCATGGGTTCAGTGTAGGTAGATAATGTTTTCCTCTGAGGGAACACAATGAAAATTATGGCTGAGTACTTGGTAAATTTTGAGAGATTCAAAGCTGCATGTCTAGCTCTAAAAAAAACAAAGCCTTAGCAATTGAGAGACTATAATTGTGGGAGAGGTAGATGCTGCAGCTGTGCTATGGAACATTTAATAATGTCTGGAAGCAAAGCAGAACTAAATTTTGTTCAAATTAAATTTACATAAGGTTTGCCTTAGACAAAGTCTGCTTTGTGATGGCTAGAAAGAAATCTGCTAAGGCTCTTTCTAGAATGGTATGGATAGCAAGTAGGAATACACCAAAGGATTAGCTCTGTGTCTTGCTGAATAATCTGATCTGGTTCAAAAGAATGTGTGATCAGTAGCAGAGACAGAATTTCTGATGCACTTGTTGAGGACAGATAAGGGAATGGTGGTGGCTGGATGACAAAATCAGAGCCATGGTCTATTACGTATATAGCTTATATGAAGAAAATAGTTCATCAATAGCCCTGTTATACAGCAAACCCAAAATTCCTTTCTTTGCTTCTTACGTTTTTTTCTTGCTTCCCTGAAATTGCTTTGCTGGAGGTGTTCTAATTAAAGCAGGTGCAATTGCTTTTGTACTGAATGCTAAATGATATACTGAAGGATAAAGGCTTAGGGGCATGAACCTATGAAGGGGGATGTGTATATGGCTGCTAATACTCAATGTTGCCATATTCTTATTTGGGGAGGGGGCATTGATGGGGAAGCACGTGCAAGCAGAAGAGCTTGGTCCTTGCTTCAGCAGAATTACCGAATTAATCAAATTAAACAATTAATATCCTGGAAGACTAGGTACTGTCTTGCCAGTAATGGGTAGTATTTTGTCCAGAAGGGAAGCAATTTACAGCTAGAGCTTTTTTTAAATGGTCTCAGATTCTGTGCTTGTTGACACTTATTTCCATGTGGCTGAAGCAAGATGTACCTTTTTAGCTGTGCTCGCTGGAGACAGCTGACTTCATTGTCATGTAGAGGCTGAGTGACACGTGAGCACTGCAGGGACAGCTAGTCAGCCTTTCTTACCTTTCACGTGCAGCAAGGTCTGCAGTGGCAAGAGTGAAGCCTCTAAACTCAGAGTGAATCAAGTTGGCTCATTAGAGCCTCAGGACAGAGAGGCAGGGAGCAGGGACTTGTTCTTTCTTACAGAGCAAGAGGGAACTGCTGATAATGGATGGTAAAATATTGTGAGGATGAAGGTTGTTGGGTAAAACTTGCAATCTGAACAGTCTTGAACAACAGACCCTTGTTTTGTGGACATGAAGCCAAAAAATTAAGCTGAGAAAAAAATTCAGCTTAGAAGCTGGTGACAGAACAGACCTTGCACATTGAGCTACAGAAATAGCACGGGAGGGATATGCAAGCTGTTAGAGAAGCTGTTAGAGTAGCTCTATGTTGGTGTTATGCTGAGCTTTGAAAACAAATCTGCTTAATGCTTGTTTTGCTTCAACTGAAATTGGAGGAAAGACCAGTGGAGCAGGGTCTGTGTGACTCACAGAGCTTTCAGCTGGAAATTTAGTCACAATAAATTAATTACACAATTAAGTGTGGTGTTAACCACTGTAACTCGTGCTAACTGGCAACAAAGGTTCAGTGCTTTGAAGAAAGCCAAGGATTATTATGCAAGGTGAAAGCTCTGGGTCTGGAAGAAAGCTACTAGTAAGGTCTGTCTGAAAGCTTAATCACCGGATTTAATATATAGCCACATGCTTCAAAATTATTTCAGTGAACTGCCTGGTCAGTTTTGAAGAAATATCTTCTTGTAGAACTGCAAATTAAGGGATGTCTTAATCTTTTAGTCAAATTATGAGTAGAGCAGATGAGAAAAAGTGTTCTTTTGAACTTTTGCATTAATTATTATGCTGAGTGATAGATAAGATATTCACTAGAGGATGTAGACTCCTGCCAGTTCCAAGTTTGTGTAAATGGAAACTTAATGACAGAGAATTGAGTTTTAAGTAATATGCGTTAAGGTCATTAACTTCTCCGGGCACAGACAAAAACGTAATCAGACATATCCTTGCCTCCAAATTCAAGGCTGCAAGCCTAGAAAGTATTTATCCCTCTATTCTGCCCCCAAATATGACAACAAGTTTAAAGTTCTTGGACTGTTAATGCAGAAATGAGATGAAATTGAGCCATTTAGGAGATACATTGATGAGTACAGTTAGATGATACATTTTTAAGACTGATATGGAATAGTGACACTGAAATGCTGAATATGTGAGGCTGTTGTATACAAACATTTAGACCCCACATTTATTCCTATGGGCTCGGTCAACTACATAAAGGATCTGAGTGAAATGTGACTTTGAGATGACTCCAAGTGCTTCATAATTGGCATCATTCTACTCAAATGGATTCAGATAACAATTAATTGTCATCTGGCTTTTAAAAGTAAGTTTGTACTTATTGGACTTTGCAGACAGAGGCATAGAAGACAGAACCAAGAACAGGGAAAAAATGAAATGTGGTTCTGGGAACTGTTAAACCAGCTCCAAAATGAAGTCTGTTAACAGGTTCTGTTATTTTGAGAGACTAACCAAATTATGTAGAAACTAACACCAGACATGATTCTATTACAAATCTAAATTTTAAGCTTCAGGAATCCTCAGAAACCAGTTTGGTCTGAAACTGATTCTACCTCTTCCAAAGTAATTCTGCCCAATTTCCATGCATTTTTTTCAACAGAGGAGTGGAATATAAACTAGATGTGTATTCTTCTTATTTCAATAGACTTGGAGGTTTTTTTCCTTCCTATACATGCTGCTTTGTCCTTGGAATTTGATCTGCATAGCAGAGTAAAACAAGATCTAAAAATAATATCTAATTTCATATGGACTGCTACAGTGTTTATAAATTCAGATATGTCTACAAGATGTTAGTGAGCCATAATTTCACGTGCTTGATTGTCCTAAGGTTAGTGCTGGGTTAAATTCCTTTTCTAAGGCCTTGTTTCTTTGTTTTCAACATTAAAACTTTTCTTTCATATTAGACTTGAACTGGGAAACAGAGTAATCTGGTTTTGCCTGTTCCTTGCCTCTGGGCTTGCTGGATAGGACAGTCCAGGTCAGGGTTGTATTGCACACTGGAGTTTGTCCATCAAGAGTTAAGAGCTCTCTGGGAACTTCAGGATAGGAGTAGGCATAAACAATCTGTCTGTCTCTTTCTGCCCTCCAAGGAAGTGGGAGGGAAACGTTCTGGCATCCAGGTTTTCTCTCTGTAGCAGACTTGGCACATCGTTTATTTGCCCTCAGTTGATGTTTGAAAGGTTTCCTCTGCAGAGTGGGTCTGGAAGCTTTTCTTCCCTTCAAAGCTCAGACTTTGCAAATGCTAATGATTCTTATGTGAGAGAAGGGGTTGCTATGTCCTGCTCGTTCTCCTTCCCAAAGTACCAGTGAAAAAGTAAGCCACTTAGTGTTTTTGAGTTTCCTTCCTGAAGATTTGCTTGATAAGGGTTTTCCAATTTTAACTTGTTTGATTGGCTGCAATAAGTTCAGCTTTCATTCTTTTCCTTTCCTGGAGCAGTCACAAAGGAATACAAGCTGTGTATTGTGGGAAAAGTACACTTTTTCTTTAAAAAAGCTCTATGCAACAAAGGTACCTCGTAATGTGATTAGGGAAACTCATTCTTAGCTCATTAATTGCATCAATTGACATGAATAGTTCACAAAAGATTTGTGCGTGGTCAAGATGAATATTATGAATTTAGTGTTCTAAAATGTGCAGATGAACCAAAGGTCTGCAGAGCTCCTGAAAATTCAGGAAAAAAGAGCTTTTTGAATTAAATGCATTTGAATAATATTCTATTGGAATGATACTTTTGGTATCCATGGGATGGTTTATTATGTAGCTGTAGTTGATGCGTCACAGTTTTAAAATTCAGACTGGACTTTTACTAAATGAAAAATTTCATTTTATTCTTTTTATTTTTCATCCAATTTACAAAGTTAGAGACTTTCAGACTGTTGTATAGCATATGATAAAATAGATCCAAAATCCTTACTTTCTCAAAAAAGACACAGGCTGAAACTAGAAGTTATTACAAATGCTTTGAAGCTGATGCTCAGTGTTTTTTCTTAATGATGTAAAGACCAATACCATGCAAGATATGGATGAATATTGAAAGTAAAAGGTGCAAAGTAACAAAAATGTCCAAGTAATGAATTTGGTTCAACAAAGACATATTTGTAAGTGGCCTTTGATCAGTCCCACATGGCCTGATTCCAGGTGAGCATCTGGCACCGTGGGAACATTGGAGCACTTCCAAAGAAATGCTCTGGCTGTGGGTTGGACATGAGGGAGGCTCTGTTGGGGAGTCTGGAGACGGGGATTTCAAACCTTCTGAGTGTATTTAATCTTTTACTTTTTAGCATAAACCAAATTGATGGTGAAAAGCAGTGTGTAGGTCAGTATTAATTCTGGGTCAGCCCTCTGGAACCAGTATTTTACTTGTTCAGGTTAAGAATTGTGCAATGGGTGCCAGCATTTAACATCTTGGAAAGTGAGACAACAGTTTAAGCCATGGATTGTTCCTCCCTCCTAAAAGGGGTTGAGAGAATAAAACAAGGTTTCCTAGTAGAGTGTTTCCCATAGAAATAAAGAATCTATAGTAAACACAGAGGTGGAGATTTGGTTAAACTTAATGGGATTTTAATTTGGCTGAGTTTGTTTGATTTCATGTTTCCTCAAACTGATTTATGAACTAATGGCATGGGGTGTATAAGGATTTTGTTTTACTGGATTGGTATCTCCATTGCATAGTTGGTAAAATTCAAAAGGATCATGCAGAGCCTTCTATTTTCAATTCCATACTTAGAGCCAACACTCAAAATGTAGTAATTTATTCACTGTAAAATGAGAGGGTGTTTTTGTGATCCAGAGCAAACATCTCGTATAATAACTTCAATTTTATCTTCATGTTTGTTTGCTTCTTTAAAGAAAGCTTTGACTGATGTTTTGGACAACCAGTCCTGCCAGCAGAATTGTTTGCTAACATATTTAAGAAAATTATTTCAAGAGGTGTGAGAAAATCATGCCACACTTACACAAGATGTGTTAGCATAAGTGATGCAGAATTTCCTAGTAATAAATAGTTTGAATAAATCCAGTTATTTACAGTACATTTGCAAACTTGTTTCACACTATTTACTCTTCCAAGAAGTGGAATATTAAGTCTAATCAGAAGTAGATGAAATAAATTCAAAGCAGACCAAACACCAAATTTTTGGTGAAGCTTATTGTTGTATATATTCAAAATAAACTTTCTGTAACACTGCATTAAGTCAGTGAACACTTGCCGGTTCCTTCCTGACTGAAAACTGGAAAGCAAAAATCTCCCACAATAGGGAGCAGGTTTTTTATTAATGCTGTAATGTTACAGAATCTCTGGATCTAAGCTTTGTAAAAGTAGAAGCAGCTATGTGTGAGCACTCAAAGCAAGTATAAATGTTAGACTTGGAATGTGGGGCTGTTGCTTCTGAGTCCTGAGAGGCTTGTTCCATTCCTAATTCTTTATCTACATCCATGTCTCAAGAATAGGTGCACATTAGAAAATCTAATTTGTGTTGGGGAGAGTGGTTTGGGGGTTTTTTGTTGTGGCGTTTTGGTTTTTTTTTTTAATTCCTTGGTGGTAAATGAAAGAACAGGGGTGTGAAATTTCGGCTTCTCTTTTTTCTTCTTCTGGTGGATAATCTGATCTGGAAAATCATCTGTCCAAACATCTGACATCATTTGCTCAATCTCCTACTTTCACCTCATGACATCTTTCCAGATTGATACTCATAAAATTAGGAAAACCAAATTTAATCTGTGGACCAGGGAACAGAGCTTGATAAGTAAAAACAGTCTAATTATTGACTGAGAGTAGCTTTTAATTGCTTAATGTGTGGTTTATTTCTTTACTTTGTAATTCAGAAAGTGATGGAGCATTCTTGTGATATCAGTGAAAATATGAGTTCCTCTGTACTGTACTATTTGTGATATCTTAAACTTCTCATAAGTACTTAGATTAGAAGACTTCCAATTAATTTTCTTTTACCAAAATCAAGAGAACAGTTTTAAACATAAAACTTGAACCCTTTCAGCAGTAGCATTTTTATCTTTACTCTCCATCAATATTCATAATCACGTATGACTTCCGGAGTGAATGAATTTGGATTGGGTTTAGATCTATTAAGCAATTTAGCTTCTGCAGAAAGACCTATTACAGTCTGAATCGAGGTGTGGATTGCCTTGTTATTTCAAGGTATGTTTCAGAAATCTCTTAGACTGCTTTAAAAGGAATGCCAATCTTGTGTCAGGGATTGCTTTGGAGAAAGGCTTGGTTCTTGTATCAATTCCAACAGGTAGCTAAACCTCTCTGATCCTGTTGCCTGCCTGCACAGCGATGATAACGCTTCCTTTCCTCCTCCCTGTCTTCAGTCAGCCCTTTGAAGAAAAGGAGAGCATTATGTGAAGGGAATAGTGTGTAAGATAAGAGTGTTTGTAATACACTAATACAGATGCTACACAAATTTACCTTGTGGTGTACTTGTACATAGTAGTAAGTTGTAATCACTTGATGTGCAGAAGAGGAAGCCTTGCAACATGAAGGAAATGCAATGTTATGCATTCTCTTAGTCCCAAACTCATTTTACGGCTCTGTTCTGGAGGCTTACCTTCTAAAGATCACATTTTGCAACAGATTAATTATTTAAATACTATGTAGAAAATGATTATTTAAGACTTAGGACTCTGCAATGAAGTAGTTTGGATTGCTTATAAATCAGTCAAATCTTCAATTGTGATTTATAGCTTCTTAAATAACTTGTTCAAATCTCATTAAGATGACCAAGAAGTACAAAAGAAGGGATCTAGGAAAAAAAATAGACATGATTTTACAGGAATATATTGAGTGAAAATTACCTTCTAACTTTAAACCTAGAAGCCAGAGAGTCTGAAATTGCTTTTCAGTGTAAATAACTCTTGTAAATGAAACTAAAATTTTTATTAGGATTGAAGCAATGGTCATCCTGCTGAAAACTGGATTACACTTACGGTATCTGGAATTTTCAGTAAAAATAACTTTATAGTGTGAAAAATGTTTTAATTTTGAAGAGCTTTCTTTGGGCATCTGATGCTGGCCCACATTTATGGCAAGTAACATGTTTGCTGTAGTTGTGGTCTGGTGGGTGCTGAGGATTCGGGAGCATTGTTTCTTGGCTGTACAAAGCATAGGTGAGGTTAAAAAAGGGACCAGTTTGCAAAAGAGAAGCAGAAAAGTTACTTTTTTTTCACATCTTTCCTCTCCTCCCTTGCATTGTTCAACAGATGGAATAACTGCCTCAACTCAAAAAAGCAAAACCCCAAACCCTGAAATAAACCCCTTGCCATCAGTGATGATTAATTATTTTGAGCTTTAAATATACCCTGTAAAACACATTGCTTGATTTCCTAAAAGCTGTACTGTCATAATGATAGCTAAATGTGCAGTATCCTTACTGCTGTAGCTGATGTCTTATCAGGCCTCTTAGACACAGAGACAGACAGAATAAGGGAATAAAGGTAGGTATTTATTTGAAAGGCCTTCAAAGGTACCCGCTGGGGAGCCAGAGGCTGTTGCCAAGCTGGACCCCAAGATGGACAACAGGTCACGAGTTCTTCACACTTTTATAGGTTTGGTTCATTTGCATATCAGGGTTAATTCTCCAACTAAAGCTTCAGTCTAATGATGTAATTCCCCTCAGCTTGCCCCACCTTCCAGAGTCTTTCGTTTACACATTTTCGGCCTATGATGGTCTCGGTGTCCTTGGAGAGCAGGCCCGGAGAGGCTTTGTTATGTCTACCTAGCACGAGAGAGCAGAAATTAACAGGCTACAAGAAACCTCAGGGCTGCACACGAAGCAGTACAGGACTTGAAAAATATAAAAGTTAAAACCTAAGGCATCATAGCAATAAGAGATATCATGGAAATAAACCTACACCTGCTGCTGGAGAGAGCAGAAAACCTGCTTGCTTGTTCCTTGGATTAAATGCCAGGTCTAGAGAGACTTGGACACTGCTGGCTGGTTTTGTTCTAGCCTCTGATTTAATGGCTTGATCCACAAAAGAGCTTTTAGATGCTTCGTGAGTCAGTACATCACATTACCTATTCAGTCTTCAGCTTCTGTGATTGTATCAAAAACTTTAGCTTGTTTGTTTGTTTGTTTGTTTTGTTAGATGGGAATACTTGAGAACCCAGACAGAATCTGGTGTTTTATACAGGATATGCGTTGTCCATGTGAATTCCATATCTGTTTTTCAAAAATTAAATATATGTAAGTATATGTAAGCCTTCTTTTTTTCTATCTTGGTTCTGATTACAAGTTATCAAACACTGCTTATTTTGAGCTTGTTGCTTCCTAAGTTATCACAATAACTGTCTTTGAATACATCATGATGTTTATAGAGAATTCTCTGTGAAGTAATTTTTGTTTAATTGTAGGTTCTTTGCAATCAGGATTGGCTTAGATTTCCTTACTGGAATGTGAAGGACATAGATTTTGATCCCTCAGTTTCCTGTCTGGTTGGCATCATGCTGGTTCAAGAAGAAAGTGCTTATCATTTAATCAGAGTTTTTCACAAACTTAGCAATTTAGTGATATTGCAAAAATTGTCTTAAATCATGCTGTAAATTCCCCTTCAAACATGTTCTTTCCAGATTCAATAATTAAAAGGTAAAATATGTACCTTTATTGGACAGAAACCTGCTACTTTCTCTAATAACAATTTTTGTGTGCTATGGAATTACACCTTTAACAAAAGACCCTCTCACTCTGACTGGAGATCAGAAGTAACCTTGTAATCAAGAATTCTTGGAAGATGTAATTCAGTCATTAAGTCTGTGCTCTATGGCAGGTCACCAGAGTGGGTAGTGTCACCTAGCTTAATGAAATATTAAATCAGTAGCTGAACTTTTGACCCATCTTTGCAATTAAGTATACTAAAAACGTTTCACAATAAACCTCTAGTGTAGAGATGATGCTTGTTTGCTTTATACAACACACACAATGTGGGGGGGTTTATTTCCCTTTTGTTTTTGTTAATGGAATGCATGTAAGTTCAAATTCTATTTCTTCAGAAACATAATTTGTGATACAGGCTGGACCCTCTGAGTGACAATGGAGTGACCAGCACTCTAAGAACTTCTTTTCTTTATGTTTTAGATGACAAATTTCAAAATGCTCTGTCCTGACCAACAGCCTGCTTCTAGGTCTCTCCTTATTGGGGAGTCCAAACTGACTGTGAGAGAGGAAATTTTTGATCTCTACGTTTAGATAGAGGTTTCTTAAAATCTTGTGGACCCCTCCCAGCTCAGGATATTAAAAAAAAAAAAACAACAAACCCTGTCCCCAATCTTAGGATTTTAATTATATTACTTTTCTAGAATAATAAGATTTGAAGTTATAATGTGCATATGGGTAGTATAGGCTTAAAATGCTGTTACAGCAATCTTTCTGTGGGATTTTTTTGTGTTTAGGCACTTCAAAATTGGTTTCAAGAGAGCCCTTTGGAAATGAAATTACTTTCTTGCTGCATGTGATATATCCTGCTGTGGTGCTGATAGTTGCAGTCAAGCACCATGATTTTAAATATCATGGATCATTGAAACATAACTTTTTCTCATTTGAATTATAGATAATAAACATATTATATTGATGGTAGCCCACTTCTCAGTTAGGCATTGGTTTATAATATTTATTCATGGGACAGGAGTAGTAAAGGCTGCCTTGTTTGTCACAAGTAATGCACTGTTTGTCATGCAACAGCCCTGCTTTTAACAACTGAATGCCTATCTTCCTAGAGGACTTGCCAGAGCAATTATAAATTGGGGGAGAAAGTTTCAAAACTAATTTTTGACTGTTTGGTTTTACTGTTTATTTAGTGTTAACGTGATATTGCTGCATTTCAGCTGAGCTTGGTGCATGTACGTCTTGGATACTAGAGGTAACTTAGGAAAAGCACTCTCATGAAGCCTTTTCTGATGTACAATTTTCAATGTTTATAAGGAAGAATAGGAAATCTAAGCCTACCGTGTTTGTTTTCAGTTGAGACATGCTTTGAGGATACTAGTTTGTATTCACAAAGGAAATTTTTTATTGTGTGCATCACAGAGCAAGTTTATTTTAGTCCGACCTTGACAAATTAATGTTTGTTTTAAAGGAAAGATTCTTGCAGGAAGTTAGTGGCTCTACAAATAATGAGTCTGGAAACAAATGAAACCTCTCTAGACTTGAGGCCTCATTGGATTTTTACAGACTCAAAGAGGGGAAAAAAGGTCTAGGAAACATAACCTTTCCTTGGCTTTGAAAGAGGCTAAATAGTCATCTAGCATTATGTGTAACTCAAAAGCTGTACAGTAGTTTAATATTACATTTAAAACATAGCTTGATGTTAAGAATTTCAAAAACTACATGAATCATTATTGCCTTAATTTTTTCCCAAAAAATTTAAGTCCCAAATCTTAGTTCATTATTTAATAATATAAACTTATGGATTTAATAAAACTTCTAACTTCATGCCTTGGTAATATAGTGATCAGAAAAGGATCTTTGGCTCTGCTCAGTCTAGGATTTCACTTGATGTATGCAGATCTTAAAATGAAAAAAATCAAGAAAACTGTTCCTTTCTAGTAAAATAATGGTATATTTTGCTGGTTTTAGGGACTTATTCTTCCTCCTACTATGGCTTTGGTGTATATATGTATATATATTCCATACATATGTAACATCTTGTGTATGTTATACGTACTTAGTTTACTTTAAGACTTATACAAATAATGCAATGGAGAGGAAAGCAGTGTACCTGATACTGTTTTCAGTACTTTAATCTATATTAGAATTTCTTCATGACTTTCCAAAACTTAGTTACTGACTACACTGTTCCTGTGAATAGTGATGGTAAAACTATGAATTATACATTTTTAATCCTGAGGTGGGTAGGATATGCATTAAAACAACAGCTGTCCAGTAGAAACATTTTTGAAAGGAATAAAGGAAATATTATGGATCTGTCTAAATCTGGTGAGGTTTTTTGTGGTTTTTTGATGGTTTTGTTGTGGTTTTTGGTTTTGTTTTTTTTTTTTTTTTTTTTTTTTTTAATGTCCCTTTTCTTTAAAAGTATCCCATTTGGACAACAGTGAGTTTTTCAAGTTATGTGTTCAAATTCTTGTATGCCTTTGGGGTAATGAGCAAGGCATGACTAATTTCTAGCAATTTGGTCTCTGGACCATGTCCTGGAGGGCCAAAATAGTCAGATGTAAATGTTGATTTTAATCAGCCTCTCCATTGCCTGATGTTTCAATTACAGCAAGTCTTAGCTTAGCACTCTGACTCCTGTCAGCCTTCATCTGTAGTATTTTTGTAAGCTTGCCAACAATTTCCAATTCTGCTCACTCTTAAAAACTCCAGCCCACAAAAGCATGGCCCCAAATACAAACCTCTGCAAGCCTTGCTGCAAAGCCAGTGAAGAACTAATTATAGCCCACTCTTTGTTCATTGCTGTTCAGTGTGATGGGGCATTATAAGTAGCCTCTGTATGCATCACTGAAGCCTGTACACGTAGGCATGCTGAAATTGGGTGACTTCTGTCACTCTGCATGTGTCACATATTGTAGTACTTCCTCGAATCAAATTCGGTGTCTGCGGAGCAGAAATATGAAACTAGCTTAATTTGTGTTAATATCTGGTTTTAGTATTAATATCTACTTAAACTATGTTACACTGAGTCTTAAAATACATAACCTACAGAGAATTAGATACTCCATTGTGGACAGTTTCCTGAAATTTGCTGGATTGAAAGCCCTTGAGTATTGTCAGACTTCTCCTGAATACATCTTCTCAAGGGGAAGGATTACACTAGGGGGAAGGGTTCTAACTGTGAAGTGATTTCCAGATGACTTCCCCAGAAGCTCTGGGCTTTTCAGCTCCATGTAGGAGGTCTGTGTACAAAGGAAAGGAAAAAATGGTCAATTTTGATAAGGTTTGACAACCCTGTTCTGAAGCATCAGCTCAGAGCTGGATGTCATAGACATCCATATCTATCCCCAAATGTGTGCTCTGAAATAGCACCAACATGATGGATGGGGCTGTCCAACATGCAGTTTTAAAGAAATCACTTTTTAAAGTGCTGTGTTAACACTGATGTATGAAAGCTGTAAAAGGTATGTGAGAAACCAAGGCAAAATAGTATCAGAGGAATACCAAGATCATGCCCTTTGACTGAGTGACCTCTGTCAGATATCATTCATTCTTTACTCATAACACCAGTTGCTATTACGTCTGAAGGAACAGTTTGGAAAGTGCATCTCTTAGATGGGAATTGTGGCAGAATTTCTAGAAGAGAGATAAAACCTCTTAGAGTAATTGATTTGCTCAGACTTTTTCCTGTCTGCTGTGTGACAGTAAGCTACAGCTCATTGCTTGGCATTTTTTTGTTCCAGCTTAAAGTATTCTAAATCATTGCCCATTGTTAATTTTCCTCTTAAGTATTTTTTGTATCTCTATACATATAGACGAACACAGATAATAATTTTTATTCTGTTGTTTTATCTTGGTATCTTGTCTACATATTAACAAGTAATCTTCAGTTGTCCTTGCTTTAATTTAGTCTGATTTGTTTGGCTCTGTTCCTTCAGAAATGCGTTGCCTGATATTGCATTCAAATGTGAGAATGATGTGTGATTTCGATGCCAGGCAACTTGTGTGCTATGGTCAGCATCATCTTGGTTAGTACACCCTGTTCTGGGTAGTCAGGATGAAGGGTGACTATAACGATGTCAAGTGGCCGGGATGGCACTTGTGGCAAGAGAGGGTCCCTGTGTTGTGATAGCTCTTGGCACCGATTGCTGGATGAAAATATTGTAACTGTTTGTCACTTCTGCAGACTGTCTTATGATTCCTGTAGTAACTGCTTTCATTCATAACTTTCTCAGAGCTCCTGTCCTTAAGTATCTGTTTAAAATATTTTTCCAGCTCCCACTTGTACTTAAGCAATCTGGATTTTAGATTTAGAGGTTTTGAGTATCTGCAATGATTTGATTTCTAATGTCAGGCCTGTAAAGTTTCTATTATTGTTTATGTTTTTATAACTATTCTATAACTCTCAAACATATTTAGACTGTACATCAGAGTACACTGACATTTTTATATCTCTGCATTTAATCTAAACAGATGCTTTCCTTGTTAGTATTTGAGGTTGTAAAGATAAAACCAAGCTCACAAATGGGAGCTGAGCTTATTCTTCTGCCCTGTCAGAGTCTGCCTGCAGAGCTAGGGATGCTACACGGACCAGAATGCAGGGACTTACTGAGGCGCCTCTGAGATTCCTCCTTGGCTACACATGACTGAAAGGACTCCCACCCACCTGTTCATGACATTCCACATCTCCAGATGAATCCTTCATCATTGTTGTGATGGAGGGAGGAGCAGTCTTATGGAAGGAAATACAAAAACAAAAGGTTTGGGGGCATGTGGTGCACCTCCCTCTCCAACACATTTTTTTAATGTTCTTTGCTGTCCCTTTGGTTTTTGCCATTTTTCTCTCACTTTCTCCCAATATTTTAACCTCCACTCTGAAGACAGGAATGGAAGCTTTATCATTCTCAGAAGAGAAAGTGAGCTAATGAGTCATTAAAAGAAAAATGTGCTTTTTGCCAGAATTCAGGTGCAGTTGTCTCCCACAGATGGCTCTCAAAGTAAATTGTTCTTAATGCTGGCAGACAGATGGCTTTCTGAATCATCCAAAAGAAATCTCATATCTGGAATTACTTTTTCTTCTTCCTAGGTCTGTAGTCTCTCATCCCCTGCCAGTGAAAACATTTGGGATAATGGTTATTGTGATAATGTCATGCAGACCTAAGTAGGCCTATGCTCTCATTTTGTCTTTCAGGATGGAGAAGAAAAAGTCAAAGAAATGAGCTTTCCCCTTGATGGGTTTCCTTCTGTGTTACTGTTTTGTATATCAGGTATACTTGATATCTCATTCTAGCATCAAATTTTGTCTCATGTCAACATGGTGTTGTACAGTCTGCCAGTTCAGGTAATTGATCCAGGTCTGTCAAGGAGTATTCTCTTCAAATACGTTGTTTAAATGCTATGTTGACACAGAAGAAACTTCTCTTGGCTTTGGAAAATGTAGTCAGCAGTCTTCAAGTTTAAAGTCACTGTGGATTATTATTTTTATGAAGCAAAGTATTTAGAAAATGAGCTTTCTACCATGTACCATACTATTGTTCTTATGTGTAAATTTATATGTACTAGTGGGAGTATCTTCTTTTTTAGATTTTTTTTTTTCCCCTGCCCTCAAAAACTTATGAAAGGTTGCATAAAGTGGTTTTGAAGACCTTCATCCCTTGAATAAAGTTTGGCTTGGTCAAACTTTCACCAGAAGTTGAAAACTTGCAAAAGATGGATGAGGGGAGAATGTGGTCTGAATACCAAGTGTTCTGGCAACAGAACTGTTCAGGGTAGTAGGTTGTTGATAAGCAGTTCTTTAACGAGTTCTATTTTGATGTCCTCATTGCTATGGTAGAATAACTAACACTTCTCTCTCCAATAGTTTCATAATTTTACATCGTATCAGTGGATACATGCTGAATTTTTTATTATTAATCAAATTTAGAATTGCAAAAATCAAAAGAAATGTGATGAAATGTGATAAAAATGTGGGCTACATTTTTAACATGACAAACCTGTTACACTTAAATTTAGAAAAAACCTCACAAAACACTGTGTTTTCTGTCTCTGCGCTTGCCACCTGCAAGAGATTATCTCCAGTCTTGCCTGAAGCACTTTGAGATTGCTTTATTTGTTAAAAACTGGCAATATGCTAAAGCAGTCCTTTCTGTTAAGTGTGCCATTAATTACTAACTTATGTTAATTAAAGTAAATGCAATCATGAGGGCAAGCTGGCAGTGTTAATGACCCAAGACATTATTACTTAGCACAATTTCGAAGTTCATTCAAGCAGTTTCAAACTGTAGGAATTAGATTGAGCTATGTGGTCATAAAATTCTAGAAGCCATGGTTTTGGCCTTTGTGTGAGACTCCTGATGGATTTCATGTCAGCTTCCATAAATTGAGGGTGTATATAATTGTCCAATACTGGTGTTTCTGCAAAAACTTGAATTTGAAAAGAATGTTCATGCTCAGACTTTACATAAACGTGCAAAGTTTGTGTGTTGATAAAGGCAAAAGCCCAAAATGCTTTGAAGTACCCATTGTCTAAGTGCTGCATCAGCTTTAGGAAGCCAGTGTCCTCATCTGAGATGTCAGCAGCAAATTTAATATAAGACAAAGGATGATTCACATTTGCTAGGCTGTTTGACAATTTCTTGCAGATGACTTTAGATTATTGGAACACAACTGTCTGGAACAGTGGGGTTGTGTCATGGAGACTGGAGAATGTCTGGTTCATTTATGATCATGTTTTGTGATTCAAATGGCTATTTGCTGATGTCCTATCCAGGTGGTTTTTTGGGCTACTTCTAAGGATTTAAGTCTTAAACCATTTTTTGATGCATTTGTGTTCATGATAAAGGTGTAATTATAAGGAGATCTATTAAAGGATCTGTTTAACAGCCTCTTCTGAAGCTTCTGTTTGTTTAGCGCACTACTGCTCTTAAATTTGATATTAACAGTATAAACAAGACAATACTGACTGAAGCTATAACAGCAAGAAATTGTAACAAAGTAATGACTTATAAAGTTATGCAAAAAAATAGTCAGTGTGACTAGAACTGACTGGTTAAATCCAGATGTCTGGTGTTTGTCTTGCTGTGGGGTGAATACAGTCAGTCTCCTGAGCCTGGTGAATGAGGTCTTGCTCACTTTGATGTCTCAGCTCAATTTCTTCCGTGAAAAGCACTGAATCTGATTTTTGTTAGTAAAGAAATCTTGAGAAAAATCTATGCTTTCACCTTTACTACCTAATATTTAAATTACATCAAGGGAGATAAAAAGGCCTATACTGACAGACGTGTGTAAGGATTAAGTTTCATTACTCTAATGTTTTATAAATTCTCCTTTTATTAAAGAGAAAGAAACTAATTGTGAGCACTTATGTATGAAGGGAGGAATGGGGAATTAAACTAATAGATTGCAAGAATTTCTATACTTATGCTAACAAGCAATATTATAGTACTTTCTGTAGTCTAAATCTTGGCTCAAAACTCATAATCTGAGTCTGATTTCCTTTGTCCTAAATAAATTATTAAGTATTAAAAGGAGAACCAACAACATGACTATCCTATGGAAAGGAACTGAGCAGAACCTTATATCTGATGTTTTTATGACAAGCCATTGCTGTCCCAACCCTAAAAAATGTTAGACACTACACCCTTTCCTCTGAGAGCAGCATGCTTAAACCCGTAATCTCCTCTGTGTAGTAGGAAGAGGACAGCACCTGTGGTGAGAATTCTGAAGCATTAGGATGGAATCTTCTGTGGTAGTTGGTACTGGAAAACAACTTTTGAGGGGGACAAAATTGCCATTTTCTCCAAAATTACTGCTAGATATCTCTTTCATGGCCATGCTGGGTATGTTTACAGAGTTTGCCACAAGATTTGCCTGGACTTTTAATATGTCTTCTTTAGGCTGTAATTCTTCTTCAAGGCTGCTTTCCTCCAAGGATCTATTACTTTCAAACTGTCTATCTTGGCTTAAACATTTTTTTTCAGGTTCAAATATCTATCAGAGAGCAGAATAACTCAATGTGACAAATTTGTCCAAAGCACTCTGCAAGAAATCCTGTGAATGATTATACATGTCTTGCAACTTCTTCAGGTAGCAATGAGGGAAATAAGTGAATCCTTGCTCAGGACACATTGCTCAGACTTCCTGCCAGCAAATAAAAAATTTGACATATGTAGCACATAAAGCAGTACTGAAATGACAGCAATCTGATCAGCGGCAGTGTGGTAAATAGTTACCCCATTAGAGATGCTGGGGTGAGAAGGCAACAAGAATGCCAAAATATTTACAGCAAGAGTGTGGAGTGGAGGGAGAGAAGTGGTGAAAAGAAATGAGGTAGTATGTGGTGTGCTAGTTACTATTGAGGCAGACAAAGAATGCCGCAACAACGAGTCATCGTTGTCTTCGTCTGGCTTTACTGTAACATCAGCTACATTTATACTGTTTTGATATATATATACAGTTCTAAAAATAGCATAGCATTATTTCCAAAAATGGCACAGCAATAAGTCATTAATTGGTTTCAGCATCTTGCACATTTGTCAGTTCTAACATCCTATCTTATTGTTAGCATCCTGTCCACAGCAATCATCCACCAGTCGACTGCTCTGCTTCTCTTGGCTTGCTTCTGCTTTCTAGTTTCTCCTCATGTCTCAGGGGTATATGATGATCAGTTTGTGGTCAGAGGACTATTCTGCAAGGTCATCGGGCCAGCCGACGGCCTTCACATGTCCCCCCTTTCTGTTTTTGAACCACGAACACATTGTTTGCCATCTTCTTTGCAGGAAAGACAACAAACACGGCACCAACAACAGCACTAATACCACAAACAGTAAAATCGGTCCTCCCACCTTTAACATGTCTTTGAACCATTCTGTGATACCCCAAAAATTAAACAAATTATCAAACCAGCTGCTACTCTCTTCCAACTTTCTTACCCTTTCTTGCAATTGTTGAAAGCTTGTGAAAATCGATCTCGAATGATCTGATAAATTCATACAACACATACCTTCAAAATCCTCACACCCACGCCCATGAACCAAAAGCAAAATATCAATATCTACATGGTTTTGCAACGTAGCATGGCATACAGACTGAACATCAGTTAGCAATTCTGCTAAAGCTCCTGCTGTCTTGTTAGTTTGCTTTGCCAAACAGCAACCTAACTTATCAAGCATTGCTAAAGCTTTTTCTGCTGCCACACCAAGCAAAGCTTCATTCAAAGTAATCTTGTTGTACTGGAAGTACAAGTTTTTCTGGATCCTTTGCCATAAGTTGCATACATCGTTGATGACATTTGATTATTAACTGAGCAATTAATTCAAATAATGTGGGGACCATCTTTTTTGGTTGATGAGGTAAAAAATTCCATTCTAAAACATGCAACGGGTCAGGCCACTGGTCATTCCACTGGCCAATGATGGCTGTCAGATGAAGATCCGGAATAGTGATAAAAACAGGGGGATCAATGGATGGATCTATTCTGTAAGCTTGTCGTGTGGAAACTGCTTGCTGGACATCATCCAGCGCTCGCTGTGCTTCAGGAGTCAGGGCTTGAGGTTAATTTAAATCTGGGTCTCCTTTCAATGTATTAAAAAAAGGACACAGCTGATCTATGGTCAGTCCCAAATAAGGATGCAACCAATTGATGATTCTCAACCATTTTTGAGCATCGTTCAAAGTTTTGGTGGAATTCTGAAATTGTACGTTTTGATCCTGGATTGTTTGCTCTAGGATTTTGACTCCTAAATATTTCCAAGGAGGGTGCTGTTGCACTTTTCCTGGAGCCACCTGTAATCCATATGAATGCTCGCAAGGCAGCAAGCAACCGAGGTCATATCCTCAGCAATTCTTCCTGAGTGGGTGTTGCTACCAATATATCATCCATATAATGATAACAATATGAACCCNAGGATGCAACCAATTGATGATTCTCAACCATTTTTGAGCATCGTTCAAAGTTTTGGTGGAATTCTGAAATTGTACGTTTTGATCCTGGATTGTTTGCTCTAGGATTTTGACTCCTAAATATTTCCAAGGAGGGTGCTGTTGCACTTTTCCTGGAGCCACCTGTAATCCACATGAATGCTCGCAAGGCAGCAAGCAACCGAGGTCATATCCTCAGCAATTCTTCCTGAGTGGGTGTTGCTACCAATATATCATCCATATAATGATAACAATATGAACCCGGAAATTGTTCACGAATTCCAGACAAAGCTTATGCTGCATACCATTGACAAATGGTGGGACTATTTTTCTACCTTGGGGCAGAACCTTCCATTGATACCACTTTACAGGTTCAGCATTGTTAATTGAGGGTACAGTAAAGGCAAATTTCGGTGTGTCCTGAGGGAGTAAAGGAATTATGAAAAAACAATCTTTCAAATCAACAATTAAAATGTCCCATCCCAAAGGTATCCATGGCAGGTGAGGGCATTCCAGGTTGCAATGCCCCCACGCTCTCCATCACTGCATTAATTTTTCTGAGATGGTGCAACAGCCTCCATTTTCCTGACTTTTTCTTAATTACAAACACAGGTGTATTCTATGGACTGGTGGAATACTCAATATGACCTTGTGCCAATTGTTCCTGTACTAAAGATTGAAGGGCAACTAATTTTTCCTGATTCAAAGGCCACTGGTCTACCCAGACAGGCTTGTCAGTAAGCCATGTAACTGCAGTGTGGGGTAGGTGCCCCTCATCACAGCAGCCCCTATAAAAAATCCGTTCCAACCTTAACACCCCATGCGGTCAACACGTCCTATCCCCATAAGTTCAGCGGTGCTGCCACAACATAAGGTAGGACTGTAGCTGTCTGTCCTTCCTCATTTTTAATCAGTACAGGTTCTGAACTTAAATAACTTTGCGTTGTTCCTCCCAAACTTGCGATGGCTGACCCCAGAGGAGTTAGAGGCCATGTAGAAGGCCATGCAGAAAAGGAAATGATGGAGCCATCAGCACCTGTATCAATCAAACCTCGGAGTCAAATGTGCGATGGACTGGCACCAGGCAAAGTGAGGGTGCATGTCATGTTCGGTCGTTGGCCCGAGATGTCTTTGGCCCAGAAAACCTGCAATGTTCCGGTGGATCCAAAGGCTCCTTCTCTGCGAGTTCGCTGTTCTGTCCTGGGAACACATTGCTTAAAAGGCACAAGTTGAGCAATATGAGTCTTTTCTGGAATGATAACTGGAGGTGAAGGAGTAGATACCATAGCACAAATCTGCCCTGTAAAATCAGCATCAATGACTCCAGGGTGTGCAAAAATTCCGTGTAGAGTAGCACTTGATCTCCTTACCAACAATGCACTTAGGCCGTGACCTGAAGGTCCATATGCATTCAAGGGAACTTTATGCACTTGACAAGAGGCTAAAGTTACTGCTGCGGCTGTGGAAACATCCACGCTGGCTGCTCCTTTGGTGCTTCCACTAAGTTGGTTGAGTAAGCCTGCATCGGCAGCATGTTCTGAGCGGGCAACATCCCCTGGGGAATTGCTTGTGTCTGCACGCTTTTCCCCTTTGCGCTCTTCTTCCCGTTTCTCGAATTTCCTAGAGGTTGGCCATTTGCATGATATTTAGATCTGCATTGTTTTGCAAAATAACCCATTTTTCTGCATCAATTGCAAGAGAAGGCTCCTGCATTCCCAGCCCCTTTCTGCTTCTGCCCTGCTTGCTTTTGTTTGCAATCCACTTTTAAGTGTCCTTGTTGCCCACATGCAAAACATTTTTGTGGTCTTGAGACGGTGGCCAGAGCAGACATTTTGTGCTCCACTGTACCGACTTTCGAGCAAGCTGTAACTATGTTGGTCAATGTTGGATCCCCTTGGAGAGATAATCCCCTATTATCTTTCTACAATCATCATTTGCATTGTCTTTTGCCAAGTGCTTACATAACGTATTTCGCAGCTCCTCATTTTTGACCTGTTTTTCCTGGGCAGCGACAAATTTTCCACAAATTGCAAAAATGGCTCTTTTGTTCCCTGCACTATTTTCACACATAGAGGCTTAGGAGAAGCCATTTTGATGGTTTTTATCAATAATCTCATGCCTACCCTTTGGCATTGCTCAAGCACCGCAGGGTCCCAGCAGGCTTGCAAATTGGGGTTTGCAAATATGCCTATGCCCATCAAGGCTTCCACTCCGATTCCCAGCCTGGAGTCCCCCAGTGGGCACACCAAGTTTTCCATGGCTGTCTTTTTTGCCAGTTGTCACCAATGGCTCTCAAACACCCCAAACTGGACCAATTGAAACAACACTTGGGCTAGATGGTTGATAGCAAAAGGAGCAAGCAAGACTGTGTCTATGACCTGTAAAATCTGCGTAACTTCAGGAGACCCCAACCCATATTTTGCAACTTTCGCTTGTATGCCCTGAACTACTTTCCAAGCGAGCACGTTATGACTATCAGGCTGATTCGACCCCGGAGCTGGTTTAAACACCAGGAAGACCTGAGTGACTTCTGCCATATTCCCCACCGCGTTCCCCGCTTCTGCCATGCCATCCCTGGGTGTTCCTAATTGTTCCACTGTATCCCAATCTCCACACTGCAGAGCCTTTCTTTTAACTTGTTCCCAAAATCTCCCTGGTTGTCGAGGCTGCACAGTAATTTGACAAGGAGGTAAAGTCCCATGCTTACGAGAAGCATAGCTCCTGCAACTGTGAAAACTCCCGCCCAATGCCCATTCACAAGTTTGACCGAACTGCATGTTGCCCCCCTCCTCACTGTCACTCTCCGACCCAGACGGTATAGGCACGTTTAGGTCATAATGCGGCTCCTCTAATGGAGGGGTCACCAGAGGAGGCAATAGGGGTAATGGAGCTGTGGGTATTGGCTCAGTCAATTTCATTTTTGCAAGTTGGCTGGCAGCAAGTTGGTCAGCAGGAGACGGATAAACTGGCTGCTCCCGCTGCACAAAGTTATTAGGGTGCAGATAGGAAGGTTTTACATAATCTTTAGGGGAC
This sequence comes from Struthidea cinerea, assembly GCA_013397865.1. Taxonomy (NCBI): domain Eukaryota; kingdom Metazoa; phylum Chordata; class Aves; order Passeriformes; family Corcoracidae; genus Struthidea; species Struthidea cinerea. Next base: position 533,087 of record VZTI01002182.1, on the reverse strand, counting down.
AAATACTTTTTAGCAGGAGTTGGTGGCTTGGTACAATTCGATTCTGCCTGCAATTGGGAAGTGTCCTCGGAATCTGGCCCTGCTTCTTCTCTCTGGCATTCCGACTCTGCTAACTCCTTTTCCCTCTCATCCTCTTCTTCGTTCCAGTTTTTTAAGGTTTCATATAGCAGCCACCAGGTCGTGGCCAGCCCCTGGGTTTTTTTGTCTCCTTGAGATACTGCATCCCACAGTTTTGATCCCATGGATTGCCATGCTGACACGCTTAGGGCAATGCTAGCGTCAGCAGGAAAACCCTGGTCTTTTGCCCAAAGCAGCATGCTCCGCAGCACAAAGTCTGTAGTCTTTATACCCGTACATCGCAAAAGCGACTGCCAAGTAGACACTATAGTCTTCTCTTCCCTTGTTAAATCATTCCCCATAAAGGGTTACTCCCTGGTGGCTCACCTTGACTCCAGGTGTCAATTCCAGGTGTCAATTACAGGTCCAGACCTTCGGCAGACTCCCTGCCGCTCTGCTGCACTGGTCTCTGCCTCCACGGTGCCTTGTCCCGCCGCTCTCCTGCTGTCTCTGCAGGCTTCTTGGAGCACACAGGCTCCCTGGATCACGTCAGCTCCCCAGATCACATCAGCTCTCCGAATCATGTCAGGGTTACCACTTGTGGCATGCTAGTTACTATCGAGGCGGACAAAGAACCCCACAACAACAAGTCATCGTCATTTTCATCTGGCGTTACTGTAACATCAGCTACATTTATACTGTTTTGATATATATACTGTTCTAAAAATAGCATAGCGTTATTTCCAAAAATGGCATAGCAATAACTCATCAATTAGTTTCAGCATCTTGCACAGCTGTCAGTTCTAACATCCTATCTTATCGTTAGCATCCTGTCCACAGCAATTATCCTCCGTGCATCTCTAGGCTTGCTTCTGCTTTCTAGTTCCTCCTCTCGTCTCAGAGGTATACGATGATCAGTTCATGGTCAGAGGACGATTCTGCAAGGTCATTGGGCCAGCTGACAGCCTTCACAGTAGTGTTGTCAGAGCATGAACTAGACAAAGCTTTGGTGGTCCTTGGCCTGTATGTATGCAACTGTAACTCTCCTGTAAAGCATTTCAGCGCAGTTCAGGGGTCTAAATGTAGACGTGTTCATGGTGAGATTGATTTCACAGGACAGTGCAGGTGTCTAAACAAAGCATCTGTGAGACTGAAGCCATTCTAAAGGATTCTGTTCTTTCTACAGGTAAATGCGCAATGCAAGGAATGTGAAGAACAAGCAAAAAACTTTGTTCTGATAAATGTGCCAATAAGGAAAGGATTTTCACTGCTGCTCTGTGGATCAAAAGACATTTCCTTAAAGTTAAGAAATTTCTGTCATGCTTCTGGAAGGGATGAATGCCAGGGAGTGGTCTTACATTTCTATGTCCCCTACTATTTTTCCCAGAAAATAGCATAATGTGACCAATACAGTCTTGGTATTCGAGTTAAAAAAACCAAACAAACACAACCCCAAAGCCACAAAATATTAAGAAATAGTTCAAATATAATGACATATTACTGTAATAGTCTTATTTGGTTTTGATACTTGGTAGACTTACAGACACAAGATGTATTTTTTTCAGCATATATAATAATGGGCCTCTGATTTTTGGGTGGACTTAAGTGTCCCCTCAGAAGCAATGCTGATGACCTAGTACAACAAGTATTGAAATCTGTGCCTGTTATGTATAGTTCTGTGCTGAAGCCTCACTGGTTAATACTAAACAGCATCTCAGAAAGTAAATAGAATTTTAGAAATACCACCTTTATTTACTGTGGCTGTGTGGTTATTTGAGTGTAGTGGTAACTGTAGTGCAGCTGTGTTTGTAGCACAAATTGCTTCAATGAGAAACAGAAATCTGTTGCATCTATTTCTGCTTCATATGTTCCAGCCACAGCTACATAGCTGCTCATTCTGCATGGCTGAAGGACTTGCTGTGATACTCTAAATACAGCCTGCGAGAATTAGGGAGCTGTAGGTTTGGGGTTTGTTTTTTTTCTTAATCTTGTCATTAGTTTCTTTTACTTTGTAGAGTGTGTGTGTCTGTAATATAAAAATAGATGACTGTTATCCAGAAAGGAAGGTATCAAACACCTGGCTTTGTACTTACCTGAGGCATGTCTCCTTTTATTTCTGTTTATGGCTTTCCAGTCATAGAGATTGAAGTTAGCAGGTTTTATGAAAGCTGTGTGTAGTTTGTTTCAAGCAATGTGATTAATTGAAATGTCTGGAGGCATCAAACCATTATGTGGAAGAACTGGCATAAGTTCTGAGTAATGTGTGTAAGCGAAGTAGTTTAGTTCTACTTTTTCAGTAACTTTCTAATTTCCTCCTTTCTACACTGAGGACCACGTCAGTCTCTCTTTCCTACTCTGCATTTGAATTCTTAATGTTCAAGGCAAATTTCTCAAATTTCCTCCAGGGAGTAATGTTGAAAAACCAGTGTAAAATACCCCACAAATCAAAACAATAAACCACTCACAACCTACCCATGTCAAGAAATCTTAGACAATAATATTATGGTGGTGCTTTAAGGGGAAGAAAAAACAAAGACAGAAGAAACAGAAAAACCCCACCAAACTGAAAAAAAACCCAAAACAAAATCCACCAAAACCCAAACAAGCCCCAACAAAAGGCTATCAGTATGTTGGAATGCTTAATTTCTGTGCTAGCCATTACATTGTTATTTTACAATGTTTAATGAATTTAAACCTGGGTTACGTTGTCATATTTACAAACTTTTAAATGAAGAATTCGGAATGTTTTTTTCATTGTTTGAGGGATAAGGATATTGTATGATATCAGTGAATTGCCAGTTTTGGAAAATAACCTTCCTGGCCTCTGGAATTTAAACAGGTGTTATAGAGATAGTGTCACAGTGTAGAATGTAACGGGAGCCTGTATTTTGAGATTTAAAAGTCAATGTTGCTGGTTGAAGATATACAGCTAATTTGCTATAACATTGTCCTAGTTTGGACAAATTCGGAGGAGAATATTCTCTGATAGAAGTCAGGTTGCAACCATCCCTCCCCCCAGGTTGGGGAAAAAAAAATTCCTCAAAGGAAAGTGAAAGAGATGAAAAGCTATTTATTTAACAAACACACAGGAGGGGAATAATAATGCTAAATAATGAGATCTCTCTCTGTGGAGAGAAAAACCTGGGAAGATTGCAAAGGTCTTCTGTAGGTGCGGTCTCTCTCCTCCTTAGAGCTGGGTCGGCGAGGGGCCACCCCCCCCGAGCCTCCGCAAAAAATTCTCCTGATGTGTTCAGATATTGTTGAAACAGTCCAGAAGAGAAGAAGAGAACAAAAAAACCCCCAAATCCTGGGAAAACGAAATTCAACCCTCCGTCTCTCGCTGGGATAAAGAGCCGAAGAAAAAAAATTGGCTGCCAGAAAAAAAAACAAGGGTACCGCAGAAACAGAGGAGTGTATCTCCGTGTCCTTGAAACCACTGCTTTGAAACATTTTTTGTTTTCTGTCCCTCTCAGGCTCAGTTTAAAGACACAGAAAAGATTGGTGGACATAGGGTAGCGATAGGGGATACCCGTCATAAAGTCACCCCAAGAACTTGTTGGCCCAAATCCGCGTGTGTTCAGATGAATCCCCTAGAACCTAAAATAATAGGGTAGCATAGCAGGAAATTACTTTGTGCATAAATATTTTATCTTTAACATTTTAATATCTTTTCTCTTATCATGTGTATATTACTCATGACTTTTACAGTAATAGAACAGTAGGAAGACTTATGCTGCAAGTTAAGACTGTATATATAATGTGGAATTTATCATGTTGTGTGTATTTGCTAAGAAAGAAAATGTGCTGCACTTCTGTTGCTTGCCTCTGTGAACTAATATGTATTTAAATGTAGGACTATGCTGGGGTCTTCCATGTGCAAAGAGAGCACCATAATCCCCATACAAAATATCACTTTAATGTGTACTTCAAGTTTTAATAGGAGTGCCAGGACTCTAAAGATAATTAACCAAGTATTTGAGAGTTAAAGACCTCTTAGGTCTTTATATAGAAAGGTATATAATTCAAATAATTCACTATTCAATTATTAAAGGTGGCAAACAGTACTGACTGGAGTTTGGAATGATGTCTCTTCTAAATTGCTGAGGCATTCATTAGCCAAGTAAAAGAATAAATTTTATTAATTGTTCATCTGCTGATTTGTTGAATTGAAAAGTAGGGAAATTCATTATTGCTCTAATTAATGTTGGCCTTCTTAACATACTAACTAGGATAACATCACATAGCAGACCTAGACCTAGTTGATATACTGTTAACCCTTGTTCCTGCTTTTCAGTTGCTTGCTAAACTTCTCATCTCTTGCTATGTTTCCTGATCCTTTCTGAGTGGGGAGCATTCTTTTCAAAGCAACTGAGCAAGTTACTGATCTGTACCAAAGATTCTGACAGTAAATAGGGAGATAGTCCTTGTTATTGGGACATGTATTCAAGTAATTCTGAAGTTTTGTAAATAACGAAGCTGTATAAACTCTACCTGAAGATCTCCAAGTTTATGTACTACTTTTGTATTCATGGAAGGAAAGATATCCAAGACTAGCTCTTTTAATCAGTGTTTTCAAGACTATGTAAGAGTAAACCTTGTCGCTGTTAAGTATCGTAAACGGCGAGTAATGACACAATCCACAATCCTGATTTCTTCCAATCAGGAAGAAAGTAGTTATTTAATTAATTATAATTTGGTTTATATAACTTGGTTCCCAAAGATGACAGGAGGTCATTGGATCTTGGACCAGCCACCCCCTGTCCCATTGGCTAAAGCTCACAACACCTACTTCAAAATATTATTTCACTGTGTACCATAACAACTCTGAAAAACGGATCCCAGGTGCACAGATAAGGACCTAGTTTACAAAAACCCATAGCAGTGTTTATCGCAGCTTTCCTGAGAACCACAGAGCTCTCACAGAATTCTGCAGAAAGCTGAAAAATTTCTCTACCAAAGCTTTTCAGCATCTACAAAACCTGATTCTTGATTCTTTAGACTTTTGTCGAGAACCTTTCTGGGGAATTAACTGTAACTCCACCAGTGGGTTGCACCCTGTCGTTTTTTAAAGTCTGCAGGTGGTTTTAAAGTGACGATTCTTGCCTTCACATTTTAACATATATTTGAAGATGAAAGAGTTGACTTGAGAAATCCTTGTTACACATTTAGAAAGATGTTGAGAATTAAATAGATTATGATATGGTATTAATATTTATGAGCAGTTTTAGAAGTTAAAAACTTCAGTTGCGTAGGAGGCTTTTCTACAACATGGTATGTCATGTTTAAATATACAGGTTTTTGTTTCAAGAAATCTGTTCTTTGTTTTCTATCCTTGCTGTGGTTTGAGCTGCTTTAACAGATCAGAACCAGGCTAGTAGCTTTATGGGCTTTGATATCAACTTGATTATCAGCTTCTAACATGCAATCTACTACTTTAATTAGCTCAGCATATAAAAAAGTTTGATGAGTTCTTCTTTGCATTATGCTGCCCTGGAAGATAGGTGGTAGAGTTGGGTGGGTGATGCAGGTTTTCTGCTCCTTTTCTAAAAAGTTGGCTGGAGAAGCCAAGTTGGCTCTTTGAGAAATCTACTTGAATGACTTTATTCTTGTAAGAGTTGCAGTATTTCCAGTTTAAGCATAGGTGAAGGTCTGCTGAATTATGCTGTCCTTGCTCCGTGTAGTTCTATATTATGATTTCTATGGGAGTGCTAAGGTAATTTATGAAGAACTTAGGAACTGAGCTGAATTACTCCCTGTGTGCTTTTATTGAATAGCCTATAGCATTCTTTTTGCTGCAATTCTACAGAATAATTCCCAGCGCTTTTTAAGCTCTTCAGATTTTCCTATTTCCTGTTCCTTGGGCATTTAATGTCCTCTAATTGACTCTCAAAAAATCACAACCTCTTTCCTATATTGAAACACTTTTATCTGTAACTGGTTTGCTTATCTAAGTGTTCATAATTTTCAGAGGAAAGGGTTCCTGAATTGCTTCTCATGGAATGACTTAGTCAGAATTTGTAATTAAATTCTTAATTCACTCAGGAATAATGTTAGGAAGAGATGAGTTGCTGCGTCTTCAGGTCGAGTGTGCACTCCAAACTGTATGTGGCTTCACTTTATTTCATTACTGCAGCTATCCACTACAGATATCTGTGCAGTAACAGAAAACCCTCTCTGGGAGGAGTCGACATAGATTTAGTCAGACCCATACTGTCTTTTCTTTCTGAAGTACTGCTTGAAGGTCACAGTGAGGTAGTCAATAATTAATAACAGCAGTGTACTGGGGAACTAGACCTGATTACCCTTGATGTGCCTTCTACATCAGTGTTCCTAATTCCCCAGATATTCTCCCATGCGGATCTTGGAGAGGGGGAGGGGAAGGAGTTGTTCTCTCAGTACTTCTTTTTACTTGTTTTATTTTTGAGAATTTCCAGAATCTGAACTTCACTAGCAGCCCTGTATTGAAATAATGCTGCTTGAGAGACCAGAGAGGAAGAGATCAAAGCCTTCCCCTCAGATTTTGGACTACTGCTTTCTCTCAGTCTCTCCAAAAATTCTCGTCAATTCTATACAGAAATCTGAAGATTAACTTCTATGCAACTACAGATTAGACTGCTAGTCCCAAAATTTTCAGTATTTCTGGAGATATCCACTAAGAACAAACACTAAGATTTGAAGTACCTCAAGTGAAAATGCATAGGGGAAACTACAAAGGACTGTGAAACTGGTGTAGCACAGTTTGTGTCTATTTATATACTGTTTCATAAAACACGAAAATAAATCGAGAGGGGAATTACATACTATCTACAGACTATAAGTAATTAACTGCTTCCATTCTAAAACATTTCTAGTAACCTCTGCTACTTCACAACTCTATGTCCTCATTTTAACTCACAACCTTGGCACTCAATTCCTGCCTTACTTGGAAATAAAACAAGCCACGTGCTCAGAATATTCAAAAGAAAACAATTGGATTTCTCATGAATTTGAAGGCTTTATCAATATTGCTTCTGCTTGTGCTTGAGAATGTTCAGATTACCTCATAGAAGATAGCAAGTGACAGACAAGCAGGGAGTTCCTCAATATCCATGCTGTGCCATAAACTTTTCATACTTGTATCTGCATGTTTTTGTACAATGTCCTCATCAAATATATGACTTCAAAAAATGTGTTGTGTGTTAAAAGCGAATCAGTCTAATAAATGTGGACTACAAATGGGTCTAAATGTTCTGCACTTGAATTCTTGGGAAATTGGCACTAATTTCCTTTGACAGAGAATACGACACTGAGTTCTCAGTTTTTCTACTCCCACCCACAGACACATTTTTGTTCTTTACAGTTGAAAACAATATGAATTAGTACACAAGAAAAAACCTGAAAAACATTTTTTTTATGTTATTCTGCTTATAATGTATTCCTGTACTTCTAAGCTCTTTCATTCAGTGGGGGAGGGTGTCTCAAAGCATGTTTTTCATATCATCCCTAGCTCTTATACTCCTTTCTGTGACTGTCGGAGCCTGAATTGAGATTTTTCACTTGCAATATGGTAACAGAGGAATTCTAAGTCAAATATTGATAAGTTTATTGCTCAGTACTCCAGAGTCTACATCTGAATGCAATGCCTCATAAATTTCAGAATCCTGGCCTGGGTGCTTGAAAGATTGAAAAATGTTAGGAAGATTTAATTATGGATTGCTCATCATGATTTTTTTTTTTTTCCAAGCGTTCTGGGGGCTGCCAAATAGCCATATTTCTCTTACGTTGTGGTTGTGTGCCTTCACTGTGAATGGACACCAGTGCAAGCTTCATTCCCCAGCACTTGTTTCTGTGTCCACATTTCCTCTCTGTGTTCCAAGGTGTCCTAGACTGACATTGAGTCTACTTCCCTGATGCCTCCTGAAACGAACACCTAACTCCTGAAATTGCAAGAGGGCTTCTGGAATGCTTCTGATCTTCACATGAGTAATGGGAGCACAGATGTTTGAACTTGAGTTCAGGTGTGAACCAGCTCTATAAATTAGGCTATAAGAGTGCCACTCCTCAGATATAGTGATAGCCATCACTCTAAGACTAGCTTTTCCTTACTTTGAGATTTGCTAGAAAACCAAGGAAATTCTGAAGATTTTATTCACTTGTTTTTGTTTCTGGACTATTTAAAATTACCAAACCATTAGAGAAAAGCTTAGGTTTCTCGTTGTAAGATTTCTGGTGTGATACTCAGCCTTCCTGACTTGAATATTGCATGCCTGCTTCATGCTGTCACTGCCTTGAAAGTGGCTGCACGAATTAATAGAGAGCAGAGTGATTATTTTCACTCCTGAAGTGTCCCATTTTGTGCTACTGTTCAGTAGCATGCTTTCCCTTACTGCAGGTCTATCCATTTAAAGAGAAATTTGTCAACATGATCTATGTCCCAGTGGTGTGTAGGCATCGCAGCAAGTGCAGGTGGCTGGTATATGAGAAACCTGGTCCCCTCTAGTTCCGCAAGCCAAGAATAGCCAAAATACCTTCTGGATTAAATGGCATTTAAGTTCTGCAAATTTCTTTTTCCTCAATTCTGAAGTGACTAAACTGATAAAAGACTAACAACTTTAATCTATGGACTAATATGTTTATGTAAAATATAAATCAAGAAACTAATTTTCTGAAGCTTGAATAAAAAGCAGTGGACTTTTTTGAGGTAAAACCCCCTCATTTTCAGACAAACCAAGTTTTTCTCCTTGGCTTTCCTGCTGTTATTGACTATCTAGGTTTGGAAAATGAACCTTTTAAAAATGTGAATCATAGGAATTGTTCTGACACAGGACTCTGTTTTTTCCCTCCCTCCCATGTTCAATAGGTTATTGATTCTGGCCAAGAATAACTTTTTCCTGAGCAGAGGTAAAAAATCTGACGCAAAACCTAAACTTCCAGAAAAGTAAACAATATGCCAGTTCTTCTATTAAGTATAGTTTTGATCCATAACTTGTATCTGCACACAAAACTGAAACACACTGTCTACTGCCCACTTCTAAAGTTCTTAAATTGGTTCTTCGTGTCCTGAAAAATGTTAATTGCATCTCTAAAAAAAAACTTGTAGGCAAGGATACTTAAAGGATACTTAAAAAACGAAGAGGTGGTACTTGATTTGTATTCAGCATTGGAAGTTATGAAGTTTTTGCTATTTTCCACCACGTTATTTTTTAATTTTTTTCCCTGACCATTATTTTATTTTATTTTATTTTTTCAACCTTTCCTCTAAGATATTCACCTGTGATCCTTCCTGCTATACCTCTGTGCCAGGCTTTGTTCAATATATTACAGTGATGCCACAAAAGTGCTGAAATACATACCTGAAGAATTCATTTGCCATGAATGGTTTCTGAAAGCTTTTAAACTAGTACTTTAGTGAGAACCAATGGGATGCAGCAATATAATGTCTTCTGTTAAAGAAAATGCAAGTACTATTTCCAAGTCCACAGTCTAATACTATTTACAGAGTTCTGTATTATGATGCCCTCATAAAGCAATGAACACATCGTCCTATGTGTCTCTATTGGACACTGAAGGTTTTCTGATGGCCATGAGTCACTTTAAATGCCAACTAATCACAAATGCAGGATATTGGTTTGGCAATACATTCAAAGCACCATAGACTCATTATTTTATCAATGCCATAATAGATTATTTTGTTGTGAGTTAAAAATGCTTGGATTCTTTTTAACTTTCAAACTGTGATTATAGATCAGGCAGAAGGAAAACTAATTTTTTCTCCTACAGCTAACAGATATAAAGTACCTCACAAATAACAAAGTTTACCTGAGGCACTCAAGAACTTGTGGCACTAACCCTAAACCCCCTGATTGATGTATATCATAACATACTCTTCCAATAACTGATAATATTCTGTGAATTACTTAAACATCTTATTATATCTCACTGCTGGTTACACATCTGTCTCCCAAACCGTACTTCCTACCACCATAGTGTTATTTCTGTGTAATTCAAACAACAGACTTGGTGCATGCAGCAAGAACTGAGTAATTCACAGCTGGGGAGGCTTTAACAGAACATGCAGTTTTTCTGCCACTGGGAGTGTGGTACCACATGGGTACTGTGCCAATTATAATGGAAAAATATAACAGGAAAAGAGTTTGAAAATCTGTTGCAACTGCTTTGTCAGTTCTGCTTAAACTTTCTCTGGGAAGCATTAAATTGAGTTACAAGCCTGCCTGTACAGTCACATTCCTCTAATGTGGCGCTTGTATGCAATCTCTCCACTTCATTAATAGCTCCCTACCAATTTTGCAGCCTCTGAGCCATGAGCAGTTGTATACTGCTGATGTTCAACAAACTCAATGTATGAATACGTTAAACTAATTTGGCACACTTGTGAACAATTTAAATAAGTGCTATTAAATAAACTACCAGAACGCCTCCATTTAGAGTCTCACATTACCTTTCTTACTGTTGTGCAATGACATTTGTGGAATACGAGAACAATTTTTCTGCAGCATGTTATTTTTTTCAGCTTAATATTTGTCATGTAAAGCATACACAGCCTGAGTTGTTCACATTAAAAATCTCCACTGAGGCTGACTTTATGGTTTACTAAATCAAATAAATAAAATTTTGTGTGTGCGTGCAATAAAAGTAAATTTAGAACAAACCCCTTTGGCTTCCTGCTTAAGATGTAGCTCCTTTTGCCAACATTTTCCAGGCTCAGGAAATTCTTCTCTGCATTACTCTGATTCCAGATTGACTTCAGGGCTTGCACACCAGACCAATGCATACTTGGAAAATCAAGGCCCAGCATTACCTTCTAAAGCTGCCTGTTGCTGGACCTCCTGCACTGTGGATAGTAAGTCCTTCAGTAAGAACACTTCCAAAATGTGTTTGTAGTTAAGAATGTCCTTGCAGGATTGGGAATTGCCTATCTGTCCTGCGGGAAGCTTTGCCAGCATCCAATATCTTAAAGATATGGAAAGGTTATAAAATATTACTGAAATTTGCTGAAAGGATCTTACTCATCCATTAGGCATGTTAAGGCAAATAAGGGATTTCATTTTTCAAGCACACAAATTATAACAAAGTAATGCTAGTGCTGAGACCTGCAGTAATTGAAGAAACTGGTTTATCTTGGTACCTTCATGACCTTGATGGTACAAGGTAAATCAAATATCTTTGGAATATTTTTTTAGGAGAAAAGAGTACATTGCTGCTGGTGGATGGCAGAAGGTATATGTCAAAGATTAGAACAACCTCTCTTCCTTTCTGTTTGTAGCTGATTTGTTATTTATACTTCGAATATTTACTACTAAATGATAAAACTTGAATTTTAATTGTATGCTTGCACATTTTATGATTTTTTTCCTCCTTTAAAAATGTGCTTGTTCTATATGTGGAGCAGGCTTTTTATTTTCTGACTAACCATAGGCTGGTGTGACAGCAGTGCCCATCCCGGGGATGCTCTGGGGAGGGGCTGCCCAAACACAGGTCCCCAGGCAAGGACATGGCTGCCTGGCACCAGCTCTGGTGGCTGAACTGGGGGACTCCAGTATCAAGCACTGAAGCACCGGCCACACCTTTGCCGTGCTGGCATGGGATGGGCAGAGAAAGGCAGAGGGTTGGCACAGGGATGCAGCAGATCAGAGAAGGGCTTGCTGTGCTGCAGCTGTGGCAGCGCAAAGGGAACCCCTCGTATGTGCGAGCTCCCGAGCTCCTCCCAGCAGCACTGCACACTGGCACCTGTGTAAATAATTCATCTTTCCTCTTGCTGGGGTAGCCCATGAGGATTTGTGACTGGATTGAAACTGAGAAAGAGCATGTGTTCCCTTGGTGCCAAATCCTCTAACATTGGCAGAGGAGAAAATTAGTTCATGTTTTTCTCTAAATTATTTGCTTGATTATCTACTCTGTCTGGAGTTGGTTTTTCCTCTAAGCTCTACTTGCTTTCCTTTTCTCTTTTTATTTCTGTTTTCCTCCTCCCCACAGAAATAGCACACAATTATCTCTTTTCCCACAGTATTGCTTTGTGCAAGTGGAAAAAATGAGAAGTTTCTTCCGGGCTACAGTAAGGCTGAACCCTATTTACAGGGTTTTCAGGCTGCGAACTGCACAGTGAAGTAATCTGAGGATTAAATGTAGTAAGAGTCTGCCATGAGGTAAACACCATACAAGATGGCACTAAAAGTGAAACATGGCCTAGATCTACTGGGAACTAAAATCGATCTGATGTATCTTTGCAGTCGGATGCCAGAGGAAGCTGCTTTTCATGTTCAGCCTATTTCACAGATGGCAGTGTGCTACGTTTCTTCCATAAAGAAGGACTTATGTGAGCTCACTTGTGCCTTATCTAGCAAAACAAAGTAAAACATTTATGCTACTACAAGAATGTTCTGGCAGGAAAACATTAGCACAAATAAGGTACATTAATTCAATTTTAAATCCTGGATATTTTGCAAAGTATCAAGTGGAGATTTCAGAGGCAGCCTGGATAGGAACAGCTAAGCCACTTGCCATTTTTAGCACTTATTTAGATATATTTTACCAGAGTTCAAGCCCTCATTACTCACATGTGAGTCCATTCTGCCATAACTAGGAGATAAGTAAAATCGCTTTATGTGGCATTGATATTCTAACTGCTTTTCTCTGTTTAAGTCTTCATATAATATCAGCTAATACTGAACCTCAGCTTTGATTTCTCTTCAGGGACTGATTATTGTGACAATTATTTGAATTAATTTATTCCTGATTAAATAAATTATATTTTGCTTCAAGGCTTCATGATCATAAATTTCTGTGATCACAGCTAAAATGGCCCAAGCCCTGATTTATCTGTCAGGCATTTTATAAGTGAGTTAAATTTTTGGTACCATATTAGATCTCTAATTGCTCTTGATGCCTACACTGGCATTACAGCAAGAGTTACAGCAGCTTTTCTGCTTACTGTTTCATTCCATTTAGCAGTAGAGAGACATCAATGTAGACAATTGTCAGAATAATTCAATGCTTATAATAAAAATCAAAATAAACAAGTACTTAGTGTATTTTCCTGGCAGGAAATTCTGCTTTATGAATGAAAAGCCTTTGATGATAAAATTGGTAATCATCATAGAAGTAATAAAGATTTTAATAGAAAAAATATGCAAAATTATTATTTTCCACATTTAAGAGGTTTGCAGATCAGCTACATCCATGGGGTTGTTATGTATCAGTTGGTAGTTCGGGCAAGTTGTCTTTGGCATGTTTTCAAAGAGATTTCTTTTTCTGGAAAGTTACTTGAGGATGATTGCTTCTGGGTGCCGTTCTGGCTAGCTTGGTGTCCTGGCACCGAGTATTCTCTGCCTGCCCCAGGCTGAGGCCGGACGGACCGGTCCGGCGCGGGAGGACGGGCGAATCCCCGGACGGCTTTGCCTCGACCGCCGGTAGCTATAACGCGCGAAGGAGGTAAGGAAAAGGTGGAGAGGGTCTCCGTGGAGTCAAAGGGTTTATTGAGCGTGGTAGAAAGCACAGAGGAATCCCCCAGCCACGTGGTGTGGGGGCCGTTTTGTACCCCAGACAGCACGGGCGTGGAAAACACACAGTAGCCAGTAAAACTGAAACAGGGGATGTAACCAGGGCAGGGAGCAGGAATCACAGCAAATGGGGTAAGGGATAGGTGGGGAGAACGGAAGCCAATGGTGGGGCATGGTTCAAAACTTTTGGGGTGTTCTCTGTACTTTCAGGGGTTCTGTAGCTGTAGGAGCCTCAAACCAGAGGACTTTATGGTCCCCTTGGTTCTGCTGATGATGGCTCACTGCAACAGGTGATTGAAACTTTACAGATCTGACAAGAACAGGTTTAATGGTTTTAGGAGTAATTTAAGGAAGTTTGGGCAGTTGCTTTGCCCAACTGAATGAAGGCTCTAGTTAGCATTGGCCCCTTGTGAAATGCAGACACACCCAGCACTCATTTCATTTTTGAAGGTACTTCTCTGATCACAATGAATTATATGCCCTTAATAATTACTTGTTAATATTATTCCTGAATCAGAGGAGGGTTTCAAATATAAGGCTGTTTAGTGTTCATCTCTGTTCCTGGACGTGCCTCTTAACAGAGCATGTGCATTGCTGGGTACTTGTGCTACTGTGCTGGCTGTTATAAAATCCCAGCACAGGCAATCTAAGAGCAGTGTCCCCTCTTCTTATAACTAACCATTTTTTCTTTTGTTTCTCACCATGAATTGGGCTGCTTTTTTTTTCTCCTAGAAATAAGTTCTCTTCTTTGGACACTTTACTACGCCGTCTTGTACACAACCTCCCAAATGCTATCGCTAGTTTCTAGTGTGATTTAACTTAATCCAGGCAGATTTTTTGAAGATTAATGGCCTCTGAGCCTATAAATCCTGGTTTATTTGATGTCTTAAGTATATACTTAATTATTAATGGTATTCTACCTATATTTGAGGAACAAACTGCAATGTTCAGATAAGGATGTGAATAGGTGAAGAATGTATAGAAAATTGATAAGAATGTAGGTATTATTTTCCTTAAAGGGCATGAATGAAAGTAGAGCCAAGATGTGGAAAAAGTTCCAAAAACGTGATAAACTATCTGTAAATACGTGCTCTAAAGCACAATGAGGGACAATGGAGGGTTTCTTTACTTCATTTGTCCACCCCTCACATCCATCCCCCAATTACTTTTCTTAAATTGTGGCACAATTTCTCATTCTTTGTAATGGGTAAATGGAACTTTCTCTTGATAAAGCTACTTCAGTTAAATTTTTGTTAGGTGCAAAGTCTGTGCTCATTTCCTTTGTAGTAATAGTGGAATCTTTCCTGAATCTCACTAAACTAAGTGCTTGGAATTACAGTAAATATGCAGTTAAGAAAGAATGGCAATTCTGTAGAAGTCAACGATTCCTGCAGACTTTTTAAAACCAAAACCCTATTAAAAGTACCTGTTGTATCTTCCTGTGAGGAACAGCAGAAAGTATTTTTGTAAGCTGACGAATCAGATTTTAACAACTTTAGCAAAATCTGTTTCAGACTCACCTCTTTAATTCATATCATTAAATACGTACTGTATCCAAGAAAGTGCTCTTTGTCAAAAGAGCGTAATTTTTTATTTATTATTTTGTTCTTTTATTAGTAGAAATATGTAATAAATCAGAATAAATAGAAATAATTCTGAATTTTGGTTTCTGAATGATGGTAGTCAAAGACATGCTGTTTCTTCTGTATTTATTGTTGAAATTAAATGGTGTTTCATCTAACAAATGCCAAAAAATATTCTTATAATTGAATTTAAAAAGTGAATTATTGCTAAAAAGGACAGTGATTTAAAGTTTCGTGCTATTAGACCTTTTTATTTCGTTGGAGTTTTGTGCACCCTAAGCTCTCTGTACCATGATTCTACTTTACTTCCCTGTGACAGCTTTAAAGCCAGTTTCCCAGTCTTATTTTCCCATTTGTTTCATTGGGTTTTGGGGATTCTTGTGTTTCTGTGGTTCTTTTTTCTTTCTTTTTCCTGTGCTGCTTTGTGGAGTAGTCAGAAATCCTTCTCAATATTTACCTTCAAAATCCTTCTTAGGACTTGGTCCTCTTGTGGTGCCTAGAGACACCGTGCAATGTTATACGTGTTAATCCAGCAAACTTGGGAATTTTTAAGTGTGATGAGCTCATTGAGAATGTTTCAAGCCCCTTAACCTTTGCAGGTTCTGAAGAACTAATTCTATTAGATTTGAAACAAAACAGCAACAGCAAAAGTACTGGCAATCAGAGTTGTTCTGATTACAGGAGTCTGCCTTTTGACTAGCAAATATACAGCCCCAAGTATGACATGCAAATTTGATGTGGGGAAAAAAAAAATAAAAAAAGCTGTCAACACTGCTTTTGTGGCTCCTATGAACAACTTAACTCAGGGACTTTTGCCTTCTTCCCTGTAAAATGCAAAGACATGTAAAATGTTAGTGTCACAAAGTGCTCCTGTGTGCTGAAGAGATGAGTGTACAGATTTTACATCATTAACACTGGCACAGTCCTTACTTAAGAGCCTGTGTTAGGAATGGGAAAGCTCCACACCTGTCTTCGAGTTTCTGGGTGGGAGATTTAAGCTAATTCCTCTGGACCAGTTGTAAGTGCCATATGGGGCTGAAAGAGTTAAGGCTTAGAGGTTATTTTTAGGCAATTGCAATTAAAAGGGATTAAGCAGCTGCCCAAAGAAGAACCCTAGATTTTCTTTGCATGTCTATAAGATTTTAATCCTTGGGTTTTTGGTTTTTTTAAATAGTGACAATATTAAAAGCCAAGTCCACCTTCTTTTACCAGTGGCTACTAATATGGGTAAGATCAGAGAAAGTGGGCTTAATTGGAAAATATTCCATACTGCTAACTGTGCTATGAATGACAGCAGAATGTTCATGTCAAGAATAGTTCTGTGCTGCAGATAAAAGGAATTACCGATTACTGGATAAGCAGATAACAATGAACACTGGTTCAGACACATAAAGCCTAATCTTCTGTCACATTGATGATTTTCAGACCAACTACTGGTTTGCTTAACAAAGCATTCATTTACAGTGGTAGATATTCCAAATGAGGAATGTGACTGTTACTGTGGGGGAAGAAAAAGGCTATTTTTCTCTTTAGATTATCTTTTTGGCTGATTAAAATAAACCTCTGATCTCTAGTTTGATATTTAAGTTTTTTGAAGTCTGTGAAAGTATTCACCACCTGAGGCACCCATATAAAAACAATATTCCTTTAATGCTGCTGACTGTGACAATCATAGTTTAGAGGAATAAGGACACAGACAGAGCTTGTTCTCTCCTGTTAACTCTTAAATAATTAACCTTATAATTGTCTTCACTTAAGAATCACAGGAAAATGTCCCAAAATATAGTGCATTTCAGAACATTGTCTCCCTTAGTCATGGCTGTGTCTATGAGGTGCAAAGCAGATAGAGATCACTGATAGAAGTTGGTCACGGCCTTGGTGTGACCTGATTGGAGTCACAGTCACTGGAGATGCTGCGGGTAATCATCCAAATAGGAAATATTCATTTGTATCTAGATGGAATCGGCTTCCACAGCCTTCTGTAGCTCTTCTCTGACCTGCAGGGACACAACAGCAAGCAGACAGCTTCCATCTAAGCCATCTCCAAGTGAGACAACAGAGTGACAGGGGCTGGCACTGTACAGGTGGTAATTACTTCTATCTCCAGGTATCACTACTATTCCAGCAAACAATGAATTTCCATGGATTCTGGGAGACTTTTTTTCTTAAACTAGAATCTATTTCACTGGATGTACTACCAGCCTGTTTTCTTTTGCTTCAATCTACTTGGTGGATAATCATCAAATAGCCTCCTAAAGTATTTGAAAATTTGCCTGGAGCGGGTTCAGATCTTATTATATCTCTAGTGGTTGCATTTTATTGGAAGCTTTGTGGACAGCAGATAAGGGAAGCTTATGAATGTGAATTTCTATGGTATCACAGTACAAAACAACCCCATAGCACAGAAAAATTGGAGTGAACCCTTTAACTCTAGTTTAACAACTCCATATTTTCTATCTTTCGGACAGGCTTTCATATGGCTACTAACCTGTAGGACCCGTGAATTTTAACACTTTTGTTGTCTAATACTAATCATTTGCTGCTTGTGGCAAACGTTTTTTAGCTAGGTTTGCCTGCTTAAATCATTGGTTACAGTAGTAGCATTAAATACATAACAAAGCCACATTAAATACAAGATATATATGTGTAAAGCATCAGAGTGAAGAATAAAAGTCTCATTACCTGCAAGGTAAAAAATTATATAAACAGTTACAACTTATCACCTCAGCATGTTTTACTAATACAAACCCATTAAAATGTTGAACCCAATGAGATCACTGCTGGTCTAAATATACTTTGAATTAATCCTTATTCATTTCAGAGTAACCAGATATTTTATCTAGTACCTATTTAATTGTAAGTAATTTTCCTTGTCTTTCTAATATTATTTAAAGGGTCTTTTTGAAGTGTGAACTCATTTTAAGAAGAAAATTTAAAGGCTATTGTTAATAGGGAAAGTGAAAGCAAGCTGTCAGGTGCGTTCAGTGGTATAAAGATAGCTGATGCTCTTGTATATGGGGCAAATGTGCCTCAAGTCTGACCAAAATGAGTAAATCATTAAGCCAACATGCTATCTGCCTGTGACATTTACATAAGACAATTACTTGTCACGATTTGTTTACTTTTCTTACATTGTGTGTTTCTCAGCAATTAAAATGTGTAGTTGTAAGTAGAAGAATCTTGCTGACTCAACAGAAATTTTTCCATGTTTCCCATTTTCCCTAAGAGTGGGCCACGGGGTACATCCTGAAGTTATAGCTGTAGTAACTTCTGAAGAAAACAGTTCAGCCAGTTAAGAAACCTAAAAATTTTGCACTGGTATTCCAGATTTTCTCATTGGTGATTATAATAAAAGTGGACTTGGGCAACAAGATTTTTGTAAATCCTATGACACGGTTTCAGGTGAATGATGACTTGTCATGAACACTATTTGGGTCCTATTATATGTAAACCATGAGAAAGCTCTAAAAGTTCTGGAAAGGGAAGGTCTCTAAATCAGGTTTGAGCAGGATGACTTTTATTTCTTTCAATGCAACTTCCTGCATGCTCAGGTGGGGCTTTTTCAAGCTTATTGTCCTGTTGTAGAGATTAAAGTCATTCCCTCTGATTTCAGGATTAAAAAAACCCCAACAAACTGGAAGTTTAAAAAGTCCTTAGAATAAGCTCATAATGCTGCAACTAAAGTATTAGCTGTCTGATGTCCAAATTTGGTCAGGATTTAGCACACAGCATTGACATCTTTGCTTTGTGTGCAGGGTGTGTGAATTACTTTGGGGTTAATTTGTACTTCATGGCCAGCCTTGTTTCACACTCTACTTCAGACCTTCAGCAAAAAGTAGTTTTAGCCACTTACGACTCAGACCCTTGTCACCTTTATTGGCAACATCATGTTCTAAAAATTAAGGTCTTCAGAAAGCCTAGAGCAGAGACAAGTTAGCTGAGAGGTTTGTTGTTGTTGTTGTTGTAGGTTTGGGATTTTTCTTGTTCAGTTGAGGGGAGATGCAGTTTCAAAGTAGAGTTGTAGATTTTGGAGAAGTTGACTTAACATAGGTCATCTATTGTTTGAATTTAAAAATGGGACTGTACACTTAGTGCCACTAAATTGTGTAGGGTTTGCAAAACATAATGTTTTTCTTATTGATGAAGCCTGTATTCAGCCCTGAGGTAGCTTTTTAGTGCTGGTGAATAATCCTGGAACAGCAGTGCTCCTCCTGGGAAGCATGGAGAGGGAATAGACCATGCAAGCTCTGTGTCACCACAACTCTCGTGATTGGAATGGGATGCGAGTTCCTGCAATATCTTGGATGTGCCCCTGTGTTAGATCATGGCAAGGACTGTACATGTCTTTGAACTGCTTTGGAGGCATTATGCATGTCTGGTGAAACTCATTTGTCTGAGGGTGTATTGAAGAAAATCATGTCTGAAGCTTGTGGTCAGAGGAATAGATTTCTAGGTACTGCTGGTTAAAGAGAGAAATAGTATAAGCATTTATTTTTCCTTTTTTATTTGACAATTATAGCCCTGGTGTTACCTCAGGTTACCGCTTATTCTTTCTTTTTCTTAGTTATCTGATAAGGACACTTAAAACTTGGAATCGCCTACGACTTTTGTGTGACTATTGAAATGGAAGTAAATAAACTGCACTTACGAGTGCACTTGACCCTGATCTGTTCATAAAACCTAGTAAATGGTAGGTGGAAAATGGAATATAGTTACTGTGCTAATTTCTGCAGTTTGTAGAAATCAAATGGCTTAATAGAAATTATTCTTCATTTTTGCTCCACGGAAAGATTTCATCTAACAGACATCCTGGTCAAAATACCTACTGGAAAAAATAAAATTTGTGAGAACATTGGAGGTCTTGGAGAGACCAAACCCTTGTCTGTCTGGTCTTCTCTTCTCACAAGCATTTCCAGGAACTGGGTAATGCTGGCTGCATAACACCAGCTGATCTATCCCTCTTACCCAGAGATCACCATAATTTTAAATACTTTTTCTGACCTGGTGTGTCCACAAAGAGTTTGGGCTTTCTTCACTATTAATAGGATTAGCCAATATAAACAGGTGTTGAGGGTTTTTTTTTCTTTTTCCTTCAATATGGAGTATCAATAAAGATGGCAAGTTCTTATTTTGTTCTAAAATTCTTGCACATCATGAATACATTTTTAAATGTTACTTCTATTGTTGTGCAGTTAACTTAAAGAACAAAAAGTTGTTTTCAGCATTGATGACTATTGTGAAATCTGGAAAAATTCAGATGTCCCTTGCTAGCATTCAATTCTTTTTGTTTTGACAAATTTAGTAGTGTCTAAACCATAAACTTTCATTTCTACATTATGGTTACTTGGTGTTTTCTTTGTCCTAACCCATTTCTGTTCTTGATCAGAAGTGCAAACTATCTCAAATATTGTATCAATTTGTGTAATCAATAAATAAGAAGCATTATTTAGGACTAGATTGATATGGTGCAGTCAAAAGGTCATTGACAGAGTTGCAGACGTTTAAAAAAGCTAAACAGCCTCAGCTCAAGTGGTTGAAACAAGAATGGTTCTACTGTGCAATGAATGTTAATGGTTTTGCTATGAAATGAATACTAATGGTTTTGCTATGAAATGAATGTAACAATTTTTTGTGTGCTATGGGAATTACTTCTGTCTATTATTTCCCTGTAGCTTACATTAAGAGGCGGAAATATGCAGCTGCTGTTCCAGCAGTCCTATGTGAAATTTTGATCTCTGACACCTTGCAGGGAAGTGCCATTGTAATAGGGTACTCTTCAGGCAGTAGAAGTGTGCAGCAAGAGACATTTAGCGTGGAAATCTTCACAAATATTTGGACAATGATTGCACTAAAGAACGAACAATTATCTAGCAAGCCTCTTTACATGTGAGGTTTAGTAGGCAACTTTTTCCAACTATGATTTAATTTCCCCAAAGCACAGTCATTTGCTAATTCCATTTACCTCCATGCCTATTTTATTTCAAGGAGAGTCCCTCAAAGATTTTCTCATGGCTACTCTTCAAGGAGACATAGTGCTATCTGTGTTTTTGTCTTAAGAACAAATAGTCATGTTGCATACATGGTTCAACATGTGAATCATTTCTCAGGGAAAGTGCATCTTTTTCTGATCAAAGACTTGAGTCTTCTGTAAATAATCAAATCACTTTTATGAGAATGTTTTCATCGTTGATGTTTGACATTCTGCTGAAATGTTTCACACAGGAATGCACTATTTATGTTTGAGTTTTTGGCTTATGCTTTGGAGTAAGAACATGGATTTCAATTCCCTATAAATGAATGCATGAATATGCATTTGTGCGTTTACAGTGCTTTAATAAGGATCCTTAAGGGTCTTGTGTGAGTAAATCTAGCAGAAAAAGGAAGGCACAGAAATTCTGGACAAGTATGTCAGGCTAGTTAAATCACAAGTACTGGCTGTAACAGTATTATGCCGAGTGGCTGATCTTGTGACTTGTGACCTGCAGATTTCACTAAGATTGATTTTGTGAGCAAAAATGGCCTTATGTAAGATCAAGGGCCTTAAATCTGGTTAGCAGTAAATATAATATATGCGAATACTAGTAATGACTGCTTGGTGAAAGCTTGTTAGATTGGTGGACTCTTAACAGAAAAATGTATGTCAGTATAAAACCACAAGAACAATTGGAAGAGAAAGACCCTGTCCTTGGTTGTTTTCATGCGAATAATACACTCTGCACATTCTGTCAGCACGGGATGTTATTCTGCCCAAGTGGAGAGTGGTTTGCGTGTGTATTTCTGTGTAGATTTTTCTCTCTTTGCTGTACAATTCCTTATTCAGTGTTCAATTTATTCTTTACACAATGGTTCATCCTTTAAGGTGGCCAACATGAACAGAGGCCCTGTGGGATAAAATGAAAGGGAATCTGGGTGTTTTGAAGATGTGTATACCTTTGGCTTAGGTTCTAAGAGCATCTAGAAGTTTTCTGCTAAAGAAACCTCCTTGATTAATGCTGCTTGAGGCTCTTGAAGTGTAGCCTTTGCTAGGTTACAAAAAAGACTGTGAAAGGTAGACGTCATAGTGTATAGGTGTGGATGCTTTGAAGTCAAAAAAAGCAGATTAATACATATTGTGTCTTTATGCATTTTTTTCTAAAACTGCCTATACCTTAGTGGACAAATATTGATATAGAAAAACTGATATTCACTCTACGTTTTTACTTTTAATCTTTTTCTGTTTTCACTTTTCCTCCTCTTGTCAGTCTATGTGTGATCATTGCTGCTGACTGCTGAACTATAACATCTCTATGGATAAACTAAAGGAACCTAACCTGATGTTCGTCTCACTGACTGGATTAGCAATAGTCTAAAAAAAAACCTCCAAACACAAATGTTACATTGCAGATGTATCTTATCAAGCTGCTCCTTTTTAGCTGTTTCCCTTCTTGGGCATTAAATGACTTTTGGGCAGTGTTTTTGAAAGTTTATCTCCTCTTTTGGCTTTCTGATGCCTTTTTGCACAGACTTGACCCAGCTGTGTTAGGAGTATTTGGGATCGTTGGGCTGCTGTTCTGCAGGCACAACAAGTATTACTAGTAGACCTGCAATAACTGTATTTCCAGGCACTGGTATGAAATAAAAGAATCTGGTTTGCTCTTCCGGTCTCAGCAAAGAGATTTGAATGCCTCATGACAGTGACTTATGCAATTTTGCAATCCTAGTTAATTTTTGAACAAAATAGTAGATAAAAATATCTTCCAGAATAATGCTGGGTTCCTGAAATCCTAGCTTAGGAATTTTGGAGAATAAAGAGGATTCCTCTAGTTTAAAAGCTATACAATATTTATTGCAAACCTGCTCCCTTGAAAATGTTTGCGAAATATTTACTTGATATGTGGGAATATTGCAGAACCTGTATAAATTTGTTTTATTTTCAGCATGAAATGTGAATCCTTTTAATTTATGACTCATAAAACCACTGTGGCAATGACACTGAAGTCTGTAGTTTGGAGCTAGGATCAAACTGAAGAAAGGAAGAACAGATGTTAATTCACCAAAAGATTAATTCCCTGTGATTCTATTCCCTAAGTGGTTTATGATACAAGCAACACATGGTTTGAAGATAAAGCTGAGGAAAATGAAGTACGATAGGAATGACTTGGCTGTCGCTTTCAAAGAAATATATAAATGCATGAAAGGGAGAGGGTTGTTTCTGTTTGTGCTTGAGCACATTTCCCTGTAGGGAGACGTGTCAGATGCTATGGAAATAAAGAGCAACTTCTTTGGCATGTTGTACATTGATTGCTCTGTCATGGACAGTGATCTCTGAATTGATCTGATGTTCTGTCACAGTTCATGCCCTGTCTTTTGCCTTAATGCAGCACTAATGGCAGTTGTGATAAGCCGAAATATTACTTAAAATATATTTAATCTCAGCAAGTAAGAAATAGTGCTTCATCAGACCAGAAGTGTTGCCAGTCAGTGCTGTTAGTGCAAACTCACACAGGCAATGTGAACATACTAATTTGAGCATTAGGGAACTTTTATTTGAACATATTTGTTGCGGTGAGCCACGGCTTACGCCAGGGGACACTGAAACCGGCTGGGCAAAAGGTCCAGTGGTTCACTACCACTGAGGCCTCTGAGCCCTAAAATGGCTGATCCTTCTTCCCCTCAGGCAATCTTGGCGGGAAAAACCATTGCCTGAGTGGGAAAGACGTGCCATCCAGCCCTGGCTCCATGGCCGCCGCCTCTCCCTCCCCCGGTTACCTCACTGTTTTCCCACTGGCCTGTGTACTCCCTCTCCGCTCCCCTCATTCCCAGTGGGCTGTTCCCTCACAGTCCCCACCTCTGTAACGCCCCTCATGGCCATTGTTATTGGTTGATCTCTCTCAGCACCACCCTGATCAGGGGGTATAAAGCCTCCTGTCAGAGGCGCTCTTGGGGGTTTTTCTGTTGCCTGTTCCCCTGTTAATAAGCCTGCACCTGCTTCACCCTCAAGCCTCCCCCGCTGCCTCCTTCTCTCCTTGCGCCCTTTCCATCGGTGGCTGAGGCGAGCCCCTGCTGGGCCTCGCCCAACCTCCCGCACCTGGACAGCGCCTGTCCTCAGCGGTGACCACAGCCAAGTGCCCGGTCTCCAACCTAGGAGAGCTAGCCTTTGGGTCGGCACCGCAGCGCATATTGTACGTGCCTAGGCAATGTGTTTTTACTGAGAGGTATAAAAAAAGTTCCACTCACTGTGTCTTCTGTGCTTAGTTGAACTTGTAGGTCTGTCTCTCAAATTTTCTTTAATGAGTAGAAGTGCATTGTTTCACATTTCCCAACCTCTACTCCATGTGAAAAAAAAATTAGAAACATCGTAAAATAAAAAAAAAAAAAAAACAGATCAAAATATTTTCATTTTAGTCTCTGCAATGATTTCAGGACTTTTTCATTGAGCAGTTTTGTTTCTTTAACTGCATTCATTTTAACAATGTGCTAGGCTTCTTGGTCCGGGACTGTATTCCTGTGTGATGTGTTCTGCAGCTCTGTGGAATGTTTGCCTGCCTTCATATCACTGACTCTAGTTAAAATGTTTTTTTCTGCTTATAAATGAAAGAATGCAAGTATTTCTTTTACCAAACATGCTTAGAAGTTCAGGGAAACCCGTGCTTGAAAGACAGAATTATTTTGGAAAAGTTATTTTCCAATTGATGCTGAAGCCTAACACTAAACACTGTGTATGAGCTATGTAGGTATTGGAACACAGACTGCACAACACAAAGTGCTGGCAGATGCTTGGTGGTGTTCCTTAAATACAAAATGCACTGCCTGCCAATACTTTGGAGCAGACTGTATGTCTGTTGCAAAATGCCCACGTTATCTCATGGAACAACTGGAATCTGGCCTTCTGTGAAGTGATGGGAATCCAGCTTCAAGGATTTCTTATATGAAGAGTTAATTTCAAGTGATTTTGCTATTATGGCAAGAGTGCAACTCAGTTGGAAATAGTCTGTGTAACACCCTGTCCCTTGGAAGCTCTCCCATCTGTGGGGAGCAAAGGCACGTTTAATTTCATGGAAGAAAATCCCTTTTTCCTTCTCCCGTCTCTTGAACTTAAGCAGGCACTTAACATTTTTTCCTGCAGAACTGTTTGTATCAATGACTGGTTTGTTCAAAAGATGCAAAAAAACCCTTCTAATGATTAGTTCAGGATGTACCTTGTAAATGAAAAATGGATCCCTCATTTCCTCTCCTTGGAATGCTGTTCAGTCTCCAGTGTGTTCTAAGTTTATTGCAGGCCATTTTCTTTTCAGATAAAATTGTTCCCGAGGCAGTTAAGAACCATAACTTATATTAGTTGTTATGTTTCTTCCGTTTTTTTGGGAAGAAGGCTAAGTTAGAAGCTCAGCAGCTACAAAAATACCCCAACACTCCAGCTTCTTTTATTTCTTAATTTAAAGACAAGCTTGTAGGGTTTTGAAGGAAGGGAGCTTTGTATCTTCCATTCTTTATGATAACAGTGACTGGGACTTCTTTCCCCTGCACCAGAGCCTCTCTCCTGTCACTTGTAACAGGCTGCAGTCCCCATGTGGGTCATGGGTCCTTGCTGTGGCCATCAGCACTTGGTCAGCTTGAGAAGGCCCCACTTTAGCTGTAGCAATGCTGGGTAGGGTGAAGAGATGTTGAGAAAGCTGCCAAAGATAAGTTTGAAGTGTTTGACAAAATAATAGGGATTTTAAGGACAAGTGCTGCAGAACACATATGCTTTTGGTTTAATGAAATTGCTTGGAAAATAATTTTCATTTCCAGGCATGGATACTGGGAAGGAACAACACAACAGGTGTTGTGGTTTTTTTTCTAGTTTTCTCTTCCCTGGAGATTTCTAGTTTTGCTCTTCCCTGGAGACTCTCTGTCTTCCCTTCTGGATCTTTTTCCTCTTAGCTGTGTGCTGCTTAAGTCTTTCTTTCTGTGAATGTACAATTTTTGTGAGAATGCTGCTATGTTCCTAGTTGGGACACATCCTCCTTTTTTTTGAGGCCTGACCATGCCAGAGTAAGTTCTGAGTCTAGGAACAAGTCAAAGGGAAGATTCCAGAAGGCAAGATTTGGTATGTAGTAGCTTCTACTGAAAAAAAGGAGTGTTTTGGGGCTTGTACATTGGTAAACTTAGCAGAAATTTTCCACTTTATTTGCTTTATTTTCATTTAACTTTATTGGCAAAATTTCTTGTTTTTTGTGGCTGTGGCTTCTCTTAGGAGCTGTTTTCTAGTCTGTCAGACAAAACCAAGGGGGATTTGGGGGCAGTGAAGAAGAGGGGAGAGTAAAATGGGAATATAATCAGGTCATTGTTAGCTTAGCATACTGCATTCAGTACTAATTTACTGCATTCAGTACTAATTTACTTTATTCTGGGCTGGTGAAGTTGTACCTTTGATTTGCTTTCCCAAATCTGTAAAAAGCATTTTATGGGAGTTTGGGAAAAATTACTTAACACTACTATATTGTGAAATGGAATTATTCTCTTATTTAAAAGTTACTTAGAAATTATAAAAAGATACTACAAAATAGCATAGATACGAAATAGATGCCCTGAACCTTGTCATTGTTTCCCTGAATATGGTTCAAAGAAACCCAGTTACAGTCTTTTCAGGGTACTGCATGCTTGTTTTCTCTACTAACATCAGGCAAGATTTACATTGCCAATAGCAAACAACAAATTCTGAGTGATGCAGGGAGCACCGGTGTCAAGAAATATCCAACCCTGCTTTCTCAGAACTTGTAAAATCTGACCAAATTTCCATTTCGCACATAATTTGCTAGCCTTTCAATGGCGTCTTATGTTGTCTCAGACCTCTCTATAAAAGTTTCAGTCTGATTTAAAAGTATTTTTACACTGAATTTAGGTATTTGACAGAGGTTTTGTTTTGTATTGTTATGCAAAAAACCACAAAAATTTTCAACTGCCAAAATCTAAATTGTTGCTTAAACTTTTTTGATCATCTTCTGCAGGGCAAACCAATGTTATAGTCTGGCATTAGAATTTCTTTGTGTTTCTTCTTTGATACCATTTCTTGAGTCAGGCTATGCCTCCCTTTTGCAGTTATAAGTCAGGATAGTAAATGGAAGAGAATGGGAGCCAGGATCTCTAATCCCCAATCTGACAGTTCTGGCTTTAGGCAAGTCACTTAAATTGTGTCTCAGATTCCCATAAAATGGGATAACATGTCTCCTGCTCATCAGGGTATTGTATGAATCGATTTACATTTCTAAGATTTTGCAGAATGCTTCATGTTGCTGCATTTTACTCAACCTCCTGCTGCACTCCCCACCCCCTGCTGATTTCTGGTTTTGCATTGGCCAAAAGAGACGTGATGAAGAGAAGTATTTCTAATTAATATTCAGAAAGATCAAATTAAAAATGAATATAAATACAAAGTTGCCACTTAGAGCAATATTGTCATGTGAATGCAAATTCACAAGTCAAGAAAGTGGCCCAGGGTCATTTTTCTCTTATGGCCTCTTGTCAGGAATCTGATAGGTAAAGGGGATATGTGTTGGAATTGAACAGACATTGGGGAAGGTGTGAGAGCAGCAGGCTCATTATGCCCTGTGCTATACCATTTGCATAACACTTGTGTCATTTTTGAGCCAGTAGCTGTTGTGGCTCCTCCAGGGTAATTTTGTCCCTGCTCTGGAATATGTCCTCTGTTATAGGAGTTTTGTTTGTACAGCCCTGTCTGTTCTACTGAAAGTACAGCTGGAGTGTGTCACAGACGCAATGCAGGATGTCTGTTGGCAAGCTCCGATGGCAGGTTTTAAACGATGCCTTAGCAGCTTCACTGCATTTTTCTTAGATTTAAATTGTCTGGCCCTATGTTTACCTGTCTGGAACTCAGCACAAATTCTAGATGGCTTGGGAAGAACTCATGAATCATTTAATTACCTTTTATGAGCCAGACCAATGATGAGCACAGGCTGGACCATCTTATGTAGGCAACTATGGCTGCAGATGCAATTGGAGCCAAAGCCTGTTATCCCTCTAGTGTAGATGGAGCAAATGCCATCAGAACACCCCAAATACTAATCAAGCAAAATAACACTTCTGTAGGGAAATTGTCTATATCAGAAATTCTGACTAAGTGAAAACCTGCTGAGCAGTATATGTGATTTGAATTGAACAGGTGCAGCTTCATCAGTGAAACTTGGAAATGCAGAACAAGACAAAGCCTTAACCTGACTATTAGTTTTCAGAAAATATTCCCTGTGTGTATATTTTAAATGCTAATTTTAATCAGTGTAAGAGACATCTAAACTAGTCATGGAGCCGCAGTCCTCCTGAGAGCAATAGGATTTACAGTGTAGCCTGTTGTCTGATGAGCCTCCTCAGCAGTCATATGAAGAGATGCTTAAATGAGAAAGTATTGTATTTTGGCAGCTTGTGACTTTGAAAATGTTTCCAGCTGTTTCTCTGAATTTAAAATACTGAAAACTGTAGGTTTCTAAGTATTTGGATATTTGCTGCTACAGAAATCCTTGTTTGCTTGTGGTACTCTGTGTTCAGGGCACTAATGAAACTCCTGGTCAGATAAAAGTAAGAAAAGCTGGGAGAGGGAATAAAAAAGGAGTGTAAGGAAAGTAACAAAACAGTTGTGTGCCATTATACCATATGGGAGACAGCAGTGTGCTACAGGAAAACAGCAAATGATGTTGTTTGCTGTGAAGTGTGAGAAGAAATCTTTCCCTTTATGTACTATGATTTTTATCTGCCTGTAATTGCTGTCAGCAGTCTGCATGGATTTATTTATTACCTTAGAAAATATCACTCTGATCTGAACTATATTGTGGGGTTGGGGTTTTTTGTTTGGTTGTTGTTGTTGTTGTTGTTTTGTTGTTGTTTTGTTTTGGTTTGATTTTTTGTATTCTCAAGCAGGCAAATTTCAAGAGTGCCCAGAAATAAAATATACAAAGTGGTACTGCTTATTTTTTCTTCCTATCCATAAAACATTTCTTAAATTAGCATTACAGAATAATGTCAGCCTCTATAGTTGTGGGCAAAGTAATTCTGATCAAACCCCTGCAGGCCTTGGTAGCCATGTAACTGCACTATTCTTATGCTATAGAAATGATATGGTTGAGAGCTCAAAAACCTCCCAGAGACGGTAGAATGTTGTCAGCTCTTTGAGTAATGGATGCATAAGAGTTTGTGGTTTTTCAGGTAAGGGCTGTGTGGTTTAAATACCCAACAATATTCTGGAGATTTTCTCAGGAAAAGCTGATTTGAAAATTTTTGCTAAGAATAGGGACAGCTGAAAAAAAGAAGAAGTGAGAAAAGGTGAATAAATTCAGGAAGGACAGAATGATTGAAAATGAAAACCTGTTTAAAAATTTTAAAAGTCCTCTGTGACTGAAGAAACTCTGGTGGATAATGTAATTCAATTGAACAAGAAAGCATCATGAAATTGAGCCAACACTTTTGATTAGTTGTGAGATCAGTGTCTCTTCAGAGGGAAATCAGATAAAATTTGAATAGTGGTAGTGTCTTTAATGAAGTATTTTGACTAGTTTTTGTTTTGAACTTAGATTTCTGTGTATGTACAAATACACTGTATTAGCAGAAAAAGGCATCAAAACCAAAAATATATTCATTGTAAAAATGAAATCTGTCTTTCACAACTATGGTTATGTGTGGAACTTTAAATCAAAAATAATATTCAGTAATGAATGGAAAGCAAACTGATTGATAAATATCATGACAAGAGTCAGACTGGGTCTATTTTGCTCAATATCCGTTCTGTGACAAGGGCCAGCTACAGATGTTTGGAAAAGAGGCAGGAGGAGTGAAACAGAATAATTTCCAGTCTTTCTAGAGGGAACACTGGCAGATTCCAGAGATTTGTGGTTCAGGAACTTCCTGCTTTAGAGTTAGTCACTGCTTTATATGGGAGGAAAAACTAGATGCTGTGGAATCCGTGTTTGTAAATTACTGTAAATTGGTTCCGATGGGTTTTGTTAGCTCAATTCCTGCCTAGTGAAGGCTCGGTGCACAAGCATATGTGTGAATTAACCTTTCCATTTGCAAAATGGTACTCTCGTAGAGAGAAAAACAGGACAGAGAGAGTTTGAATTGCTTTTTTATCCCCAGAAGTAACACTCCTTTCAAAATTCCTTGAGACAAAATTATCCCTTACAGGAATAGCTTATTAGAATAATATGGTCTGTATTTACTGCTTAGTAAGTTGATGTCTGATTGACTTGATTCAAAGTAGACTGTCTGAAACCTTAAACTTTATTCAGTCTTGGTGTAGATTAGCCAAATGATCAGCAAATATTAAATATTTAAATTAAGAACATTATAAGCTAATTCTGGGAAGATGGCCAGAAATAAAACAGTGCAGGGGAAGCTTGAACACAGTTAAAAACTAGAAGAAGCCAAGAAGTTTTCTTCATTAAAAAGCATTCCTGAGTCAACATTTTATTATCTTTTCAACATCTTTTTGCTGTGCAGAGTGTGCTGGGGAGGTTCAGTGATGTTGGGGATCTTGTGATACTTACCAGATGGTGTTTACTATAGTTGTCTTGTTAGTTAGGTCTTATAATTGAAACTCTTTTCATTTTAAGTAATGCAAAGAAAGAGTATAAAAGGTATAACAATTAAAAATTCCAAGTATTGAATCTATGGTTCCATTAACTATTGTCTGAAAAAGAGATACTATATGTATATTTGCATATTTTATGGAAAAGTTACTAACTGGAGCAGCAATAGTTTTATTGATTTTTGTAACACACACCTTCTGAGGGTATTTCTCTAGCTCTGAGACTGTATTTCTTAAAAAGAACCCAAACAGTGCAATAAGTGCTAGAGGTAGTTACTAGCACTACTGTTTCTCTGTTAAGTTTATTTATGTGTTGTAATTGCCCTGTGCCTTGATATTTTGTATGCCAGACTGTTGCTATGCACTCTTGGATGTACATGAAAGAGGGGAGTACGTGCTGAGTACATTTCTTAATAATTCTGAATAATTGGTGCTCGTTTATTAAGCAGGCACTGCTGCAATTGATGCCCAAGGGATGAAGAATGAGCTTCATGGGTGATGGGTGAATGCTTAGTACCGTGAAATGAAAATGTTTAATTCATGTCTATTACTTTTCCATTTACTTACATGAGAACTAGTGTAAAATAGAGCTGAAAACTTGCTCAGTTTGGATTGCCTATGAACAGATTTATTCCAGGATTAATTACCTCAATTGCATGCAGTTTTCCCTTCCCAATTTTATTGACACTGACTGGACAATACTGTCATTTGGTTTCAGTTATACAAAGGAGTTAATCAGCCCAAGTGCTCTTAAGATCAGGCACTTTGTCTAGATGTAGGATACATAATTATCACTTTGATGTGATGTTAATCTTCTTCTAATCTTTGCCCCTTCCAAAAATAGTATACAGGAGGAAGCACTTCAACTTTTTAGGAGACATTTGCTGTACTTTTGATTTCCTTTTCCTGTTCTAATTTTGTTCTTCCTTCTCAGATTCCAGGCCATTTCCTAAGTACTTTTTTTTTTCTGCAACAATCTAGAAAATTTGGATAACTTTTGTTAAATAGTCAGAATTTTTTTGTTTAATCTCTTCGGGTTCTGTGTTCTATGACATAGCTTTGTGTTCAGCCTCAGAGAACAATTTGTTTTGTAAGTTTCATTTTCATTATCAATTTATTTCTAAAAACACAGGGTGATTTGGTTTTATCACTCTAATATTGATTATTCCATGAGCTTTAATCATATACTTAAGTAATACACTATGTGCTCTAAAATACTGAAGAGATGTCAAGAATATAAAATGAATCTGATTCTTATTAGTTACTCGGCTTTTCCATCCCAAGTAAGTGTGGAACTGTAATTTTTTCAAATGCACAAATACGATGCTAAAAGTTTAGGTCTTTTTCTGAAGTTATGGGCAAATAAACCTCCTGCATCATACATATGTCTTCTATGGCATTAGGACAGTGTTCTGGGTAACTTTAAATTTGTGCTGGCTGACCTCAATAAGCATTCTTTTAACTTGAAAAAGCTGAGTAACATGTTAAGGAACTCCTTGAAAAATGAAGAGCAGCAGCACTGTTTCAAATAATCTCACCATGGGGTACTTTGTTTGGCTACTGCAAGGGTTAATCGCAGTAATTGTGTGTAGGATCTCTAGGTTGTTTGCTCATTGATACCCTTAATGGGGTCGCTGGTTTACATAATCTCTGTACTGACAAGCATTTCATTGACTTTTCTCTTAATGTAACCTAACACCTTCCCAATTACCTTTGTGAAACCACACCTGCAGCAGAAGACTTGTGTGCCTTGTTGCTGGTCTAGCATGTGTGGAATCTGCAGGTAACTCTGGCATTGTGCTGGACTCATTTCCATTACCCTGGAACGTTTGGTGTGATCAAGCTCTCATCCTCACCCTGAATGAAAGCTTCCTCTAGAGTTACTATCTCTGCATCATTTTTAATCCTTATAGTTTCAGCACTGCAGCAAGATCATGTGGCAGGTATTCAAGAAAGGCTTGGAGCAAGTACAGAGGCACAGGTGGTACCTGGCTCTGTCATAATTCATTCATGTTGCAACATCTATTGTCAAAATGTTACTAAAAAGCTTACTCCAGGTGTATTCAGATGTATTTAACTCATTCCTTAACAATTTGGCATATTTTAGGTTTTTTTACAGAAAAAAATCTACTTCAAATGTACCAGCTGTAACATTGCTTTACAAATTGCCTCTTTCAGCCATGACTTCATTTTATTCCTGGTTTAGTTTCACCTCATGTGGAAAAATTGGATTTAAACTCTGAAAATGCTGCTGTCATTTTCTCCCATCTCAGTCGCCTTCAGTTTGATGTTTTCAGGACACGATGTGACTGGAATGGGCCTGTTGAAAGTGGCTTGTTTTGTGTCATCTTAACTCCATTTCAGCCTTCATCTGATATGTGATTCCTCAATCTTTAAAACTGTTCATGCCATTTTTATAATGCTTCCTGCTTTTACCTCTTAATAATGAGGGCCTTGGCACATAAAGAAGGTGGATTTCTCTATCTGTGCTCATAACAGCTGAAGGTGTGATAATTTTTTTTTTTGGTGGGAAACTTTGAATACTTAAAGGCAGAGCTTTTTAAGCTCCGGTTTAAGTCATTGTATTGAAAGGTACTAATATTGGTTCCTGTATTTCTACTGAGGGAAGAATAGGGGGGCTGTGCCTAAATATCTTAAACAGTCTCGGGGCAGGAACTCAGCTTTTAGGCAGATCCTGCAGTTTTGACAGCAACAGCAGGAGTGGTTTCATCACAAACTGAGAACAGTTAAGTCCCGTGGTTTGGATGAACATTTGCCTGTTGCTGCTTGTGCCTGCTTTTTGCTGTCTCTCCCCACTCCCTTCAGCATTGCTGCAGTTCTCAAATCTTTACTTACAGCAAATATGTATACTCTTAAAGCTGCCTGGCAAGTGTGAAAGAGGAATGAATTAGTGAATTTTCTCTTTTCCCAGGAGGTGCAGTACTAGTAAGCCTCATTTGTTTGGAGTGACAGAGTTGGTGCAGCTCCTGTTGAAGGAGGTCATGGTGAGCTGTCCTCCACCTGCAGAGGCAGGCAGGCAGTCCTGGGACCTGAGCTTGCAGGGAGAGGGTTTGAGCAGCTGTTTGGAGTCTGGAATTTTTGTTGGTTGGAAAAGGTTGTGTTGAACTGCCTCTAGTTCAACTGCTGCAACTCATAGCTCTAAACATTAAAAATATTTTTTGTAGAAGCTGTATTTTTTATGAATGTAGGAAAATCCCTAAGTAAGAACCTCTAGTGAAACAGAAGTTTGAAGACAAAATGGGAATAGATTGGATGTGGAACTTTAACTCTCATGAGAAATACAGGAAATGCATCATTAAACTATGAAGAGATGAGCTGTGCAAACATGAAAGCCATAAAAACCACTCTGTGGGAAGAAAAACAACAGAAAAGTAATAGGTGCATGGTCTGACTGTCAGAGGTGCTCAGCACTCCTATCAGTCACTGTCAGAAAGCTGTGCAGCTCCATGGCATATCCAAAGTCACCAGAGGCAGTAAAAGATGGACACATTTTTGGTTCTAATTTTCAAAAAATCAAAGAATGTAGAAAATAGTAACAAGTCAGGTGGTCTTGTTGTCTGCTGCATGTAAGATACCTGGTTCGTTACAACGTGAAGCCTGCAACGTGTACTTTCAGTGCTTACAAATTTAAGAGAACCATGTTCCTTTGACAAGTTTACCACACACAACAATATCACTTCATGGTTTGGGAATGAAGATCATCTGACTTCTCACAGGAAAAGCACAATTAGAGACCTTAGAAACAGATTAAAGCAAACTAAATGAAAGCATTTTCCTCAATTGACACGCTTGAAGGAGGAAAGATGGTGTCAGCAAACAGCATAAGTATATTGCTAGATTTTTCTTACTTGTACAAAAGTTGTCTTTTCACTGAAAAAATAACTTTTCAGGGCATTGGTAATAAAATTGAGAAGTGCAGTGAAAGTAAAATATTTTATATACTTGAAGAATAAAAAAGCTATTAAGAAATATATGTGCAAGGAAGATATTAATTTTACCACTAGCACATCAAGACTGATTATCTAATTTTCTCCCATTTCTGGGAACAGTACAAAAAAAAGACAGGATTTCTTTGATGTAAATGAAAAATGAGTGAAGAAGATGAATTAATATAAATTGTAATTCATATAACTGCTGTAGACTATTCAGTAGAAAACACTTTTGTATCAGAAGTGCAACTAATAGCTGTAGTTCTGCATGGAATTTTGTTACTCATTTCAGCTGTATAATTCAAAATATTATTTAGACCTTACTCCTGTGAGGAACTTAATGCCTTTCTGCAATATATAGAATGTCTTTGGAGACATTTTACAACTTGAACTGAGCTCAGAGTGACTAAAAGTTTGTTGTTCAAATAAATAGAGGAGTCATTCATCAATAGAATCCATTATCTAAGATCTTGTAAAATTGGAGGAAGAGAAAGGTGTCAGGGTACTAAGTACTGATCATAGGGGTCAGACTTAAGCAAATGTCTTTGTCCGGCTTCATGCAGAGCAGCTCTGGCAGCTGCAGGGCTCAGGCTCTGGGAGTCACGAGTACCTTGTTCCTGCAGGTGATCAGAGCTATGCAACAAGGGAAAGAACTGGGAAGTACCTTCATGTCTGCATGCACTGATCTGCTTTTGTGTGGGTTCTGTAAGGTAACGCTGAAATATTTTATTTACAGAAAAAGTGGTTATAGAAAGACAAGGAGAGCACACTGAACTTGAAAATAGGCATTATGAAGGCATTTATTTTTTCAGTCAGCTTGAGCTGATAATGGAAATGTTCATGTAATATGAATCAGAATATTGGCTTCTACTATTAGACTAGAAATGCACATTTGGGGAATGAGTTTATTTTCTTAAATGTAACTGTCATTGATGTAGTACTAAATGTCTTTTAAAAATAGAAGAAAATAAGCACTAAATCCATTACTTGTAAAAACAAATATTTTTCCACTGCTGATAGTTTTAAAATTTCTACAGTAACTTCGAAGGAAATTTGGCTTTTAAAGATGCGACAAAGCAGAATGGGCTTTGGTGCTTGTTACATTGCTGGTAGTTATTGTTCCAGTACAGCAATTTCAGCAAATACTCATTTTAATCAGCGTAGACATATGAAAAAAAAGATCTAGAGGAAATGAATAGGGTTGCACAGCATGTCACCCATATTTTAATTCTCATGTCTGCAGGTCCAGATTTGCACTTAAAATTTTATTTGAATGGAATTGTTTTCAATTGCCCTAACGTATTCAGCTGTTTTTCTGTTGTCATAAGTTTACTGATGTGATGTTTTGTAATGATGTGTTGTACTTGCCTACCAAAATTAGGATTAGAAAGGCTGAATAGTGCCCTTCTATTCGAATCAGTTTGGTTTGACAGGTCCATAATTACTGTCTGTTTGCAAACAGTTGTAACTTTACCTTAATGAGGTTAAACTTTCTAATTTTTATGACTGGAACAGGCAGTGGGTGTTAAATCTTTGGAAGGCAAAGTTAGACAAAATTAGTTTGGTTATGACTGAATTTATTTTCAAGTCTTGTTTATTCAGCTGAAATGTTCTTTTTAGCTGATGTTGGAGCACTATCTCAGGTAGGAAAATAAAGCTAGCCTTTCAGAAATTCTGTTATGAGACTGCTTAGGCCTAACTTAGTCAATCTTCCCGAAGTTTATACTATTTACTAATATAAATTTCATATTTTATGTAGTATTTTGCTTATGGACTCTTTCCAGCAAAAATTAGCTTCATGTGTATGTATACTCTGCAAAATCAATTGGTAGCTACTGTCATTGCCCACGAAAAAGAAATGCTGTCAATATTTGCAAATCGTTTGAATTTAAGTCAATTTAGCCTTACCACTTGCAATTTCTGAGCTATACTGCCTTCCTCTGAAAGGGAGCAGCTATGTGCTTAAAGTCAACTTGCATCTCTTGGAAATGCTTAACACTGTTAATATATCTCAGCATGTAAATGCTTTGCTATCTTGAGAATAAATTGGCTGCTGGTGTCCCTTAGAGCTGGATGCTGCTGCGTATATTTATCATAGTATTTAACCTGCTGCATACTTATTTTGTAGGCTAAATCTACTTCCCCTGTGAGCACATGCACTCAACCAACAGCGGTGTCAGTGGGAGAACAGGCTTTGCTCCTGTTTTAACAGGCAGTCAGCCCCCTGTAGAAGACTGCTAACCTAGATCTGCCAGCTTGGACTGTTCATCTACTTCCTCCAGGCAAAAGAACCCAGTTTAAAGTTAACCCAGTTTTAAGTTGTAGACAGCAGGTCTTTGCTCCCGTTTCATCTTGACTGAAATAAAAGAACACTTTTAGGATACCATTAGTGATGCTTGCATATGGAGGTATTTCCCTTTGAACTTTAGAAATTACCCTCTTCAGAGCAAGTGTGAGCAAGCACCACCTATATAAAGTCTTTCAGTGAATGTCTTGCACAAAAAGCAAACTTAGGTAAGGCTGTGACTGACACAACCTCATGTCAGTCATGTATAACTGCAATGGGAAGTTCTTCACAAATCTTAATGTCAGAATCTTGCTTTAAAACAAACACACAGGCCCTGAGTCCAAACATACATTAAATGTTAATGTGCTGATAGAAAGGAGCCTGTGGTTATCTGCTAAAAGCCATGCATAGGCAAATAAGATGTGTTAAAAGCATAACTGTTTTATTGCACTCAGATGACTAGAACAGCTCTTATTAGTGTTTCTGCAGAGATAAAATACAAAACAGAATTATTATACCTAATGTGCCCATAAATTTGCATGACAAAAATTTTCCCCAACAGCAGGTATAATGAAAAAACATCCAGAAGAATGTAAAGACCATTTATTACTTCAGTGGACTAAGTATAGATTTTGATGTGGCTTATTTCCATTTGTTTTATATTGGTGAAGACAGTGTAAGGGGACTCAGGAGAACAATATAAATGATGTGTGATGCCTTTTTTGGCCTGGGAGGATGAAGTGGAGAAGAAACACTTTACAGCATAGCTTTGTCTATAGGGTAGTTTGGAGAAATACCATTGATTACAAAATTATATTGAGTGGCTTTTGAAAATGCTTAAGATTGGACAAGTTTGAAAGGATGTTTGAGCTGCTGGGAGAGATTTTGCATCTTTAACTTACAATTTTTGTCACAAGTATATCTGTCATTTGTCCCATTGACAAGGGTCAATTATTCAAAATCAGAAGACTTCTAGCCATGAACAAAAAATTAATTATACACTTTATAACTTGTGTGCATCACTATTGACTGAGTTGGCTTTCCTGTAGCCTGGTCAAATCAGATGGTGGAGTGGGTGGGTTTTCATTGTGTGTAGAACTGTGTGATTCAGATGATTAACACAGTGTTGTTCTAGTGGACAATAAATGTGTAGTTCTCTCCCTCAAATACTGTACCAGAGAGTAGTTAGTCGGATTTATTGCTAGGATCAGGCTGTGGGATGGAGAGCTGATTTGTGCAATATGCTAACTTTTCCATTTAATTGTACTGCCCAAAACCCAGGGTTATGACTTTCACAGAAGACAGAAGAGGCAGGTGGGAAAAAATCTGTAGAAATCCTTCCACAGAACCATGCAGCATTATCTACTCAAATGCTGTTTGTATGGCATTTTACTCATGTTGTATCACTTGGACTAAGGCTGTTTGGACAGAGAACTATGTATTTAAATCAATTTTGTTTCATCTTGTCCATAGTATCATGGGTATGAAGTTTGAAACATGAAAAAGTAGTAATGCTCTGTAATGGCCAAACAACCCTGCCAGCCAATCTTGTTTCTTATACAAAGAGAGCAAAAATACTATTGTCACTTGGTCATTTCAGTCTGGGGTAACTGCAAGCAGATGCTAATTTAAATGACACTAATACAATCACAAGACCCAATAAGATTACATTCTGACATTGTAATTGAAGAGGAAAAGGCACTGTGAGCTCTGTGTAGTGTAGGAGAATTACGATATGAAGCACAGGGGGGATCTTTACCTTACTCTGAAGACACATAATACAAGAATTTTTTGCCATGCAACTACAAACCTGAGTCAGGGGAGACTTGGCTTCTCTATAAACAAAAATGCTGCCGGAATGTGATAAACTCGAAGAATAACAATCATAACGACAGGGATATAGATGTGTGTGTATATCAAGAGCTTTAAGTGGTTAATGTTTGTTTCTTTGCTATTAAAGCCCACATTGAAGTCAGTTTAACCAGTGGAAAAAGCTGCTGAAAAGCATTGCTAAATTTTTCCTAGGCTTCTGCTGCAAGTATAAATTTCAATATAAAGATTTGAAGGTTGGTGTTTCAATACCAAGTCTGGCATTCCTCCTAAACAAAGACCACCTTACTCCTGTGGTCCACTGTAAATCCTACAATAAAAAAAGGAAAGAGAGGACACTTAACTGTGAAGCTCAGTATTTATGTTTACATAAATAACACCATTTTGATTACATAAAAAACCAGAATTGTTGCTTATGTTTTGGATAGGTGCCATCCATGTTGCTTGTCAGCACTGGCAAAGCTACTTAGGCAGAGCTGGGGCTGGTAGAATGCTTTTAAAGCATTTTAAATCAGAAGGTCAATTTTGCAGCATTTTGAAAGTTCCAATTTAAATAAATAAATAAATATATTTGTCTCTACCCAAATATACTACAAGTTACAAATACAAGCAAATAGTAGGTATTAAATTGCTGCCAACAGACTAAAGAGTTTTCTCAATGAAAGAGACAGTTTGGATTGAAATGAAATCAAGGTCATGCCATATACTGTAAATGTTTACAAACAGTGCCTATTCTGGGCTTTTATTTAAACCTATGGGAAGATTTCTTGTTTCATGATTTAAAAGTGACTTTGCAGAGTTTTGTCAATAGATGTTTTGTTCAGATTCTGCAAATATTTATTTGTTAATCTATGAAGAGATACCGAAGTTGTGACAAACATGTATCAGGATGACAAAAATTCATTAGCCTTTATTATAGCCAAAGCTGAACCTCTGAAGTGATAATTCAAATTGTCATTTAAAATGCTAGCAAAATTGAGATTATGCCTGAGGAGAATCCCTCTATAGTCTGTTTTTTTGTTCACTGCTAGTAATTCACAGACTCCTGAGACTCCCTGTCTCTGTGTTTATCTTTGTGTGAGATTTGCAACTCTACAGCATTCTCCAATGTCAAATTGTAAGGTGAGGAGACTGGAAAAGGTAATTTTTATGCAATTCATCAACATCTGCCCCCTGTGTTTTTGGCCTTTTTACACCAAGTTCTTTTGGACTTTTTCTTCCCCATTTTTTACTACTGTAGGTATGACTTTACCATATTTTATGGTGCTGAACTTCCATGATCCAGCATCTGTTCTGAAGTAATAAGAATGCTGCAAAAACTCTCTTAATTTATTATTAGAGATTTCAATCAAAAAATATTTGATTTAGTGTGCTCTAAAAAAACCTGGAAGATAGTTTTATGTTTCTTTACCTGTGCAAATATTTAATATTTAAATGATATATTTTTGCTTAAGCAGTGATGTTGTTTGTTCTATGATTTAAATAGCGTGAAGTGGTTGCCTAACTAATGTTTCCCTAGCTGTGGTCATGAGAATTCTCCCCAAAATGAACTAATAGCTCTAATGACAGTAATTTATAAGGCAATGTTTGTTAAAAATGAAAATATTTTTTAAATAATGTCAGTTAAAAACCCCCAAAACATGGGAATTACATGCCCATCTATCATCACTCTCCCTCTTCTATACCACAATCCTGCTCTAGTACAGGTGTAATACTCTGCCACTGGCCCTACTTTGAAAGGAAACATTGAATACCTGCTTGAAAGGAGGTCTGTCAAAAAAAACCCCCCGTCAAACAAAAAAACCCCAAACACTTTCCCTTACCCCCATCCCCAGTACATGGAGCCACTCCGTGCTTTCAAGAAGCTTGGTTTCCATGGTGTGACATCCTGATGCCACCTGTTTGCACTGAGGGTTTCTTAATGCAGTGGGGGTTTCTTAAATTGCAGTGGCTGGGGAAGTGACTCGTGCCAGTTTAGAAATGGTTGCTGAATGCGATTTTACAGTTACTGTTCTCACTGTTTTACAAAATCCCACTGAGATTAATTAGTGCGAGGGATAAAAAAGGGCAGAGAAGACTTAGAAAGCTTCCAGCATTGCGTTCAGTATTGATGGCTAAAAGTATTGTGTTCCCCACAAGGGGAATTGATGTAATTTGTCTGAACACTCGGTGTCTGTAACGTCTTTGGGTTGTTTTCTGCAGGAGCTGGGCTCTCGCTTGAACAGACAGTAAATACCTGATGCAACTGTCAGTGTGGGTTTGTCAGCTTAGCATTGTTAATATAACAGTTTAAGTAATGCAGCACCCTGCAGAAGCATTCCTCTCCGGTTCTTTGTATAAGACTCCCTCAGCTGCAGTTCTCCTTCAGATACTGTGGTATTTAGTAGGGAAAAAGTCCTTTTTCCTCTCCTTTCCAAGACAAATGCAGGTAGGTGGTTAATCCTACTGCTGGAAGGTACCTTTCATGATTTGAAAACTGGACTACAAAGTGATACAAATAGAATATCTAATTATTCTGTTATGAAAACTTTGTGTCTGTTATTCCAGCAGATGGGCTCTTATCCTTAATTTTAATATGTAATTGCTGATGTAGGTTAAGGGCTCTGGCGTATTAGCAGTGGAGGTCATCAGTATTGCAGAGGATGTTTTAAATAGATAAGTAGATTTCCCCACACTGAGCTTCAAGACTATTGGACCCCTAGGTCTGTGCTCTGGAGGCTCTTGCATTACTGGTGAACCTTGTAGCACACTTCATTAATGAGGTTCATTTCTGGGATTCTGCCCGAAGTTCAGCTTGTGTTGAAATGTGTCACCAAAGCTTTTTGCTTAGTTTTTGCTAGATCTTATGTTGCCTCCTCAAAGTTTCTGCAGAACTCAAACCACCACCTGGCATGACAGGAACAGGTTTTGTTGGTATTGTCACTGAAGAATATCAGAATTTAGACCAAAAGCTTTCCTTTTTTTAATCTGGTTTCCATGGCATGGTGTCATAACACAGCCTTTTCATCAGCTGGCGGTTTTGGGGCCAGTATTCATTCTTTCATAGTTACTAATTGTCCTGTTATTAACTAGGCATTGTGTGCACCTTTCTTCCACTGGCCCTCTTTTTGTCAATAAATATGTTCTGTTGCTTTTTCTTGTTCATGTAATGACTTTGTGGATCTGTTCTCTGTCTTTGACTAGAGCAGCCAGGATGATTTGTTCGTTTCTGTATTGTTGGAAATGGAAAGTCTTCCTGTAACTCAGAGGTAGAGGGGTAAGAATTTAAAAAAAAACAAATCAGGGCCCAAAATTTCATTGATTATATGCTGGGTTTTGAAAACAGTGATTTTAGTTGATACACTTCTATTTTTCTCTCAAAGATCACAGAGTCTGGTAGTCCATTTGGTTCCTTGAAGCTGAGTAGGTTGTTTTCCTTTCTATGGCTTTGCTCATACAAAGAAGTTGTCTGACATAAGTAGAATAAAATATTCATTCTTGATTAGCTCAGAGTTTGGGCTACACAATACCATATTCTTGATCATATGTGATTATGTGCTTGCTTTATGATTATGTATTAACGGTGATCTGTGTTAATTTCTTGAACTTTAACATGAGAATTTTAAATGTTGAGGCACTCTTTTTTTTTTCTTTTTGTTCACTTTTCCTTGTAGCACCCTGCCCTTGTAATGTCTCACAGGGCAAGTTAAAAACATCAAATGAATTCCCCTCTTGCTGCTAACGTATCGTGAGGCATATGACTGCATTCCAGGTGCTGTTTAAAATCTGACAGAGATAAATTTAAGTTGGTGGTACAGTATAATAACAACAGAACTAGACAGATGTTTAACAAATAAAGTGAAAAAAGTTTCAGAGACTGCTCTGAATGGCATCAAGGTTTTGCCTGTTTGCAGCTTCCCTTATTTTACTCCTTACTATCTTTCTATTGTTCATTTAAAAATTTCCAAGTTTACCTGAGATGACACTCAGTCACACGAGGCATGAGGATGAGACCGTCCCCAGAATCTAAAGAGAGGCCATTAAATATAGGCCGTACACGTAACTCACTGGCAGAGCTGCGCTGTGTAATGCTGATACTGTAAGATCTGTGCACTTTGCTTTCACAGCACCTCGAATGAAGCCCGTGCTGATGTGTCCTTTATATCCATCTTCTCTCTTTAATGACTCAGCTGGCATTGGTATTGATGACTGGACCATTAAAGTGAATTGTTAGTATAGATTGAGCACAGCTAAAGGAAATGTTTTAATAAATTTGCAATTAAGTATTACATGTCAGTTTTGTCAGGCTTTCACCAAATAAATGTTATGCTTTAACATTCTGTTATGGTCTACTATGAGTTCCAAAATTTTTGCAAACAATCCAGGAAAAATGTCTGCTTCAGATGTTAGGTCTTATTTTATGTAAGAAGTGATACTGAAACACTTAAAAGTAGGTAGAATCTAAACAAAATAGGCAAGAGCTTTTTTAAAAAAATTAAACATTTCTAAAAGTGAAAATGCTTTGTTACAGCTTTGATGTGAAAGATTTGGTTTAAAACTTAGTTCTGGTACAAGAATGCTGTGAATAGAGACAGTGTAAATACAGAGAGAATATTTGATTGTGAGCACAGACCCGTGACCTAAAGCAAGAGCTGAAAATGGTGTGTTGTTCTCTGCCTCAGATGAGGCTCCTGTGCCACACCTCGGAGTCTGGGTAGGCACCACCAGTGACCCCCTCCACTGCTTTGCTGGGTAATATTTCCACCAATATTTATACCAAAGAAAGCAACTGTAAACGTAAACAGTATCTTCAGATATTGTATGTCTGAATTGTAATTATTTATCAGAAAAATATTCAACTATTTCTGTCTAATAAGATGATAGCAAGAGTTCTGAAAGGAGTTATTTTGTTGTGACTTGCTCCAGGCAGCACACTGGCCTTGGGTGCCAATTAAAATTCCCTGGTAGAAGGCAGGGACTGAAACCAAATCGGTGGTGTGTGGCAGGTCACCATAGAGTGAAATACTGAGTTAAGAGTGTTATCAGCTCCTTTCTCACTCATTTGGGTTTGAGAGTCTATCACTGAAACA
The DNA here is from genome assembly GCA_013397865.1 of Struthidea cinerea. Taxonomy (NCBI): domain Eukaryota; kingdom Metazoa; phylum Chordata; class Aves; order Passeriformes; family Corcoracidae; genus Struthidea; species Struthidea cinerea. Next base: position 489,262 of record VZTI01002182.1, on the reverse strand, counting down.
TTTTCCCCTCTGAGATGTTTTTCAGCCTTTTTCCGAAGAAAAAGGCATTTCCCCTCCCACCTCCACCCCCAAATCTTGCTTTAGATTTACTTAGAAATTTTACTGCTAGGGTACTCCAGCCACTTTAACACTCTCAACCTCAATCTCATTGTGTCAGAGCAGCACCAAATTATTTTGTCAGTTTGTATTTTAATGAGAGCTAGGATCTAGTTGAAACTGGAATTAGCTGCTGTAGTTCATGGCATTCAATTTTCCTAGTCCCCGCCTCATCAAAATATGCTCCAAGCTGCTTCTTTCAAACTTGCACTTTACTACTCAGAGCATTTACATGAATAGCAATGTAGCTATTTCATGGATGAACAGAATTTATAACTTCTGTGGGGGAGGGTGCTTTATCACTCATTTTAAATTCACTTATGGACATCAGCACCATGAAGTGCTTTTTGTCCTCTGCTGTGAAACCAAGTGAAGCTAGTAGCCACCTGATCTGATTGAACAGCTCATTTTTCTTTCTCCCATGCCCTTACTACCACTACTGTATTTCTCCCACCCTATTCCTATTTTGCTTATTCTGTTACTTTTTCTTTGTCCGTGTTCTCTGCCCTAGAGCCTCGAGCTACCCTGCAGAGCTGGTTCAAAAGCTGTCAATTCAGTAAAGCAAAAAAGCACAAGGCAAGCTAGATCCAGTTGTTAATTACAGGAGGAGTTGTCAGGATCTGTGAACTCCTGCAGATGATGAAAGAGAAAATTGTACTTAAAATCCAGGTGGAAGATAGAATGTTCCAAGAAAATGTTCTGTATTTAAGAAACAGGAATCCAGAAATACATACCAAAACAAGTTGGGAGACCCCATGTTCCACATTTTTCTTTGTGTCCTTTATTCTCTCAGCCTAAAAGCCCAGCCCCATAGAGTAAGCTGATGGTTATCTATACACACAGGATTTCTTTCTGAATCACTGGACATGCACAAACAATGGGGTTTTTCAAATATCCAAAATGCATTTTTTTTACTCTGAAGTTTATTTCATGAACATTGATGATAATTACATTGTTAAACAGACATTTAAGAGTATATTTATAGAAAAAGGTATATGTATTATAATATTGAATGCTTATTACATTTAATACTAAATTTTATGAACCCTCTTAGGTATGATTTGTAGAATGAACTGTATCAGGACAATATAAAACTATTTATTTTATAAGTAAATCAATCAATCTTTTTTTATTTTTTTGCACGTAATGGTTGGAAAATTTTGTTTCTGCAGGTGGTTTTGTTTTAGTGTTTGGAAATTTAAAGGTGTTACACAGGCTCAAAAGGTATTTTTCTATTTCACAGTATTAAAATATGAGGAATCTTCTCACTGAATGGTTACTGGTACATCACAGCAGCCTTTACATAGAAATCTGCTTTCTCCTGAGGCATTTTTCTAATCTTTGATAATGTCTTTCCTGTGGGATAATATGTTGCTGCTTCAATAGTTCCACAGAAGTATAAGCCATGGCAAGTAGAGCGCTGTGATTATTTTATGTGCTTGTGGGTTAGCTTATAGCAGTGCAATCCATTCTGAGGAAAGGACAGTGTGTAACTATAAACTGAGATCGAATTAATCCACAGGTCTTTTCTGTTGTGCTTCATTTTCTGAATAAATACCAAAACAAGTGAAAACCAGATTGCTTTCATCATAACTGTGAAATAGATTTGCTCTGTGATCAAAACTGCTTTAGTCTGATTTTTGCTTTTCCATTTTGCATTGGATTAAGCAGAGAAGAAACAGCTGTGGCCTGTTTGGGATAGGGGTCCCAGCCACGCGCAGACTGTGTACATACCGCCACGGAGAGCCAGCACTGTGCTGTGCATTGCAAACAGAAATGTGTGTGGAAGCTGGGGAGGAAGGAATCCCTGGGATTCTGGATACATCCAGATGCCCAGTAACGTTGCAGTTATACAGGGCTTTGCTCTGCTGTGTGGAGCCAAGGTCAGTCAGCCTCCCAGCCAAGTCAGAGCCCCAGAGTGCTCTGTCAGTCTCGCCCTTTGAGCTGGGAAGGTGGCAACCCGTGATACACTGTATAGAGCAGCTGTAATGCACTACTTCAAAACATCTGTCACAACATTCTTATTTAAAAAAAATAATTTTAACTGTGTGTAAGACTCTTGCATGATTAGAATGAAAGTCTCTTTTTTGTGTACCGTACACTTTGCAATTTGCAGAAAAAGCTTCCTATTATGTATCTGTGAAGAACATGCATTAACAAAAATGAAGCTTATAATTAAATAGAATGCCTAAACCTTTTTTTCCTCTGAGTCTCTGTGACTGGGTATAAAGGCCCAGTGCCACCTTTCAAAAGTTGCAGCGCCTCTTAGTAAAGAATAAACTGATTTGCTGTGCTGGTTTTGGCTGAAATTGAGTTAATTTTCTTCACAGTAGCTGGTGTGGGGCTGTGGTTTGCAGTTATGCTGGAAACAGTTTGATAATGCAGCGATGTTTTGGTTATTACTGAGCAGGGATTACACAGTCGAGGCCTTTTCTGCTCCTCACCCCACCCTGTGAAGAAGCCTGGAAGTGCACAAGGAATTGGGAGGGGACACAACAGGGACAGCTGACCCCAACTGACCCAAGCGATATCCCAGACCATGTGACTTCATGGTCACTGTATAAACTGTGGGGAAGGTTTGTGGGGAGTGTGGGCTGCTGCCTGGGGACTGGCTGGACATCGGTCAGCCAGTGCTGAGCAATTTTTCTTTGCATCACTTGCCTTTCTTGGATTTTATTTCTGGTTTTGTACTTTTCCCTTTTCATTACAATTTACTGTTTGGGTTTGTTTGGATTTTTTTATTTATTGTTTCTGTTATTAAACTGTTCTTATCTCAACCCACGAGTTTTCTTGCTTTTACCCTTCTGATTCTCTCTCCCACCCTGCCAGGGCAGTGAGGGAGCAGCTGTGTGGGGCTTAGTTGCTGGCTGGGGATAAACCACGACACTTGGAATTACTAATTCTACCTTAGATTTGTCATACTTGATTCTTTGACTGTAGGCAAATTATATTTTCAAACCAGCCTCTAACTGAGGTAATTAGAATAATTAGAGTTCACTGAACTACAACTGCAATTTTATGTGAGGATACAGTTGTAAAAATCTCCCTAGAATAATTTTAATAATGACTATCTGATACCTATATAAAACTTCCTTTCTTATCAAGAAAGAAGTAAAATAGACTAAGGTGAAGAAGGTACTTTCATCAAATAAATCAATATAACTGAAGAATTAAATCAATGACAGTTAAGCTACTAAGTGTTAATTCATTACCTGTGCTTGTCTTTATGTTTGCGAAAATGTGTTTGTGACTGTACATTTGCAATTACAGACTAAAAGTAAGGAACTGCCTTTAGAAAAAGAAAAATTCGCTGTTTCTTAAAATTCTGCCTTGCTGTACAAAATTTCCTAATTTTGTCCATAGCAGCTGAGAAATGAACATCTCCTTCAGAAAGGAACAATGTTCAGCAAATGACCTTCATCATTAGTCATCCATATCTGTTTGGCACTGCCTATTGCCAAAAGAGAAATAATTTCCTGAGTGAAAAGATGGGTAAAATGAGATTAACATTTGCCCCTTCACAAGTCACTTGATGTGAGCTGCCTCCTCCACAAACTGAAAAGTATCTGGGAGCCCAGTGAACATTTGATTCCAGGAAACCAGGAGCTGCTGTGCTGTAAAGTTCCTATCTGGAATTCAGTCCTGGTTTCCAAATGAACATCAACAACAATCAAGTCTTCTGAAGATCTTTATAACAAGACCTGCAAAATGCTTTTCAAAAAGGGAATATGTGCTGCTAAGAGGTAACATCTGGTTTCAATGCAAACTGTCACTTCCAGATTTTCTTTCCCTTGATTCTGTAAGGCATAGCAGATCTGACACCTTCAGAATCGGGGGAGGAGTGATATTTTTGAAGCCTTATAACTCTTTACCAGTGGTAGCAAAAGTTTACGAATTTAGAACAATGCTCTAATGCTTTCTGAGGGGAAATTAAAAGGCTTTTTCTTATTCTTTAGGGTAAAATAGAAAAAATAGCCATACAATACACAGAAATAACATGGGATGCTTTATGACAAGTCAGCACGAGGAGCTGGTTGTCTTTACTGCCTTCTGGGCATTTCTAGAAGGCATGGAAGTATCAGAGGAATAAGTTATTTTTATAGTTGTTTACCTGTGGGAGACGGTAAAAGGTCATGAGGTAAAAGATTGTTGGAAAGTAATTAATAGCTTTAGAAATTATTTTGCATACTCGTCAAAAATTAGACAAATCTATTTCCTCTAAATTTCATAATAAGTAGTAAAAACCCCAAACAAAATATCCTGATGTTTAGAGGAGAAGTTTGTGGTTGTTTTTTTTTTTAATGAGTAAAGTTGTTTTCTTTTCTTTAGGGACCGTGTCCTGAACTGTGGCTTTCAATGTTAGGTCACAGTACTTCTCTTTGCTGAAAATTCCTATGCCATTTATATAGGTATTTTAGTGCCTTCTGTTGTAATAGATTTGATCCAAAACTCATTGGAATTAAGGAATTACTTTTCATTGACTTAATTTGTTTAACTATGGAGTCAGAATTACTTAGGCTAGAAGTCAAAGTAATGAATGGGACTGAATCTTTTTCAATCCTTTCGAATGTTACTGAATTCTATGGAGTAAGAATTCTAAATGGCTTGTTGTCTCTACTGTAAAGTTCATGTTTTATGCCTTTATCTGGCTGGAATTGTGATTTTTGTCCAATAAATCACTTTTAATAAAAATATTTTTAGCTTGAACCAACTTGGAATGCAAATAAAAATGTCCATTTCTCTGTTTTAAAATTAGGGGAGATGGCCTTTACTTGATTAAATAACTTGATAAGCGCATATAAGGGAGCACGTGTGGATCTCTGTATGACCTTCAGATTTCCAGTGTCAGAGCTCCAGTATGTATGTAGATTATCCTCAGCCTCAAAACTGTCCATTCATTCACCTTCATGTAGATGGTGGAAGACATGAAGCAGAAGGAAGAATAACAACCTTTTATTTTTTCAAACTGGGGCCCCAAAATGCCATTGAGTAGCACAAATCTTAGCTGAAACCATCCTGAACTGTCAGCCCTGCTGGGCCCCATCCCAGACAGCTGTGATGCATCTGGTGCCAGCCTTTCCACTCCAGCCCAGCTGAGTACACACTGGAAGGTGAAAAAGCCCAAAGTTTGCCCAGGTAAGAAATATGTAGAACTACTTCCTATTTTATGCTTTTAGAGTAAAGATGAAATAAGGCAGAAAAGACACATACTCTACCACAACCTGAAAGCAAAACAGTGAGATGTGATCCAGAGGAAACTGGGATATCGAACGTGGTTTCATTTATTCCAATTTCTGGTCCAAGTCTTGCTTAGTTTCTCCTAATTTGCAGCCCTATCAAAGCTTCAACGTAGGAAATGGAATGGAAATGTAATGCTGAATTTCCATCTGCTGTCTGTGCCCTGTTAATTGTGGTTAGAAATAGCTGCAGCCATGCAAGGTGTGAGTGGTTACTCTGCCCACACAGCCCAATGTGACAGGCACAGATACAGAGCCTGACAGGACAGTTCAGCTGCTAGAGCCTTGGTTTCATTTACACCACATAATTGATTTTGATTAATGCAGGTACTGATTTGCATGTATTATGCAGGCTCTGTATAAAGTCAGGGCCTCTCAATTGCCTGAAGTAGGCTCTCAGTGCACATAGCTGCACTTTGCACTGAAAGGGAAACCCGCAGCAGGAGGGATGACCCATCAGGACAAGCCTGGGAAGCCTCACTGTTGCTCTTGGCACAGAAAGGTGAGTCCAGCCTCACTGACTTTGCTGAAGTGTTTCTAGCCTGACCAGAGTCTTGATCAGCAGCACACTGGGGCTGCTGTACTACTCTCCAGAGTGCAGGGGACATGAGTGAACATTTTAGTGATGAAAACATCAACCCTTTCTCTTCCTTATCTACGTTTGATAGAACAAAGTGTCTGTGCTTCATTTCCCAGTTACAAGGTGGAGGTTCAACACCCAACTCGTCCTTTCCTTTATTTAGCATACCTTTTTCTTTCATGCCTTAGACTGCCCTTTGGGATATGCAGATGCTGGAAGAAAAATCAATTATACAGATCACTGGTGTTCTACTTAAAACTTATATTTGTCTTTGTAAGATCTGCTGACTTCTGCTTTTGTGATGCTTTCAGAATCTTCATTTTCTCTCTGCAGCTCTACCAAATCAATGGTGAAATGGGCAGGATATGGGTTTAATAGTCCTATTGACTTTGTTCTTTTACAAGACATTTTACTCTGAATGCAAACTCTTGTTCCTACAATATAATTTGGATCATGAAATCCTTTTAATTTTTTTCTTGTTCTTGAGCCAGCAGTCCTTTTCTTGGGTACTCTCTTTGAAGGTTTTCCTGAATGGAAAGTCACCGACTCTCCGTGGGAAGCTCATTTTAAAGGTAATGGAAAGCAAGTGGGATGCTGGCTTTACCAGTAAGTTACATCAGAAAAATACATTCTTTAGGTTTGTCATTGAGCTAAAAAGGAATAATATTACCTTTACAGGTGAACTCAGCTCTCCAGCACTGAGAAATTTCATCTTTCTAGGTGAGAAAGTTATTCTGAAGGATTTCTAGTCATATTTTTTCTTATTCTCATAACATATATTTTCTATTTTCTTACTTCATTAATTTCTTCCAATTTATCCCTTCCTTAGGCACTTTTTATAATCTTCTCCTAATATATATTTACATGCTGCAGACCTTTATGGATGGCTGTCTAGTCACAGTTCTGCTGTCATATAAATGAACAATCTTTTTTCAGTCAAGACCTTAATTACCCTCTCCATAATTCTCTTTGTTTTATTATCCAAGTCCACTTTGCCTCTGCCCTTCTTTCAATGGTGTGCAAAGACTACAAAACAGTCTAAGAATTGTAGGCTCACACGAGCTGCAGATTCCTTCCTTCATGGATACTGACTGGTTCTGATCAGTGTCCTGAGTGTTGCTCAAGTGGCAAAGAGACATTCAACTTTGAAAATAAGTTTGAGATTCCTTACTGATGTTCTCCATGGTACATGAATGCACGTAGAAATATTTTATAAATACTATAAAATTATATACCATTAAGATAAGGTAAATCCTGGAGATGTGAAAATGCTGACCTGCTCACTCATAAAATAATTATACAAAGACGTTTCTAGCCATTGATGTAGTCTCTAACTTTTCTCTCAACTTCTAGGTAAAAGTTTTTGCTTGTAAATATACTCAATAGATGCTATTCTGCTTTTACGAAGGACAGCTATCGTGCTTATGCATGGCGTAGGACCAGCTGAAACATAAACAACATCATTCTCTGACATTCCTTCTGAGTTAAGAATTATGTTTAACTGAACTTCAATTCACTCAACACAAAACTGCAAAATGAGAGATTTACAGATTTCATCTTGCTCAAATGTTAGAAACCATTGGATAGCTCAATACTGTCATGTAGGGTGAAAATATTTCTTAACAGAAGTAAAAACTCATCAGAATAACAATATAAAACCTGATTTATCAGTTTGACATCTGCCCCATATTTTGCTTTATGAAGCACTTAATTAGATCTGCTATTGCTGTAAATCTTCCTTGTAACAATATGTGTAATTTGTTCAAAGTAGTTCCCAAATTTATTAATGCCTCCTGTTCAGCTGCCTCTCTGTATCAGTCATAGTGGAGAAATCCATGACTTTGTCTAAAGTAATTATTTAGTTTAAAATCAATTTCACTGAACAAGTCAGGAATATAATTGAAAAGAGAAATACTTATAAATGATCTGTCAGGAGAGGACTTGGAGCAGTGCTGTGCAAATCCCTGAAATGAAGAAGCAGCCTCCTTAGCCCAAGCCAGTTCTGCCCTTGGTCTCCCGACGCTGGTCTGACACAATAATTGATTGGCATTGATTGCATTTCACATTGGGAAAGAAAGTTTGATTGAAGGAATGGTAAAACCTGTCCAAATGGACAGTTAGGCTTGTGGTAGATGATAATCCTAAATGAAGGGCTCTAAAGATGCATTTTCATAAGCAACTTGTGATCTCTTGATAGAAAAAAGGATGTATAAAGAGCAATGTTGGTGTGTTGAATCACTCTATTTCTGACATTCATAAGTGAGAAAAATCCAGTAAAATTAATTGTCTTGACCTTTCTTATTGCTCCCTAAATTTCTTCTTGACACATTTTACAATTAAGACTGTCTTCAACATTTCTTTATTGAGGTTATTTCAAGGTCTCTATACCTATGAGCCATAAATTATTAGTGCATTAATTTTGATTTTAAACATTGTGAGACAATTTTGTTTGGACCATACGTGAGTTCCCCCCTATTTTTGGTGTATTTTGTGCCTAATTACATTACAATGATACTGTTGGAAATAAACTAAGTGTCCTATAGATCTTTTGAGCAAAAGACAGAAGGAATTTATATCTATTTTTAAGCCCTTTATACTCTTCTAGTTCAATTGCTGCCTGAAGAGCTTACTTGGTGTTTGAAATGTACTTGCCTTGTAGAAATTGGTAGCAAAAATTGGCTCAAGTGTGGGGATCCACCTGTGGATTTCACATAGGAGAAACCCAGTATCTTTGGGTCTAATAAACCCCTACTCCATGGTTTGGAAAATACAGAAAGCTGAAATATGTAGAGGGTGTGGTAAGAGTGCTTTCACTAGTTTTTATACAGAAAATCTGAATAAAACTGAGAATTCTTAGTTAGTTTCGAGCTTGGAAGAAGACTTCACATGCCCTGCAAATAACATCTTTTTTAATATATTACTGATGAGAAGCAATGGGTTGCTATACCCACCAAGCTTCAGAAAAATGTAATTGCGTAAATAAAAGCAGCTTAGCTAAGATGAAATGCCACCTTTACTTGGATGTTTAGAACTGGCAATATTGTGAGCTTTTCAAAAGCCATTTATTTTTCAGTAAATTTTATAAGGACCTAAGCTTTGTTTAAAAAGCTTTGGTGACTATCTTTGTCTCATCCTCAGTTCGCCTCTCTGTTACCTCCCCAACCCCATTCCTAAAAGACTAACTTGATGACATTCTCAGGAAATAAAAGGAAAAAGATTTTTCTGTTAAAAATGAGAAAATTAGAAGAATTTGCTGGAAATATTACCATTTAGCTGCAGCAGAAATTCAATAGCAGTGACATTTTCCAAAAGAAAGCATATATTCAAAGAACTTCTCAGGGTTCAGAGGAGGTGATAGCAATGTGCTGGAGAAAAGAAAAATTACTATTATGTAAAGCTTGATTTTTTTTAATTAATGTAATTTCAAACAATTCTTTGTCACGGTTGCTCAATTTTCTGTTAGGAAAAGCTGGCATGAAATACTTGCAGAATTTTTACTTCAGTAGATCTTCTTACCAAAGAAGTGCTAGATTGTTAAATTAGTTTGCTGGAAATGTGCCTACTTGGATTCTAGAAAATTTTATGTTGTCATTTATATATTATATATTTATGTAAAAATTAAAAAAATTAGAGTTTATTTTAGGATTTAACTGCCAATACTAAACATAGTATCGTGATATAATAAGAGGGTAAAGGTCAAGTTTTTGAAATAACTTGAACATGCGTCGCTCAAATTAAACAAGAACTTTGTGCTCCGCAGGATGCAGCAGAACAAGCAAACCCAGCTTGATGTGTGCTTGGGGTCTCTGCTGGTCACTGGCTACCGAGTTCAGACACAGTGCACTTCTGCATGGAATTTTTTTTCCTACTGAAAGCTAAATTCCTCCCAAAACAGCAGATGTGGTAAATGCTGTCCATATGCTCAAACATGATTTGATGCTGAAGGGAGAAAAGCCCAACAAATAGGCTGTGATTAACCTTGTGAGAGCAGGGGATGTTCTAATGCAGTGGGGTTTTTTACAGATCAAGTGTAATGTGGTAATAACAATCCAGCTTCACAGTCAGACTGGTTACCCATGAAACCTCTCACGTCCCCAGTAAGCAAAAGAAATGAGAGGAATCCTCCTAATAAAGAGCAGACAGTCAACATATAGTCAGGGTTTCCAAGAGTGAGTAAGGACTTGAAGTCTTTTGTAGGGGAGGAGAAACAAGTTAAACAAGAATATTTATCAAGAATCAGATTTTTTTCACATTTCTTAGGTTGCATATTGAAAACTAAACCTGCCCCAGTTTGTTACTGGTTAATGAAAATCTTACGCTGCTAATTCCTTGCAACTTTCTCTCAAACTGCATAATATCCACATGAGCCTATTGTGTTAATTAATTTTTTTTTGTCATGCAATGAATCTGTTAAACTTAATTTGTCATCTAGATCTTTGAAGTAGCTTCTCAGATCTCTAAGTCAATGTACACCAATTTTTGGACAATGTGGGAAAAAAAGAAAAAAAAAAAAAACAACCCAAAACCAATACCCCAAACCAAAAAACCTGAACATAATCATTATGCTTTATTCTACTAAAATTCTCTTGGCAAATTTGAGATGTCAAAGGCAGATATTGCCAAAAATCCCCTTGAAAATTCTTTGCAAACTGATGCACTTAGAAGTGCAAGTGTTTATTTATAAAGGAGTGGGGTTTTTGACTATTGTTCTAAATAAGACATTGCCCACTTACTGAAAATTCCCACTCTATTCATGGAACTGTAACATAAGCAGGAAGAGAAGAATTCCAGCCACCTTCCTACTCTGAGATAATTTTCCTCAAATTCGTCATTAGAAAAACTAATATTACGTATTCGGTAGAAAAGAGAAATTTCTGTTGTCTCTAGGGAGACATAAATTATGTACCTGTCATAATTAGCAGCATTAGGATGTTGCATTATTTATAAGGATAGAAACACTTCCAGCAACTTGACATCCAGGTGTTATATGTGGTGCTATGTATAACCAGAGTTATGTAATTGTTAAATCCCCAAGGGAAGGCATGACTCACACCGTCTGAGTCAATCTGGAGGAGTTAATTTCTACAAATATTTTCCAGTTAAGGGAAAATGTTAAATCAGAAGGCAATTCATAATTTAAATTACATTTCTATATGAAAGATGGCAAAAACCTAGTTAGCAACCCACTGCAAAGATGTCTTGATGAACACACCATGATCATGCATCCTTTCAAAATCAGCCTTGCATTAGATAGTGCTTGTAGACTGCAGAATTGGGTACCAATTCAGGAGGATGCTTTTCATTTTTGTGGATTAATGAGATTTCTAGCAGATCTGGTTAGCTTAAATATTTTACTAACTTGAAGTTGATCTGAGAGATGAGTTTTTAATCAAACCCCAGCTAGAATGGGGCTTGGAATACCAGGAAAATCTTGTGTGTGTGAGCGTATATATACACACCCCACACACATATAAGTAATTAAAGTTGGGGTAGGAATTAAAAAAAAACCTCTTGACATTCACACAATAACAGCATGCTTGCTTATTAATTTTGCTTAATATAACAGTGTTGCCATTCAGTATCGGAAAGTAGAGTTCAGTTTTGAAGATGTATTTTCAAATAGGTGTTACATGAAGTGCAAGTAAACGCTTGTAAAACAAAATGGGAGAATGATATTTTGCCACAGCTACTACAGGCTGCTCTAAGGCAAGAAATAATTGTTAATTAAAACTTACTACTTTGGAGGAAAGAGAAGAGAATATAATCTTTCCAATCAGACTCTTGTGATACCTACAAACATAAAGCTATTTTATAAGCTGAGTCTTTGTGTTACTAAGACTCTCTCTGCAGCAGTTTAATTATGAGTTGCAAAGTTTAATTTCTGCTTGGAGGAGGTTCGCCCTTTCCCTCTTGCTCAGCAAAATGAACAAGCAAATTCCTTCACTTAGTTTTAAATTTAGCCAGGGAGACAGATCAAAGCAGTATCAGAACAAGATCTCCAGGTGTTGTGTAGCAGCACCATCACATTACTACCAAACGGGCAAGCAGGAGGCAAAGGGAAGGAGAGAGGCTGGGCACAAATGCATTTATTTATCCATGGGACTAATCATACTTGTTTATCTGTAGACTACAAATTATTTTTTTTCTAGGGCATGTGGTAGGCAATTTTAAAATCAATAAAAGAATACAAAGACTTCTGCAGCTGAAACTACAACCATACCTTGGGTTACTGCTGTAGGTAAGCAATATTCTGTCTAAAGAGCCTAAGTCATATTTATAACATTTTGCACCACTAGCATAGTCTTAATATCTTTTTTGTTGTTCCTGAGCTATTTAAGCTTCTGTGTTAGGGAGTTCCTCTGTGTTCTATTATTTCAAGACTATTTGCATCCAGGATTCATCAGTGCAGTGATAGTTATGGTTGACGCTGGGAGGTATTACACTGGGAACAAATGTTCTCAGCTTAACCTCATTATAGCCAAAATGTTTACCTGTAATAACCCACCTAACCTTTACAGCAGCCTCTTGAACTTTTGAGCAGTCAAACCTGAGGACTGAGTTTAATTCTTAGTGGTTGTGGTATCCTGGAGCTTCATTCCCTTTGTTCATTCTGCAAGGCTGAATTCTCACAGTGTTTTTGGGAGCATTCTGTATGGAACAAAATTAGATGGCATCACTTTTACAGCTGTAAAGTCAACAGTTCAGTTGATTCTCTCAAATGAAATCTGTTTTGACATTTTTCCTTCCAAATGTTAACCTTTTAGCTGAAGTGTCTCATCTCTTTACTACCATAGGAATAAAAGAGTTCAGCTTGTTTTGTTTACCAAAATGGAGAAATGAATAGATTTCATGGGGGGGAGTATTGATAGATACATACCTGCAGGTATGTGAACTCCTGAGAGTTAAACAGAAAGAAGAAACCACTTTGAAACAGGCATTTTTGAGGGTGGCAGAACCAAATAAAGTTTGTTAATTGTGGCTGTTAGGCTGCATTTCTAGTGACTCCTGTCACCTGCCAAAGCAATGCTTTGTGCTTTCCAACGCTGCTGCTTGTGGTGGGAGGCTGAGATTTTATTTAGGGCCACCAATTTTTTGCTCTCTGTCTTCAGAGAGATAATTGGTACCTGCCATTTCTGAGCTCAGAAATCAGAATACACCATGCTATCAGTTTTATGTAGTGGAGCGAGATGGAAATAATAGAGCACCTGTAATGTTTCTTTGGATCCTGAGCCACTGACCTAGATTATGAAACTGAAGTAGACAAAAATGTCTATTTTCTTGCCAGAGAGCCCACAGTGCATGAAATATGAGTTTAGCTGGTTCACTGAAATTAAAGTCTTTAAGAAAAAAAAAAAAGGGGAGAAGCCTGGCTATAAAACCCAAATTAACAAAGGTTTTAGTGTTTAACAACAACAAAAAAAATGAAAGCGTAAGTTGAGCAATTTAAGTTTTTCCTTTCAAAAATATCTATTGATGCTTGTTAGGATTGTTCAGAAGATCCTATTTATACCCTCTATGTGCTTAAAATATAGAAACACCTTCACATTGTTTAAATATTTTCAGGTTATGATCTCTACACGTGATTTCTTGTAATGTGTTTATTATACTGAATTATTTGACTTCTATATCTCTTTGGTCATTCTGTATATCCCACTTCTCTAAAGTATATTTTTTCCACTTTTGTTGAATCTGCAAAAGTTTTTCACAGACTCCATTAAAATACAGCTGAACTTTGCAGGCAGCTGAGGCTTAAAGACACCAATAAGATTGTTGAAAAAATCTTGCCTGGTTGCCAGATTTTACATCTAAATTCATTACTGTTGTGATGTGACTTGTTTAGAAACAATCTGTTCAGGTCATAAACTGCCCTATAAACACCAGTGATGCCCTGGAAAGCCCTTGGTGTAACAAATTGCTGTTTTCTACCCTCTTAGGTGAATGTATCTGGGAGAAATCATTCTAAAGCCTTTGCATTTGTTCAAAGTTCACACAGAAAACATACACGTCACTAAAATATCAAGCTGTGCATTTCTTCATGGCCACGCACCGGCTACATTTCACTGTCTGTGCCTGTTATTAAGGTGTCATAGTCTGTGAAGCAGTTAATCAGGTGCTGAAAAGCAGGCAGAGTTGATGCAGCAAAATGAGAATAGAAAGGTGTGCACACAGGCAGTGATGGGCAGGCTTTCCTTATGGAAAAACACTTTGAAACAAAACACCTCTCCAAGAATTCCTGATTGCCTTCCTAGGAATGGAAATGAAGATGTGAAAGCTGCTGGGCTGCACTCTGTACAAGGTGCATTCATGGAAAAAATGGGATGTCTAGCAAGAAATGAAGTACGCTTATAATTGCCAGGCTATTAGTCTAGCAAAGAGCAAACTGCCTTCTGACTCTTGTGATTGACTTATGGCTGGGGGAGCAGAGGGCTCTGCTCTGGGTGTTTATCTGCAGTAATGAGCAGTGGAATTAGTCCTCTGGGTTGGCTGAAGTCCTGCTGTCTTCTCAGCAGCTGGCAAACACAGTGAAATCAATCTTGCATCTTTCACAACTTCTGGATTCAATTTCAGAAATAAATGCAAAAATGATCAGCATTTTTCTAGCAGACGAAGACTGAAATATACTGTTGTTGAGCAACTTGAATAGAAAACAAGGGGAAATACAGGGTGAATACGTCACAAATTGATGCATGCCACTATTTGCTCAGCATCAAATACAGAGGTAGCCTGAGGGTTCTATTTGCTCATCCTTTTTTAAACTTCAATGCAGAAGGGCTTCCTCTAAGAGATCCCTGTGCCTGTTTCATTTTGGCTCTAAACATATCTTTTTCAATTCACGGTCTGGTTGTGGAGTTTGAAACACTCTGAGTCTTATCTTGGCCCCTGCTAATTTTGGAGTTTCAGGGGAAAGTAACTCTCTGAGTGATGGGCCTATGAAGCTGCTGCATTTTGGTAGCCCTGAGGGGTAGGCTGGGAAGTTGGGTTTTCATGTCTCTGCACTACCATTATCTTGTTTTGCAGCACTATTTGCTGCTTCTATCACTGGGACACTGATATCAACCAAATCTTCTGGCTGGTGTTCACTGTAAAGACTACTTCATGAGACCAGGCATGGATTTGGTGTATTGGCATACAGAGTAATCCAACTTGTTAACTTTTACATTTTCTACTGTGATATTTCCCAGTTTCTGCCACACCACCTCCACACTGGCACTGGGTAGTGCTGCACCCTTGGGACTGCCTGCCAGGGCCTCCTTCCTGTATCATGTCTCAGGCTGTTGCTGTAAATTTCTATTCCAGGAAACGTTGCTCTGTGCTCTAGCTAATTCTTGTCAAGGTCAAACATCATATTGCCTGATTTAGGGTGTATAAAATAGCTATAGAATTGGTCTGAGGGAAGAAATACTGTAACTGGTGATTTTGTCACCCAGACCTTGTCTCTCTCTTGTGATGCTGTGTCTTTTTATTGCCTTTCTGTTGTCTGACCACATTATGTTCCATCGTGTAGCAGGTGAATGTGATTATTATTTTTTCCAAAAAAGCAAAACTTTAATGAGTGTAGTACATTTATCTAAACAGAAATGAAAATCCATAAGTCCTGTGTGGCTTTAAAAAAGTTGACTATGCAGCCTAGTTTTGTCAAATTAGTCTGCCTAAAACTGCTTTCACACCACATGCTTTATGTGGATTAGAGATTATTGATGCTTTTTTTCTTGTGTGCAGTACATGTAATGTGATATCCTGTCGAT
Organism: Struthidea cinerea; assembly: GCA_013397865.1. Lineage (NCBI taxonomy): Eukaryota > Metazoa > Chordata > Aves > Passeriformes > Corcoracidae > Struthidea > Struthidea cinerea. Next base: position 473,603 of record VZTI01002182.1, on the reverse strand, counting down.
AAGATTTAGGTGGTCTTTGTAGAATATACCCTTTTATGCCCTTGAGCTTTACCAAGTTTCTTCTCTAGAGTATCTAATGTGACAGGCAATTCAAGTGACTCATGCAGTTTGAGCCTCAGTTTCCTGTACTGCTGTTTTTAATTACACTATCAATAGTACAGGCTGCACTTCGAAATTTTCCAATTTTTAGTTTTCTTGCTCTGTTCACCTGGGTGTGTCTACACAACAACACCTGGGTCACGACCAAAGCTGTTCCTTTCCAAGTCAACAAATTTTTCAGCTGTACTCAGTGATGCTGTGTTTTCTAAGTAGCCTGATTCACTCCTAAGGCAAACAGGACATTATGCAGGGCAGCAAGAGAAGTTTTTTAGTGAGCTTAAATAATGCTGTTTGTCCTTGCTGCCTCATTTGCATCCACAGTAGCAGCGCTTTTGTCATAGCTGCAGCAAAGGAGCAAATGCAAAGCAATCCTGTCACGTTATTTCCGGCAATGCAAACATGCCAGGAAGTCACTGTGCCAGGTACTGCCTTTGCAGGAATGTCACCATGAGGGAAAGGACCAAGAGTTCCTTGGTGGCACTGCAGAATACCAATGGTTTCCCCTGTCCCAGTTATGGCCTTATGGGACAGTATTTTAAATTACTTAAGTAATTGTTAATTCAGTTGCTAGGAGATGGAATGTGTTAGATCATTCCAAGAAATCTTTTTAATTCAGTCCAAAGAGACTATGGAATAACCCTTATGTTACCAGTGACTTTTTATCAGGGGGAATTGGTAAAAATTTAAACCAGTTCTGTACGATCAATGAAAAGCACCAGTTCCTGTTAAAGGCCGTTGATGTTACGAAGGTTCCAGAATAAACAGTGTTGGTGTTACAGGCCTGTTTACATTGAGCAAATTATTCTGCTTTTGGCTTAAGCCAGAATAAATTTACTACTTAATTTTACAGTGGAGCTTACTGCCTCCGTAAAATGTTCCTGTCTTTAGTTGTGGACCAAAGCAGTAAAGTTGCAGTTGAAACTGATTGTTCCTTTGTTATTAGCTTTGTGCTGCCTGGGACTTCATCAGTTGAGAGCAAAGCACTTTATGAAAAACTGGCTTCCCTGACCTCAGTGAGGAAAGAGTTTAATCCCCTGCCTTTAGAGGAAGTCTCTCTTTGATGAGAGTGAGGAACAAGGATCAAATCCAAGACCAACCAGAGTGAGTAGCTTTCTATGCTCTCTCTGTTAGACAAATAGAAACTTTTTGTTTCTCTCTAGACTGTCAGTTTGGCACCGGCTGGGGTCTAGAATTAATCTTAATTAAACAGTGTTAATTTAGGGAGTTCCACTGAGATCAGTTAAGTAATTGTGAAAGAAATTGGAATCAAAGCTTAGATTTTGACTAAATTTTAATAAGGGTTTACATTTCTTTAAATTTTTAATTAACAGCAATTCTCAGACTTCTCCAAGAAACATTTTAAACCAATAAAAAAGACAGTGTTATGGTAGAATTGAACTTGAATCATGCTGTACAGGATGAAAATGCACAAGATGCCTCATTTTTAAAAGAAGTTTCGAACATGAATATTGTGCAATTAGCTTGTATTTGTTTCAGTATTTATGGCTCCAAACTGAATTTCAGTGATTTCTATTGAAAGACTAGTTCTGTCAAACAGGTGCTGAATTAGATTTCTTTTGATATTTCAAAAAGCTCTTTGTCTTTAGGGTATAGATTCTAGTGCTATAGATCAATGTATTCAATAAATTTCTATATTTTTGGAATCAAGCCTGAGAGTTTAACCTTAGCTATCAAAATACTTTTTAAAATCTGTGATTTGTCCTAACGTACAGCATTAGGGAGTGATTGCTCAGGCTTCTTTGCTGCTGTGTCACCAGCTTTTCCCTTTTGAACTTGATAGGTCTTTCAAGACTGGAAAAAGTGGTTTCTGTTTCCATGCAGATTATTTATCTCAGCTGCGAGCCCGAAGTTCAAGAAAAGAAAGTTTCCAGTTTTGAACTGGAAGAATTGGCTATTCTCAGCTGTATGTATACAAATAACAACTGCTCTTTTGCTTAGCACTCCAGGGGAGAAGATATCGTGTTCTGATTCTGCTTTATAGACAAAGTCTCCACTTTGATGATTAAATAGATTAGGTAACACATTCATTCAATTATACACTGTACATATGTACAGCATCAGTATGTTATTCCCTTGTGAATGAAGTAGCTCTCTCAATCTAATATTTTGGGGTTAGGGTTATTAATGTCATTGTCTTGCTATGTCTTCTCTCAGCTATGATATAAGGCTGCTGTGCAAAGGATACTCTTTGATATATGATACTCCTACAAGTACTAGTAAGATTGCTCCTTCTAGAAGGCACTGGATAGCAATTATGAAAAGTGCTGTGAGGAGTATTAAATGGTACAAAATACTCTAACAAGGTAAAGCTGTGTACGGAAAACAGAGAAATGTTTCCTTCCTCTGGAGGCAGACAGGGCCTGGAAAAACCCTGCTGGAGGGCAGTTAGGCATGGGCAAGAGAGCACTTGCCTTTGGCTCATCCCGGAGAAGGGCTGAAGGCAGCAGGACCCCCTCAGACAGCCCGTCCGCGCCTCCTCCCCCTCAGGGATGCCGGGGCTGCCTCACTCCCTGCTCTGACATCTGCCTGCGCTGTGAAACGAGCCTTATCTCAGTTCTGCAGCTGATTGAATGCCTCGCGAAGTCATTGATCTTGTTCTTTTGAATTCAGTGGACACCAGATTGGGATCATAAAGAAAGAAGATGAAATAATGAAAAAATAGTCTGATATACATTAGAATCTCCAGTCTCTGGATTATTAAGAACTGGATGAATCAGTGGGGAAAATCCATTGGACTCAGTGCACATTATTTCTCATCTTGCTTGAAAGACAGAACCAATTTTCTACCTATAAATTCAACATTTGACATTATGAAATCCAGTTAGTTGACTAGATTTAAAATCAGGTTTCGATGTAAATCTTTTTTTAAATTCTGTTGTTGTGACTAGATCAAGTATTTCAAATTTTGTTTCAGTTTTTGCATCTGCAAAATGGGGAAGTACTTTGCTGTCATGTTCTTGTTGCGCTTATCTAAGAAACTTTTATAGGGTTGGAAGCCTGGACCCTTTTCTAAGTGACAGGGACCTCCAGGAGTATGCAGTCAGCAGCTTTCACAGAGCCAGTGACCAGCCTGAGCAGTCCGTCATTGCAGAGGAGAACACACTGATGAGGAAACAATGATAGGTGAGAGACTCCATCTGGGGCAAACTGAATACCAAATGAAAAATTTTCCAATTAGACTATTTTAGGTAAAAGAAATAAATTAGAAGAGCAAAGAACAGAATTTTCCATAAATCTTGAAATAATTAAAAACTGTGGACTCTGTCTATGATGAGTATGATAAAAAAAAAAAATATGAAAGGTGTGTTTATGGAATTCACTAGCTCTGAATATCCAAAATGGAAAATGGCACATGGGCAACTTAAAAATATATTGCAAGTCAGCTCTGCAAACCCTTGAACTAAAAATGGGTTCTTTGGTTGAAAAAACTGTGTGGGGAATTGCAAGAAAATGGGTCTCTCCTTAGGGGGGAAAAAACCTCAAAGCTGTTTTATTTAATTACTAATCAACAGGAGAAGGAAATTAATGCCCATGGACCAAAAGTATGCTTTTCAGTGCATTGGGTTCTTTTTACCAGGTTTGCTGACTTTTTAATATATAGCATAGCAGGAAGTTCACACCTGTTCCTGCCCTGAACATTCTGGTAGAGAAATTGGTATCAGACTAAGAGGAGAGCTCTGGGTTTTTGCCATGATTACCACACAGACTTTTTCTAAAATGGTTAACAGGCACTTGATTGAAACTACCTGATTTTTCTTCTTTCCTGTGAATAGTTAATGGCCCGTCCTGATGTTGGCTGTTGCTTCTGATAATAGTCCTTAGCTTCTACGCTGATTTTAAAAGAAACTCTCTAGCATTTCCTTCATTTGGAGCCCTGATGTGGGTCACAGCTGTTTGTGATAAAGGCACAGCAGACAATAATGCTGTGACAGGACTTTGGAACTATTTAAATGTAATGACTTAAGCTAAAACTGTAAAACTGAACTGCAAAGCCTTCTTCATTATTGTCACTTTATCCTGTGCTTTCTAGGTGAAGAGCTTGCATGACTTCTTGTGTACTGTAGAGTCGCACAAGTAAGATTTGCAATACTTTAGTCTCATATATATAAGGTAATCAAGTTCATCTTCCATTTATAAGTTATTTTCTGAAAGTGTTTGTGTTTGAAGGTTTACTAAAGCCAATAAAAAGACAGATTAGTGAGGCATGCTACATAAAGTGTACTTTAATAAGAAAGGGAAAAAAACAATTAAGTGTTTTCCAGTGGCTGTCCTGTAGTGAACTCTCATATTTTTCACTTAGTCTGACATATTTACATATGTACTACAACCTACCAAAAAAAAGAAATATAGAATAAATGAAATCAAATGCAAATAAATATTTCGTTCTGTTTATATTAGCTGTCTATGTTGAGTATGGCAACAACTGAGGCTCCTGGCTAAGGATCTTTGGAACTTCGTGTCTGGGTGAAGAAAGTGAAATTAAATACTTAGTGTCCAATGGTGCATATAAATAAAATATTAGTAAGGTGCTTATACCAATATTTGACTTAGCATTCTGAGAGGAAAATCTGATAATAAATCCCATTAAATGGTGTGATATACCAGTAATATATTAGGATAGTTTAATTTGAAATTCTCCTGGTGTCAGTTCTTTTAAGTATGTGTATTTCTGTATCATGCAAATGGTTTTCCTTTAGAGCACAAATTGGATTATTCTCTGCTGCTCAAATTAATTGTCATATTACTATCAATAATATTGGATGGATTTTCCATACCTCTTTCAAACTGAAGAATTGTAATAGTATTGCTGCTTTATTCTCCAGATTTAGTCACACTCTTAAACCTTTGAAGAAATATGAAAAAAACACTGACTCCAAGTAGTTAGAAGAAATTGGTTAGTGAGATGATAGATTTTCAATTATCTTACATTAGAAGGACTTAAAACTAACTTGACCATATTCTTAGTAGAACAAGAGGAAGTTTTAGAATTCTGAAATGCAAGTGTTTTTATTTGTCAGTGGCAAGAAAGGATAAATAAATCCTGCTCCAAATGTCTGCCTTAAACAGAGACTCCTAAACAGGGTCTTCACGGTCTCATACCCAAAATGCCATTATCTGTCCCTAGCCTCACAATTCAGTGGAGTAAGGCAGTGTAAGGGGAAATATGTCTCTGGGGATTTTTGTTGCATGTCTTTTGAATCAATATTAAAAGTTTGCATCTTTTGCATTCATAAAAGTTTAAAGTATTTGCAGAAGCTGCATGTTGAGCCCCTCGTCTGCCCTTGTGACCAGCTGCCCCGAAGTGGTGACGAAACACGAGTGCGTCTGGAGCTGGACCTTAGCAGTAGTAAGTGTGATCTCTAGCAACCCCTTCCAAAAGACACATTATGGTTACTCCAGATACGAACCTGAAGAACATATTGGTGTATGCAAATGAATTCTGCATGTGCAAATGCTTTCAGAGTAAATGTTACAGCTATTTTAGTAGACAAGTATTGTTTTGCCATCGTGACTGCTTGATAACATCAGGATGGTATTAAACAGCTATTAACGCTTTGAGGTTTCGGAGGTTAGATATGTTCATGTGTTAAGGGACTGCTGTGTGTTTGCCACCTCTCCGGGATCCATCTGTATAGATGACACAACCAATCCATCGAAAGCTGAATTTCAAAGCCCTCTGTAAAACCTCTGTCAGAGTTGTCAAACAATGAGGCAGAAACTACAATTTCAGCAGTATGTAAACCTCTAAATGATAGTCTTTTGTCCAGTAATAAACGTTGGCAATGTTCTGTGATGCTAGTCATGTCTAAAAAGAGCTGAATATACCCTCAAGGGCAACCTTGCAAATACCTGTCATTTAGAAGTAGATTAAATTGGAATTTTCCCCTAACTTATTGCTCGTATTTCCCCATCCCACAAGTAATTTTCAGCTATTCATACATGCCCAGCATATAGGTTGGCACTAGAATTTGGTGTCAGATATGATTAAAGTGACAAACTAAGAGTAGGAATCAGAACAATATTTTTTAGAGTATCATCTCTCTGAATTAGGGTGGTGTTTTTGTGTAGCCTGCAGGGATGTGGAGAGCCAGGCTGAAGGGTGGGAGAGAATATGGTTTCATAAAAGCACTTCAGATACCAAGGTGTATCTTAGCAGCAGTAAGTGATATCTTGGAAAAGGTTTTCTTCTGTTTCTGTACACGCTGCATACACATGACTATACTTGCATATGAATTTTGGGTTTATTTAATTTGGGGGTCATTTTATTTCATTCTAAGCACAGGTGAATTTAAAACACCATTTAAGCTATGTTTATTTCCACCTGCGATTATTTGTTTAAAAAAGACTTTGGGGAGGAAAAAAAAAGCCTGTATATTAAAACTGGAACAAAGTTCTGTAGGTAAAGGTTTTATACAAATAACCAGCTTGTGAAAGAGACGGGGTTTTTTAAGTATAAATTTTATGTCCAAATAACGAATTATTACTAAATTTTTAAACCATAGCAAGACCACAGAGAGAACAGTCAAATACTGAATTATGAGAGAGAGGTACCAAACAATATTAGAAATCTACTTCAGCACAGAAACAAAAAATAGTATTCAAACAGTGATTTTATGATACCTATTTACCACAAACTCCTTCTAATGAGGACTAACATTCAAGCAGTTAATCTTGAATTTCTCCTTTAATGAGATTACATAATTAAATCTATCTCACAAATGTGTTGCCTTGTAGATCACTTCTGATGTAGCAATGCTGTTTCTGCTTTCATGAGGATAAACTGAGTGAAATAGTAAGGCTTTTATTCATTAACTCTGTCTTGTTTTGTAATGATATGATTTTGGACAAATGAATGTTATCTGCACATCACTGCAGAAAATACTCAAATGTCAAATATAATCAATGTGCAATAGTCTTTACATTTGATTTCAAAAAATACCCAAGCTATTCCAATTCCCTGTGGAATCTTATTCAGTTTAGAGACTGTCTTGGAATTTTCAGTAATATTTGTCTGCTATTTTTTCCCTGACTTTCCCTGTGACATACCCATTTCATAATACAAGATTGGAGTGTTGTAAGATACAGATGGCTGGTGTATGACTAACAGTGTTTAATAACACTTGTGAGAATGACTAAACATTGGCTGAAAATATTTCTCTGCACTGGAACTGCAGTGAAATTGCTGTGCTGAGAAAATTGCTGTTGAATCAGAATGCTGCTCAAGTAAATAGAATAATTTGTTTCATTCATTAGGGTCACTAGACAAATTAGCTGCAGCTTTTCCTACAGACTGACACTACTATATTAAATGTGGAAGAGGGGCAAATGCAGAAAAGTGCTGATGGAACAAGGAAATTATTTGAAATATTAATTCTGTGGAAGCCCTATCAATATCCTTTGCAGATGAAATTATCCTAGTGTACCATGATAAATTCTCGGCTGTAATAAATACAACCAGTCTCTTATGTATTTCTGCACATTTTTATCTTTCCTGAGTCCTTCCAACTCTTATGAAAGTCAGCAAGGAGCTAAAATACGACAATTTCTTAACCGAACAATTTTAAACATGGGTGCTTAAATCTGGCATTTAACTGCACAGTGACCTTGTTCCCACAGATTGCTGCCATTCTGGTGCAGAACAGGAATCTGGTCTCAGGGCCTTCTGACACTCAGTCAGGCTGTGTCTCCAAAGGAAGCTGTGATGCCTGCAGAAGCTCCAGCCACTGGAGCTCTCACTCCAGCCACTCCAGTGGCTGGAGAAGCAGTGCCACTCCCACTCAGCCCCCGCTTGTGCACAGGTACACCGCAGCCCAGAGGAGCAGTGGGACAGCTCACAGGAATCAATGTGATCCCTCAAGTGTCAGCTCCTGACACTCCTGTGCTGCTTTTGGGTTCACTCTGGACGTGTGCTGTGTACAGGCATTTCCTGCTCATCAGTGACAGGGGTGAGGCTGTCGGGCTCCTTCGCAGGAGCCACCGAGCCATCAGCTGTTTGCAAGAGCTTTCAGTGGTCATGGCCCAGGGCTAGAACACCTTTCACCCCTGAACTGCCTTACTTGAGTAGTACTTGAGAAAGGCTGCTAAACTAAGTTCTGTTTCTCTTCTTTAAATAACGACATTGTGTAAATGTGATTCAGATCACATTAGTAGAGTCTATAATTTTACTTGTTCTTTACCATTATGAATCACTATATACAATCCTTTTTCTGCTTGCTTTATCTCAGAAACAATTTTTTCTTTTTGGATGATCTATAGATGGGCTATAGATTAATAAATATGACCCCTGCCCTCGATTCTCTTCACTAATGTTTTTAGGTACAGATTGCAGAGCTGTGATTTGCTATAGTGGCTTATAAAAACTTAAATAAAGTCTCAGAAAAACCCCCCATCTTTAAATGCTGAAATGTATTTCTGGTGAGAAATCATCACCTGCAAATGAACAGATATGTCAGACTGGAGGAACGATGTGCTCATGGGATAGTTTCTGCATGAAAGTTTTCAGAATGTGCTGCAAGAATACTTCTTTTTCTTATAAGCTGGGAAAATTCTGGGGAGGTTCCTTGGTTCTTTTATTCTGATAGAAAGCTATTAACTAGATGGGATCAGAACATTTCTTTATATAAACACTTAATTCTAATTCAAAGCCCATCCAGATTTAAGTCATCTTAGCAGGCTGAAGCTAAGGCATTTCGATGTCCATGGTGAGAGCAAATTTATCCAACAGCTCTCTCTGTATACCTAATATTCTCTAATAACCAAGGACCCAGGCATCTGTTTTGGGTGGTGGCAGGTTTTGTATGAGTGTAAAAACCTATCCAGTTCACATTGCTTTGTCTCGGGGCACAAAGCTGCTCACAGGGCAGGGAAGCACAGGGATGAACTCCTTTCCAAATGTCTCCCAGGCCTTCTGCGAAAGAGAGCCCTTCCCAGCCTTAGACTTTGTTTAAGTCCTAAGTAGATTTTACTTCTATCAGTATTTCTCCTCATATTCTAAAGTCCCAATGTTTTGAGCATAAGTTTAAAATTCAGTAATTTTACCCTATGAAAAGGAATTTGTTTTAAATTTCATAACTAAACTTTTGGTATCATTTTAGTTTTTAATACCCTGGAACACTGTGAGCATTAGGAATTTATCTCCACACCTTTTGTACATTAGCATACAGAGAGTCAATGTTTTTGTTTTACACTCCTGAAGTGTAACTGCATGACTGCAGTGTACCAGTAATGGACTTTACCTACCTGAACAGTGAGTTTTTAACTTTCAACTTTCCTGCTGTTATGTACACACGATATTTTTTCTTTCAGCCACAGCTGTTTCAACTTGCCAGAAACACATTAGTTTACATAATAATTCTATGCATTTTGAAACTCTGGTAACACATGTAATTTTATCTGCTAGAAACACTCACTTGGCATTTTCCTGCTTTTCCTGCAGCCAAACTAGAGGCACAACTGTTCCACTGACTATTTCACCAGGACCCGCTTTTTTTCCACTTTCTGCCTCTGTGTAATCCTGACACTGCTCTGTTTTGTAGGATAGACACAATTCAGCTATGGAAGATGTCATTGCCCAAAGATAATGAAATTTTTTTAATCTGAAACATAATTTTGCAGTACAGTATTTTGGTACAAGAAATGCGGCTGGCTTTTTCTGATACATGATAAACTTTTGCAATATCTACTGCATTCAGTAGTGTATCTGTAAGTAGGTACAGATGAGCACTTCAGGGCCAGGGCTTTCTGTTCTCTGTGTAATGCAAAAAGCAAAACTTGGAGACAAAGAGCCCCTCATCCTTTGAAACTTTAGAAATCAGGTTTGGGCCTTTGAAACTAAGCTATATTGTTGGCTATGTTTTGATTGCAGAAGTGAGGTAGAAAAGAATTCATCGGGAATGTTTCCTGTAATGGAAATATTTTAACAGCATGGTATCCTATTTTTGAGTTATTTCCCTTTCCTTGTTGTATTTGGTAATAAAAAGAGAAAATGGTCTGAGTCAACATCTGAAGACACTGTTAGGAAAATAAGTCAGAAGTAATACTCTAATGAGGTGTTGAAATGAAATGCTAGCATGTGCTGCCATTATCGAGTTTAATAAAGGTGTCAGAAGCAAAATATTAATCCATAATTCCCAAGATAATTCTGTTCACTGCAGTTTAGATTCCAAGACAAAACCCAACAGGAACTCATAAAGCAATGCACTTTTAACAGTCTTTGTGTAATGCTTTTATTTACAGATTGACTTTGTTGCAAAAGGAGTTATTTTTTGAAATAAGCATGGTGGACAGAAATAAAGCATGAATAGCTCCAGGAATTCATAACTGGGCAGTCAATAAAGATTTTGGTGCTACTTCATAGATTTGGATGTTGTCCCCACTAGTAAAATTTTAGTGTGACATGACAAATGTCTGGTTGGTGATGTGAACACTCTTGCTGAAGGATTCAACTTAACTCAGGATTTTTGTCCCCTGCATGTCTTTGTTAGGCCATGCAGATGGAGTGATTTTCTTTCTTTGATTTCACACCTGTGATGAGAAATGGAAACCCCTCAGTGATGAGGACTGGTGACTAGCTCAGTGTTGAGTCCTGTAAGTTACTGTTTAGGAAAGTATTATAAAATGAAGGATTTCAGCTCTGATTCTCTTGAACTAAGGGCAGAGTTCTGCACAGGTTTGCATCTCAAAAAGAGCTCTTAAACTACTCAGCCACTGGGGAAAAAAAAGTAATTGCTACCCTTGCTGACCATTTTAAAAACCCAACCCTGGTTTTCTGTTTTCCCCTGAAACAGAGAAAATATTTTCAGGGTCTTTCAGTTCTCTGTAATTATTATTCACTCTCTAATCTCTTTAGTATGCTGGAGCACAGTCTGCTTTCTATTTGTTCCAAAAGGTGAACATCCTCATCCTCAAACTGTTCCATTGTTAGAAATGGAATTGTGTGGAATCAATTATTTTTCAGTGTGACTAATAAATCACGCTGGGTTCCTGTCCTGTGAACTGCGGAGTTATTTTACCTAACTAAGCAATAGTTTTCAGCTGCATTTAGTTATCCTGAATTCATCTAGCATCTTTCATCATAGCAAGCCATTCTATCAGTTGGTGCCTAACAGCTCTTTTTTAACTTTAGGTTTGGTTACTCACTCTAATCTAGGCAACAGCTATTTATGCCTCAGGTAATATTTGCTGGATTTTGGTACAAATGTTCAAGTTCCTTCAGGATGCAGTAACCTGGCAACTCAAATTAAGATTCCTGAAACTGGTAGACAGTTTGGAAGGTATTCCTTCAGTTCTCCTTTACTGGTTTCCTCAGTGAAGGGGAAACATACACTTAAGTTCTGTGCCTGAATCTGTTTCAGAATCTTCTATCAGAAAGTATTTAAAATTCAATTCCCTCAAGTAGTCAGTCCACTTAAGGGAATGTATTCAATCATGGAATTGACACCAATTTTTTAGCTAATAAATGCGCTAAATGAACACTTGGCCTCTCTGCGATTCTTCAGTCATAAATGAATTTTCTACTGTCACTGCTTCAGTGGCAATTTAGGATTGAACTGTTGCCATGCAGTCTGTGCTTTGACACTTATGGAATCAAAACACACTGAGTCACTTGAGTTGTCCTCAACACCTTGAGCTTGGGTTGTCCTCGATGATCAAGCCTGAGAATTAAAAAATATTTGAGTCTGATACAAGACTTGCTTTATCTGTTCTGCTGATGCATGTTAGCCAGACAAGAAGTAACCCTTCCAGAATTCAGGAGGGTGAATAATCTGGGTTTCCTGATTAGCTAAATGCTGATACCAGTAAGAGTATCCAGACAACTGAGTTGAATGTTTTTAATGCTTATACACATGACTGCAAACTTTGATTACTTTCTAGCCAATTGACGAGGCATCCTATCCCTATTACCATATCACACAAATGTTTATTATTAGTTTCTTTTCACTTACATGCTTTGAAAAGGAGGAGGTCACACACTCCTGGTTTTTCTTACTGATTTAGAGAATAGTTTTTGAATAGTTGGCAGAATTGTGTAGTTGTGCCTATATCTTCACCAACTGATAATTGAAAGCACCTAATAAAGTAACTAAACTGTGAAATAATGCTGGCTGCTCTCGAGAACATGTGACAGGAACTTCACAAGGACAAGGAGTGAACAGTATCTCAGGATCAATGGTGTAATTTCAAATGAAGTCAGGGCATTTCCTTCTTATTTTCATGTCTGATCAATTACAGTGACCTGCTTCTTGATATCAGTGAACAATGATTTATCTTTTTAGCTACAAAATAAATGGCTAATTAAAAAAAAAATGAAAACCCAGAAGTAACCAACAACACAAATCTGAAGCAGTGCCCCAGTTAAAATGGTGATTTACTGCAGATATTCAGAGATATAATTAAGTCTTCTGTGGATGCAGACAACAGCAAGTTAAGTGTTACCATTTATCAGCTGAATTTGTACCATTATCCCAGACTAATATGTAAGGAGAGCTGCTTTGTCCTTACCACTGCTCTAAGAGCCTTTCAGGGAGATTAACTGTTTGAGCAAATCTGGGATCGGTAAACAGCCCATAGGAATGTCTCGTTATGTTGTTTTGGTTTTTGGACAGCAGATGCATTTTCAGTAGGAGCTTAAAATCCCATATCATAAAGGTCTTGGGCTTATTATGAAACTTTCTTTAAAAAAAAAATCTTACCTCTGTGGCATTCCTGCCTTGTGTGCTTTAGGATATTATTAAACAAATGTATCCAATCAATTTCACCTTAAGTACCCCCTTGTGTAGGATGCAAGGGAGCAGTGAACTGTGCCCGGGGCCACTTGGAGGGTTTTGCTTTTTTCCCTTAGGAAATGGTCATAGAGTGTTCAGAGAGGTCTTCGGTGAATGATTTGATATATTCACACCGTCACTGTTTTACAAATAGGTAGTGTGCATTCTGCAAGAGATAATGGTGGGGAGAATAGGGAAGAGTCACTACTCTGAATTTGCTGCTCTAGTTATGATCAGTTGTCGTGTTCCACGCTTTGCTTGCTGCTTTAGCACAGCTCTGGTGTTTTGTACAGGACTATGAACAAGTGAGTGAAATACACTGGCATTGAGCAGGATAAAATTCCAGCTGGTTTTCTCTGTTGCTCTCCATTGCAGGATCAGCTGTGCTGAGATTTGGATTTTCTTTATTTCACGTTTTTTTCTCCTTCTTTTGTTTTATAGATTATTTATCTTATGATATTCATTGCCACACTGACAAGCTGGACTTTTTTTTCTCTTGTGTAGCTAAATGTATTTGAGAGCCAGGATTAGAACTGGGAATGGATCTTCGTTTTAATGTTTAGTAACACAGATATTTAATTATTTTTAAAAAACCAAACCATACTTTATTAATATTAGAAGGGGGCAGGTAAGATAAACTCCTGAAATTGTACTCTCTTAAAAGTTTTGGGAATAGTTTGGACTGTCAAAATAAGATTGTGGATAATCTTGTGAGATTTCATGAAACTTAGTTTTGTGTTTTATTTGCCTGTGGTATGGTTTCAGCCCTTGTAAATATAGAAACCTTTGCTTTAAGTGTTTTCTTATTTTTCGATGTTGAATCCTTCTCTGTGTGTAATGCACAAAAAGTTCTATTACCTTTCAATTTCAGTCATTGTAACAATCTCATTTTACTTGCTATCATTCTGATTCTTTAGTTTCCCATGGTTTGCTTTCTTTTTCTAACTTCCTAAAGGAACAAGAACAAGCTGGCAGCCATGCAGCTGTATGACAGTGCCATACAGAAGGGACTTACAGCTTTTAGGATGGTACGAATTATTTAAATTCTTGTCATTTCCTTAATGGTCTCCACAAATTGGCATATGGCATCATGAGAAAGCAAAATGCCACTGTAATATCAGCTGGCTGTGAATGCTTAGAAAAGACAGTGAATATATTTTCAAAGGATTAAAAATCATGGCCTAAAGGAAGTCCAATACATAGCTATCCCAAACTTGTTTGCTTCTGGTTAACATACAAATAGAACTGCCATGCTTTGAACAGTTTTGATAGAAGTGCTGGGCAAAGTGTTTGGAGTGTGGTGAACACAGGGATTCATCCTTGTAGGAGTAGGCCCATGTGATGTAACACTGAAAATTGCTCTGACAAAATGGAGGAACACTTATTACAATTTACTTTCTTAAGTGTCAGGAATCAAATGTATTTCTGCACAATAAACAAAAAGAAAGTAGAGAAACTAGTCACAGTTGTGGTTTCACAAGTCCGGGACAAAGTGCCATTCATATTTAGAAAACAAGGAGTTTGGGTGACAGGGTTTTGCTTTTGCCTACAGCCAGGGGTGTGGGAATCGAGATTCTGGACTGGAAAAAATGTACAGCATTATACACTGATATGAATAAAATTTATTACAAGCTATCTCCCTGTATTTCCATGAAGTCTGTCCTTGAAGCATCCTGATGCCTTTGATCACTGTCCTGCCTTACATTGATCAATGCAAGATCAAATTTAAGGATAACAACAAGGAACACAGTAAGGACAAAGAGAATCTGTAGCTATTTTTGTACAGTAGCATACGTGGAATACATGAATAAATCCTGGCTTAGTCTGAAAATTGTGTTTCAGTCTTTTCATTAAAAAAACTTCTCTAGTTCACAATTTATTTCTAGAACCCTTTTTCTGCAGTGAGGAATTCCCCAGGCTAGGTCTGTTTCATGAACCCTTTTTTCCAGCTGAGCTGGATGTGTCTTGGTGGTGTTTTATTGAATGAGCCATTGATTCAATCAGGGTTAAAGCCAACTTCTCTTAGCTCTTATTTTGCCCTTTCTGTTACAGTCTTCACAAATTACTGCAGGAATTCCAAGTGGCAATGCAGTTTGTGAACTGAAACTGTAAAGAAAAGTGAAAGAAACCTAAATTCCAATACATTTAACTTTAAAATAAACAAGCAAAACGCTTCAACAATTAAAATTACTTTAAATATATGGTACTTTTTGGTTTGTGAAAATAGGAAGCATAAAATAAAGTAGATACTCATTTGGATTTACATCAGTTCTCTTTGTACCTTATTAATCATGTAGTGTGCAAGCTACTGTTTGAACAAATCCTTGACTGCCATGCCATCCAGCTCCCAGCCCTGGCATGGAATGTGGGCTCTGTGAGTAGTAAGAACCACATGTATAATAAAGTGCTTGCATTCCCATGCCTGCACCAGAGGACTAATATAAACTTTTATGTGGTATTATAATGAGAAAAAATGCTGTTATTTTTTCACAACTTCTGGGTGTTTAAAATCCCGATAGCATCCTGAAGAATTTAATGCAATGTTTTCATTTTATTTCGTTTCGTTTAAAATTTATTTACTGTGTATCATGGAACATCCTGAGTTGGAAAGGACCCACAAGGGTCATTGAGTCCAACTCCTGGCCCTGCACAGGACAGCCCCAGGGATGCACCCTGTGCCTGAGAGCCCTATCCAAATGTTTGTGGAAGTCTGTCATGCTTGGTGCTGTGACCACTTCCCTGGGCAGCCTGTTCAGCGCCCAACCACCCTCTGGGTGAAGAGTCTTTTCCAGCAACCAGCCTAAACCTCCCTCATGCAGGGAAGCCACAGAAGCTTTTCTTTTCTGTGAGCTTTTTCTACTGAATATCTATGAAATAGGATAAATTAGATCTAGATTTATTCTTATGTGGCAAATTATTTTTTCTAATTCCAGATAGCAGTTTGGGCAACAAAAAATATGGCATCTATTTTCAAATGGTTCTGGAGTCCCAGGTGACTGAAAATAGAAAAAAAAAATGAGGAATTAGGAAGGATCCATTTCTCAAGCTCTTCATACTGTAGCTCATGTATTGTAACAATATGTTATATATGAAAGTGTAGTTTTAAGATTTTTAGAAAATTGTTAAAATTCTTTATTTTTTCATAAGATTTTCAGTTCTGAAAGGGTTTCCCTCTAGACAAGGCTTTCATGAGTGAAGTCCCAGTCCAGAGTTGTAATCAGACCTAGACAATTAACCAGGTTTTAGTTCACCATTCCTTAAAATGCCCCTCAAAGGATTGTTAGTGTCAGGATGTGATGTAAACACATTGTGTTTGGTGGTCTGGGGCTTAAGGGAGGATTCATCCTATGAAGACCTGATTTCTGTGGTGGTTTTATAATCAGAAACAGAAATGTAAATTAATTAGGAAGAATGCTTGCCTCAGTCAGCTGGACCAAATTCCCAAAGGTAAAAATTCCCTGTAAATTAAAGCTTAGAAACAAAAGAATCAACCAATAAGATTTGAATGGCTAATTTGGAGAGGCTGAGCATAATCAATTTGGCTTTAGAAGTGGCCAGGAAAAAGAATGATGCTTCTTGGTGCTAGCTGAGAGTCAGTGAGACAAAAATGCAATGTTGGGCAAGTACTGCTATAAAGAATGATCAGAAAAATAAAAAGGCTTTTGTCTGTTGCGAGAAAGGAACAAGTCTGAGAATCATCTGCACTCCTTCTCTTGGGGCCTGTTTGAGAGCCTGAGGCTGAATGTTTGTTCTTGTATGAGAGGCCCACAAATGGGGAGGAGGCTGTATGAAAATAATAAACCCTCCAACCTGAGAGGGAGAGAAATATGAAGAACTTCTTGCTTCTCTCTCTATTATCTGCTTTTCTTATCAACTCTGACTTGCCTTAGTGAGACAGGAGAGAAAGCACAATAGGAGAAACAGAAAGCACCAAGTGTTATAAATTTTCTGTCTTGAGAAACGCAGATAAAAATACAAGGCTGGGTTTGAGTGACCTGAGTTACCACAAGTTGTATTTATCATTGTTTTTGGCAATAGAGGAATACCTTGAAAAAAGGCATTTGGGATTTTTTTAGCCATTATCTCTGAAGGGGGGTGCCGGTTTTTCCATGATGCATTTGAATCATACTTTGTAAGCACCATGGAAAATTATAAATACTGGATATTATTTTAAAATAAAAAAAATAAAAACTTAAATCAAGAGCCTAGTCCAAAGTTTCCGGGACTCAAAGGAAAGGATGTCACTCTCCCCATTAGTCCCTGAATCAGATTTGGTTCTCACTGAAGAAATAGAAAACTTCCCAGCCATATAATTTACTAAGTTAAAGATTTATTTACCTCTTCTTAAAGCTGGTTGCTTTCAGACAGCCAGGTGTTGTAAATATTCATGCTGGAATAAATTCGCTTGTCGGGGGTATTTAGTGCAAATGATCCCTGCACTTGAAAAAATGTCTTGTCTTTTTCTGCCCAAGAGCTCTGGTAAGGTTTTGATAGGTACTGTAGAAAGAGATAGACTGTTCTAAATACTTGATTTATCAGGATCCCTGACCTTCCTGTCATCCTCTGTGCCTTGCATTGTCTTTGGGTATTGAAGCAAATAGAATCATTTCTCCAAAGCGCTGAGCAATTTAACTCTCATAACCTGTGAAAAAGGCACCAGATGTTACTGAGGTCCCAAGTTTCCCATCTCTGCTTTGAACTTGTCTCCCTCCCACATGGTTATTAAACTTTGGTTACAGCAATAACAGCTTCTTTTTGAAGACAGTGACAGTGTTGTCTGATGCTCTTAAATTCTGGTTTAAAATACCATCTAAACCAGTTAAATGGGCAGCACATCAAAGCATGTCAGGAGCTGTAAAGGAAATGCTGCTGCCTTTTAAGGCAAAATGATAGCAAGATTAGCATATTCATAAGCACAAATGTTTAGAGGACAGGTTTTTGTCCTCAGTTATAGCCCTGGAATAACTTTCTTTTCTTTGTCATTCAAAATCATAAAAAAATTTACTAAAATCTCCAAATAGAGCAGCCTTAGGGGGTCTAATGATCCCCCAGAGTGTGGCTGTTTTGTAAAGCACGATCATGTTTCCCTGCTGGGTTACTGAAGACAGTGCTGCTAAGGTGGTGTAATGTGTCTCCTTTAAAATGTTTATAACTGTCACTGACTTCATAAAATCCAAAATACCCTGAAGGTTTCTAAGCATTTCATTTTTTTCCCTACTCAACACAATTTCTCATTAGTGAATTATTGTAGGTTAGAAATCTAAGCAGGTTTTTTGATTATAGGAAATTCCAGAAAACAAGTTGTCATACATACTTAAGTGACTTAACAACATAATCTCAATAATTTTCCTTGCTTCTGTTCTAGAAATGGATTTTCAGGAAAGCAGTTACCATTGCTATAATTGCCAGCCAAAGCAGAGATCATGAAATAATTCTCTTGTCAATTCCTAAGTCTTTTCAATGGCTTTATAAAAGCATAAATTTTGTTGGCTCTAACGTTGTCATACTTTCCAGAAAAGCAGAAAAACTTGCCGTGTTCTGATTCTTGGGGAGGGAAATGTGCATTTTGGCTGGGCAAAATACCTTGGCTAAACAGGGAAATCTTTAAATAAATCAGAATGTTTCAGTTTTTGGTATCTAACAAAGAGCAGAATCCCCCTTGTTTTCAGTCAAAAAATAATTAAGACATAAGAGAAATCAGAGTAAAAAAAAGCAAAAGTAACTTCTGAGTACTTTCATATGGTGAGAGGAATGAGGAAATCAGTAGGGGACTTACTCATGAATGCCCAGTGGTTTTGAATGCCATCTCCACAGATCATGGCAGCACGGCCTTTGGCACTTTCATTATCTCCTAAAATCAGTGGATATGGTCTATCAAACTTGCAGACCTGGTAAAAAAATATTGCTCCCCTTGAATCTTAACAGGGCTCCTTCAATCAAAAGTATCCTTACGGTTTGCGCTAACACTTTTCCCAGTTTACTTTGGACAGGAATTGATTCTGTATTCCCAAAGAAGCATTTTCTGTAATGGGCAGATTTCCATGCTGA